>CM027834.1:1461923-1928340 GCA_016097485.1 Eucalyptus sideroxylon x Eucalyptus melliodora | reverse complement strand
CATGATATAAAGAGCTATACATGCTATATCGCTAAATGTTAAATAAAGATTTGTGAATTTAATTTTTATAACATAAATTTATTTTTAGTGAAAAAAAAAACATAAATTTCTTTTAGATTGTTAATAATTTATTTATTTTTGTCTTATGGAACTCAAGCTCATGTGCTCAAATCTAGGGCCTAGACTTGGGGGTACTTAGGTCCAGGTGCTAAAGTCTTGGACCTAGCCACAAGAGACCCGTCTGGGCTCAACCACCGGGATATTAGGGACGACCATTAAGGACTCGAGCATGTGCATTGAGGTCTTGGACATGTCCCCAAGGACTTGGGCCTAGCTACCAATGCCTTCGACTTGGTGTTGAGGACCTCGGCTTGTGCATCAAGGGCTAGGCCTTGGCTTTAGGCCTAACCATCAGGATCCCAAACCTAGGTGCCAAGGTCCTAGTTGAAGGAGCTAGAGTTTTCGAAGGCCTAGCCATTGAAAACCCAAGCATAGGTGCCGATGACTTCGGCAGTGGCAGCATAGTACTTGAGAACTACTACCGAGTACTTAAGTACGAGCATTGGGTTTCAAGCCCGGCCTCATGGGACTTGGGCCCAAAATTTGTAAATGAGCTCAAGCGCTAATGACTTGGGAGTGGGAGCTAGGCTTGGGCATTGCTATCGGCAAGAGTGATCGGTCCGGGGTGTAAGGTCTAGACCTAGACCTAATACCCAACCTTGTTATAACCGGGTTTCTCTTTTTCTAGACCCTATACTCGACCCTCAATTTGTATTGGACCCTATACCCAACTCACCCCCTTTTCCCGATCCGATTGCAGGTCAACCTTGTTTCCACTGGAACCTGTTTTGCAATTTCCCGATATTCTATATGACTTTGAATTTTATATTAATACGCGAAAAGATAATGTAATTATCCTAATTTGTATCAAAACATTAAGCACTTGTACTAAATAAATACATGAACCTTTTGATTAAACGCAAAATTAAGGATCCACAAGGCTAATTATAATAAATAAGTCATAAGGCAAAGAATTAATAACAAACATGGGTCTAATATTAGTCTTATTCTCACAACTACTACATGAAGTTATTCATTTATGTAAGCATAACTCCTATAAAAGAGAAATTAGGCGAGCCAATCCATGTGATACACAAGAATTTGGCGGCGATGAACATCGTCTGTCCATCGAATGGTGCGAGAGGGAGTCGGTGAGGGAGGGAAGAAAGTGAGGAAGATGAATGACAAAGGAGGAGTGCCGTAAGTGTTTGAGAGAGCCAAGAGAAAAACGCGTGTGATTGCGAGAGTAAGAATATAAAACAGGGAAAACAAAGGATTTTGGACCTCTACTTACAAAATGGTTCAAGAACCGGTTTTTCAATTGGATAATTACTCGAACTTGTTCCCAGGACCGATTAAACTGGTTCTGAATTTTGGGAATCGGTTCCTGGACGGTTTAACGGGAATGTTCCCGACCTTATTTTCTAGTGGCATTTGGTCCAGAACCGGGTATACTTGGTCCAGTTTGACACCCCTTAGCTATTGGGGTCCTAGGGCAACCACTATGGACCCGCACCTAGCTATAGAGGACTTGGGCTTAGGCATCGAAGTGCCAATCCCCAAGCACCGAGGGTTTCATCTAAGCATTAAGGACTAGTCTCTTTTTTTCAAAAGAGGAAATTATTTCTATGAAGATATAAGTTTTCCATTGATTACGACAAGCTTTTCTGTTAACTTATTTTCCCAAGTAATTCAAATGGCAGAGAGTGAGGAAAACGTTTTCTTAAGAACTGTGAAATAAAGAAAGACTGAAATGCTCATGTCGTGCCATACGCAGCTAACTTCTTCCATCCCACGAAGACTTGGATTTTCGCATATAATTTATGAGCGAATTGCTTTCTAGCAGACAATTTATGCATCTGGATTTAAGCATGTCTCATTATCATGATAATTGGAGAATTAGCACATGATTTGGGAACCGAATGGATCGTTTTGAATGCGTACGTGCGTGCACGGGAGGATGGTCGATAGAAGGAATTAGTTTCCGTCTCGATGAAGCCAGCAATACCACTTTGGGGAAGTGAGCAGAGCACCATGAAAAAAGTCACCGAGGGTAAAAAAAACAGAGTTAGCAAAATCACGTGAATCAAGCTGGAGCACGGGATCAATTAATCTAACGTGGTATTCTATTGATGTAATGTTTAATAGAAAGTCAAACTAAGTCCGAAATAAAATTAGGATGGACCTAAGTTTGAAAGCTCAAAAGGATCCATCATAAGATATCTCGCACTACTGGCGGATTTATACTCCAGATGTTGTGTACCCAAATAAGGCAAAGGAAATCAAGGTACAGATTGCCTCTATTAAATTTGATTCCAAAAATTTATATATCTTGCAAAATTCTATTTATATAGGCTTAGTTCTGAAAAAAAAAAGAAAAAGAAACTCAACTTTAGTTCTAATCCCAATTTTGTTCTGATTTTTCTTTTTATCTACAAAAAAAGAAAAGAAAAAATACCAACTTTCACTCTAGTCCCATATCCGTCCTCATCAACCCTCTGTTCAAAAGGTGCCTCTAATTTCTTTAAAATTATACATCATAAGGCTGTTATTATTGTTGTTGTTCTTCTTCTTGTTGTTATACACATTCTGATATTGAACTTTTAAGTGGTATTGATATAGATAATTTTGAAGAAATTAGTAATGATTTTTTTAAAAAATTTTATGTTAGTTGAACAAGGGCAAATTTAGGACTAGAGTGGAGTTGGTGATTTTTTTTTTAAATATAAAAAAAAAGATAGAAATCGAGATTGAACTTAAAGTTAAGATTTTTTTCAGGGAATTAGTCCATCTCACACGAAAGCTCGAAATTCAGCTTAGCCAAAACAGTTCAAACTTTGGGTAATTCCATAGTTTTTAAGGACTTTCTAGGGTTTCGAGTCACTGTCTAGTCTGCAAGTATTTAAATTGGTCCACATAAGCACGTGTTGAGCTACGACCAACGGTACCGTGAACAAAGGATTAAGTCCACCGATCACCATTTCCCAAAAAAAAAGGGGTCCTCGATTAGAAAATTCTTTTCATTGACGTGATTCGCCATCTCCCATACGATTTCGATAACCAACTTGGAGGGCTTTCGTCTTATGGAAGCGATGAGCTCTAAGTTCGAGATGTACATACGACAGTCGTGAATAAATAATTTATAAATAACATGTTTCAAAACGTATGAAAAAAGACGAGGGTCTGTCGTTCTTGCCCTTTATATTAACGTATATTTCTCGAAAGTATTTTAGATCCCCGTGAACCAGTAAAAGATAGCCTATTCTTTCGTTATTAGTTATTACTGACTAGTAATTTACACTTGGGACTTGGATGGCAAACGCCAAAAAATCTTTTGATCACGTCTTGTTGATTAGCATGTTAATGCGTTGGAAATCTATATCTGGCCGAAGACTTATAAATTGCAAATGGACTGAGATTTTAAGAAGCCATGTTCTGTTTAAGTGTGTTTAAAGTGAAAGGTCATCAATCTCAATTGACTCTAAAGTCAACTCTTGGTGAACCGGTGACCTTATAAGATAAATGCGTGCATTAGATGGAAGAGCGATTGTCATTCTTTCTAAGTATAAAAAAAAAAAAAAAAATAGTCCCTACGGTTTATTATAAGTTCAGTTCGAGGCTGACCAAAATCCAATATCATCCGAACTATAAATCAATCCAATTTGATAGGGCCAATGAAACTTCAACTCGATTTACTTGATTAGTTGCATCAAAGTGGACGTGATTTGATAATCAAACCATAGTCAAACCACATGCAATTTATGCAAGCAAAACCCTAAAATGACCATATTGAAAAACTTGTGATTGTAATGGACATCTGATTACATTTCTTAATTAGGGTTTCCGTGCGAGGCTTTTGCCTTTTCCCCCAAGTTTCTTGAAGAGGATTTTGGCGATAAGGATTTGGTATACATAGGCCGATCCTTGAATCTTGAAAGTTATACAATAAGCTCATTCAAGTTCATGGATCCTCAAATTGACCAAATCTAGTTAAAAAAAGTGATTCAACGTGGACGAACCATTGGGGAGGCAGCTGCTTCCCCATAAAGCATGGACCTTTCGTTTACATGAATGTTGAATGGTTTATCTTGACCTCATAAATGAGTTGGCTCTAATCTTATTGTTTATAGGTCCATTACAGCAAGGAACCGAAGCATCCGGGGACAAAGACGATTAAAAAAAGAATAGAGGGAACTTCTTGGGATGAGGCATAACCTTGTCTAAAAAACATTAACTGACTCGATGATCTGATCTCGATTGTCTAGTTGCATGTTTCTCCGGGTATTTCAGTGACTGCTTTCTTGACCAATTTTTATTTTATTTTATTTTAAAATAAATAGAAAATTGCAAAGAACCTTTGACTAAATGGTGCCACCTTCTGTGTGCTACATTACTCGAGCAAGTGGGAACCGGGGTAGGATGTGATCAACATTAAATAATTATCTAGGTCAACCACAAAAAGTTAAAGAAAGAAAAAGGAAAAAAGAAAAAAGATTTCCTTTTTCTTTCTCATTTTAGTTCTTTCCCTAAGTAAATCGGCTGAAATCTACTAAGGTATAGGTGTAACATCCCAAAGCCGTCACACATTAAAGGGGCCCAAGTCATTATAAACTGGCCCATGACTCTCCCCTAAGCGATGTGGGACAAGAGGGAGAGGGATCCCTTCCTTGCGCACGTCCAGGGACCGAGGCGCGGACGCACCGCCATCCCTCCTCCCCACGCACCGCCGCTCGGGCCGTCACAATAGGGGTGCGGAATCTTTTGGTCGAATGACTGATCCTCCTCCCCGGGTACCAAGCACAGACGGAGAAGTCCTTGCAGCGGTGTTTTTAGAGACCCTCCGACGCTCAAGTCAGAATGCACTCATAAAAATGGAAACTAGCAACGTTTTGCCTTCACGTATGATATTGCCCTTACCGATCAAGAATGTAATGACTTCTACCTGTACCCGACCCGTCGAGGGCCATCCAAGTTAAGGTGCTTGATATTTTTTTGAGTATGTCGAGATTGGCCACCTTTACCGATTGTGCTCGATTGGGGAGGTTTAGGAGGTTCTATCATGCTCCGAAACTCCCGATAGGCATGTTTGGCCAAAGATGATGGCTGTAGGCCTTTCAGTGAGGTCGGACTTTCGGATGGCTTTGGCCCTTCTAAGGTTTCAAAGATTATTCTTATTTTCATCTTATTGGCCTCAACCTTGAGTGATTATAGTAGGGAAAGTTTCAAATGATGATATGAAGTAATACCGTTTTCTAAAAGAGAGTTTAGAGCAGACATTATTTCAAGTAAGATCTTAAAATGGCCAACTTAGTTTCAAACAACGTCCCTAACTTTTTGATTGACCAAATCTACGATGGCCGGTGAACTCGTGCATCTTTTGTGCATCTTATGTGAGATGCACAAGCTCGCCATTTGGTGAGACTCGGTTGGCAAGATTTGATATAACAAATTGAGGTACCTCAATTGCTTTGTCGAGTCGAGGAATCCATGTATTCTTCCATGATTGAAATGGATCCCACTTAAGTCCAGGTAATTCCATTATCTCAAGTTAATCAAAGAAGAGTTCTAACTTATTAGCCAGGCAAAGCTTCGTTCCAACAACAATAGTACTATTAGTGTCTATTACAGGTTTGAGTAACAATTGAAGCTCAATGACATGGACATACACTGTATCATAAGTTACTCTTTTCCCTATCTCCACCTTTTCAAAAAGAAAGCAAGTGATACGGTTTTGAGAGGATTTATTTGAGTTGGAGCAGAGGCTCTCTTTTATGCTCTATGTGAATGGACGTTGACTTTCTAGGTAAGCATGCACGTGAAATATCTATATTTAGCAATAGGGTTACTAGGGCAAGGGGAACAATATCTCCCCATAAACAATTAGGGAGAGGATAAACGGATGCTTTAGAGATAGTGGGTCTGAGGGCTCCCTCATTAATCCCCATATTCAAGAGATGAAGGATTTTAACACTCCTAATCATTTGCAAGCCTGATTAGGAATGACACATAAAATCTAATGAATGGATTGGATGAAACACAAAATAAACCAGGGGAATAGGTGAAGGGAGATTACTTGTATATAAAGATCATATAAATTCCATAATCAGGGGATGCGGAACATTTCAACATTAAGCATGCTGACATGTCCATTTTCTTGGTCGCACTTTACTCCAGTTCAACGAATGATCTTTGTTGTTCCAAGAAGTAACGAGGTGAGATGTGTCCGAGAGATTTTGTCTGAGTTGGAGCAAAGCATCTCTTCCTTCTTTGAAGCAAATGGAGGATGAGCTTCTATTTCTAAATAAGCATACACATACATTGTCTAAAATTAACAACAAACTTACTAGTACAAGCATTTTCGCACTATCATGTCCTGCCATGAATGATGGTGAAATTGAAAATAAAAGCTATATTGCATGCAAAAGCCACTCTACCGCTAAAGGGCGTTTATAGGGAGCAAAGGAAGGAGCAATAGAGAATGTAGCCAATTACTGTTTTATATATTGTTGATTTTAGCATATGTATATCACGTCTTCATAATTTCATGACCATGCACATTTCTCGGGCCTAGTCAACATATTACCCTTTGAAAAGAATAATTCGAAAAACCATCAATTCTTTTCGACAGTATATCAGCTTCCCCCACTGGACTCATACATGGGAGTGTGAAATTTATACGAAATTTCGAGGATCACAACTATAATAAACAATCGAAAAAGAACTAGTGAAGTCGGACCATCAAGTTGACTCTTGATTGCGAAGATTAATGCATCCTCCTCCGATGCTTTCTCCTTGGACTGGTTCTTCTATGGTTCGTAGCATCTGAACTTTTGTCCTTTCCTTTTTTAGCAAATATTAAGGAGTTACATTGGATTAGGACGAGATCTGGTACTGTCATACATTAAGGCATTAATCATATAGTTCTTCAGTAGACCAATCGCTGTCCTTTCAACTCACTGGGCTCAGGCCATGGAGATGACGTTCGTTCTCATCTTAGCAACTTCAGAGTCTTGAAATTCTAGCCCATTTTATCATTGGCTGATGGACCCAGCCATTGCTTGATGGCCCTATTATGGCTTTTGGGTTCCTCCAAATTGAAAACTTACTTGTAAATAGAGCCGCCCAAATCAAGTTGAAATTGAAAATCCTTTATTTATTTTTTGACCAAAGAGAACATACTAAATTGAATCGAACTCACTCAACTCAAGACTGGTAGTATATGCTATCCCTGGCCGAATTGAAGCAGCGGGAATCTAAACATTAATGAGCAAAAATTTGGTTTAAGTATGTAAAGGTTCGACGTTATCGAGTTTTGATGATTCAATGGATGAGTGAAAAGTCGACAACATGATTTGTTTGATAACATTTTGCACTTGGGTTTGTGCGTTTTTCCTAAGCACGTGAAGGTTACTAACTGGGTCGCTAAGGCATTAAGAGAAAAGACCGAGAAATCAAATCGGGCCTCAAATCCTCCTCGAGCCCAATTAGGGTTTTGTCATGTGGTGATGCAAAGCTCCGTGGATGCCTCACGTGTTTCATGGTCTTTGACTTAATGCACCTATTTTTAACCGACCAAGTATAAATATAAAGGTCGTGGGACTGCGAGATTTGTATTTTTCCCTACTGTTTATGATATTCCGCGTGGATCTGAATGGATTCGGCAATAATTGGTCCTCGTCATCGGCTTATTTTCTCCATTGTTTTTCCTTGACTTTCCCACATATTCTCGACTCTTCTTGAAGAATTGCCGTGAAAATTGACTAGTCAAAAGGAGAAATCGCATGGCAGTGTAAACCCCACAAAAACTTTGTGCCCTCTTTATAACACAAACTAAATCCACTGTATGAGTGGACATAAATCGGACCACGTAAATCGGTGGGTACTAGATAGAGAACCTACGACCTTTGATTTTCTTCATAATATAACTAGAATATTCCACGTTTGATGCTTTTTTTTTTATTTATACATTTTACTTTGATCAAGAGAATGCGTACATAAGTTAACTGGACAAAACTTATACATGTAACAATTTTTATCTTGATAATCTTAATGGACAAAGTTAACAATAAAACTGTTTACCCATATCCAGAAAGCAATTTTTTTTTTCTTTTTAATTGTTGAAGCGTTTAGGTTGTCCTTCACGAAACCCTTTTAGAGATAGAGCTAAACTGGAAAATGACTCAATAATTTATCTTATGATTGCATTGCATTGGTAATATACAACGCCAAACTGTAATGTTAATTAGGGTAATATTTATCAAAAAGTACGCTATATGATCATAAAAATGATCAAATCTATGGCAAAGTTCATGATGAAGCATCATAAATGGATGAACTTAGGTAAGGTGAGAAATCAAATTATTATAAGATAGGTGTAAGGTAACTTTCTTATCGTGCGAAAAGTGAAAAAGCGTAATATGCACAAATAAAAAGGATAAAGTGGTAGTTATAGACTATAGTGGAAGTTAAATTTATTATGTTACAGGCTTTCCATTACGACAATTATCATTTACCTTCTTGACCATTCAAGCTTTATTCTTGAGCTAGAAAATCACCATTAAAAAAAGGAATATCACTAATTGTATACTTTCACTTTCCGATGTGAAAATAAAAGATAAATAGAAAAAATTTATCCCATAACTTTAAAAAGTCGCTGCGCCATAGACTATTCAGATTTGACCATGAACGAAATGTTATTATGCTTTCTCAAGTTTTGAAATTGCAAAGGAAAAGTCAAGCCGTGATTCTAAGAATACCACCTCAACTAAGTGAAATCACACTTCTCATTCAACTTTATTTAAATCATTTTGTGGCAACATGCGTTGGCAAAGGACTTCTGGTAAGAGTATAATCGCATTAATTGAAGAGATATTGGAAAGTACTCAAACCTTTTGGAATCCTGCTCAAGAGTTTAGGTAACTTTTGCACTCTTCAAGTTCAGGTAATATAAAAAAATTTCTTTTCATAAATAGCAAGATGTTTGATAGTTTCATTATAACCAGGAATGTAATAAGTAAAGTGTGAATTAGAAATAGAAAAGTCAAACCAATTAAAAGAATTCTCAACAGGCCATATCACTTCATGACTGTCTAAATCCACTTTACTTAACATATTTTTTCATGTACTCCCAAAAATGAAGGTAATTAAGGTGACAGGAAGCAAAGCGAGGAATTGAGAAAAAAGATATAAAAAGAAAATCATTGCAAATTCGTCCAGAAGCCACGTCACCAATTTACCATCCTCAACCTTTCCATCTTAATATATATAGAATGAAAGACGCTGGACATAAGAAAATATATTGTCGAATACTCATTTACTAAATGGAGGGGGACAACTTTCGTATACTCTCGGTCGACGGCTTCTATAGAAGGTGAACTTGTCCAACAAATTTCTAGGTTTGACAGGATAATTCGATAATCTAGCTGTCTTCCATGCGCTAAGGTCACTGACAAAGATGGTCACCCATGTAAGATTACAATTAAGCAACGAATAAAGTAGTTTAAATATATGTACGATAAACAATTAAGGCCGGAATTGGGGAGAAGCCGTAGGTCTTGTTGTCTGAATTCCTGGAGCGTGGTTAGGAATCAACGTGATTCACCTTTGAAAGTGGAGGGGGCCTGTCTAAACCTCTATACTTTTTATATGTATAGTGGGGAAGAACACATGTTCATGCCTGGCATTATTGTCCTAACGAAGAAACATCTTCTGTACTCAAAACGAAATTGTCTTAGCAAGCGAGACCATGTGGGGGCAGACCCTCATGATTGTTATTCTGGATTGTTTGTGGATGGTGGCAGGGGGATTTCACATTAATTAAGAGGTGGGGGAAATCACCGCATGTCCTATCTCGCTCCATTTGTTATGATACATAAATATTAATTCACACTTCCATTTAATAATTGAAGTTTTTAGAACAGTCGGCAGTGATTTCATCAAAATTCTTACTTGATATGAGAACAGGAAATTCAAGTAGAGATGTTTTGAAGAAGCACTAAATTGAGTCATCCTGCAATAGTTGGATTTTTGATGCTATTCGCATCAATTGTGTTGCACAGTCGAGCCTTTTTCATGGAGGAAGCTTTCTTTTGATGTCAGCCCACAGACCGCATCGCTCAGTAATTATCTTTCCAAGCCGGCCATTTAGGCTGCTTGATGCTACGTTACTCAGTTACTATTTTGCAAGCCAACCACATCGGCCGATTATTGTTTATATTTCAATCCTTGACATTTTGTGTGTCTTTTGAGAAGCCAACACTGCCACCAAAAAACTCGCCGCCCTCAAACGATCTAAAACTGGAAGATGTTGTCTCACACATCACTTCATCACAGATCAACAAGTGGGATTTAATATTTATATTCTAACACTGTTTATCAGCCTAATCGCCTTGTGCAAACAATTTATCTATTGGCAGCTTTCATTACTGTCTTAATTGAAGCTTGCATGGTTATTCAAATGGAAACGGTTAACAATCTGGAAATATTCTTTTTATGTAGTTTCTTTCATGCCAGACAAATGAGATAATAAAAAAAATTGAAAAAATTCTTACATACGTGTTGTCTCCTCCATCCGATGATGATGATCAGGTGAAAACCAATTCCATCTTGGTCCATGCACCTCATGTACAATTCTCTAGCCCCTACATGATGGGGTTCACACCAACCACTTCAATTTACACAGTTATCATTCGGTCCCAATCAACTCTAGGACAAAAAATCTGGCTTAATAAAGCCAACCGTTATTCAAATTTGAATCCCAGATATCCACACACACCACCTAATCTCCAAACATCACCAATCGCGTGGAGGGATATAAAATTATCTGTAATCATGTACAAGTAAAAGAAAATATTGGACTAGGCTGACTTTGGGGATTATGTTGTGGGCCGAGCCGAATCGCACGGTGGAAAATTGCGTAGGACCTTGCGATGTTTTTTTAAGATATAATGTGAGCCTCACTTTTTCTTCATATGTGATTGTGTTCTAGAATATTAAATTGAATTGAAGCAATAACCTAGGTATCACCGCCAAAGAAAGGAACATGTGACCCACCCATGGACAGCATATTTGATTTGAGTTCTCTCCCTTATTGCCGAGGTCGAGAGTTCGAACCCTCCCGTTGCATTTTCATGTCAGGTGCTACCGGGCTCTCGAGGTTTTACGTCTAAATAGTGACTTGCGGCGAGATTTGACGGTGCAACGAGCACCAGAGGGTTATGTGATCCTTGAAGGATTGCACGGTCATATCCATGTCCCTTTTAAACGGATCTCAATTTGGCTCTTTCTTACACTCTTTCTGTTTCTTGATCTCTCTCTCTCTCTCTCTCTAAATGACCAAAGACTCTTCTTAGACATAAAAAAATGATGGTGGAAACTCAACTTCCGCTTGCTTGGCCCTTCTTCAACTCTCACCTCCTCCAGCTCCTCCTCTACCTGTAAATTCTCACGATCTTTTTTCTCCATTCCTCTTGATTCTTCTTTCCATCATTTCGTGGCGTGATCGCTTTCGTTGTGCTTATGGGGTCTGCAATATCTGGCCCTGCTGATGAGGCCGAAGGGTTTTCAGTCTCACCTTCAAGGACCTGTCTTGGGGACTTGCCAGAGGGTTGCATCACCTCCATTCTCAAGTTCTTGGATCCCCAGGATATTTGCCAATTCGCGTGCTTGAACAGAGCTTACAGAGATGCTTCATCAGCCGATATCGTTTGGGAGTCGAAACTACCTCCCAATTATCATTTCTTGGTCGAGAGAGTTCTTGGTGAAGACCCACGATGCATGGGAAAGAAAGAGCTCTTCTCGAGATTGTGTAGACCTAATTGCTTTGATGGTGGCACAAAGGTAGTGTTGGGTTGACCATTACCAAAACCAGTTCACGCCCACCATCATTTCTAATGCGTATACAATGTTACATATGCCTACATGTGCCATCTGCGCATAAACCAATATGCAGAAAAACAAAGTAAATATGAATTTAGAGCCTGCGTGTTTTGCTGAAAGTTTAGAGATGCTCGTGCTCGCTGACATGTGTGTTGTGCTTTAAATTATTTCACTTGCAGGAAGCTTTGTTGGATAAGATTACCGGAAGTATTTGTGTGGCGGTTTCATCAAAGGCGCTGAAGATAACTGGGATCGATGACCGGAGATACTGGAACCGTATACCTAGCGAAGAATCCAGGTAAAGAGCTTCAAATGCAGCTGTCTTATTTCTCAGAGTTGGAGGGTTTGGCTGCTGTGATCGTTTCAAAATGAAAAAATGAAAAATAGAAATCGCTTCAACCGAGAGCCATTATTCCGTCGGTCCGATATTTTCCTCTTTCTATTTAACCAGATATTGGAGATTAGATTGGTGTTTGAATTAGAACTGCATTTAATCTTTTAAGATGTCATAGATCTCAAAAGGCCAACCTTGTTGATTCTCGAGAAAATCATCGACCAAGCTCATGATGCACGGAATTAAGCTCTTGCTAGATAATCACTTAGAGTTAAAATGAGAATTATTTCTTTAATACAGTCAAATCAGCCGGCGTATGATAAAGCCTTATTCGCAGAGGCAGTAACTGGAGGAAGTTTTGTCTCGCACACAAGAATAAAAGATAATAGCTAGGCAAGTAAGAAGACTACTTCAAGCTTGGGATATTTCTGTTTATTAATACTCAATGACGATGAGTAGCGTGCCTTGTGATCCAAGTTTGCCATCTTTCTCCTGGATTCTGTTCAAGTCTCGTGGTTTGACTAAGATAAACGTAAGAGCTTAGTTCACCTTTCTAAGGAAGGAACAAGTTCCTTTCATCATACTTTCAATCTGTCCAGCAAAAGGGTTGATTGGGCCAAAAACTATGGATCGAAACCAGAAGTAAACAAAATTCTGTTTCCAATGTCTAGAATTCTCCAAGCATCACTGGCAGTTGTCGGTTTTCCTTTTTTGTTCTCTAACTCGAGCATAGGTTGAAGGTGATGAAGATTAATCTCTAGGAAAAGATGAAAAGAAAATGGAATTCTTGTTTTCAAGAGCAGGTTAATTCTTCAGTGAAATCTGAGGGACACGTTTTATCTTATCTAAATCTTCTTCAAATAACCCAACTAGAGATGGCGGGTTCGACTCCTTTTTTAGAATGGTCAATCCCTTTCCGATCAACGATATAGGGCGAGCCCTTTCTAGAACCTAGGAGGGAGGGCCAACTTCTTATTCACGAGGGGTCAACCCTCTTGGATAAGAGGTCAACCGGCATCCATCTGATGGGGAGTGCGGAGAAGATTTCGGAAAGTAAGAGATGTCCATTGAATTTCACCACGGAGAAAGCAGAGTTTGAACCAAAAAACATGACAAAATTCTACACCCTCCATTTGACAACGTTTTCTCACGAGGAAATTTTAAGGAAAGAATTATTCGTATCTTCTTCGTGATGAAAGTGAATGAAAAATAATAGCTCTCCTCTTATCAGCAGGTTCAACACAGTGGCGTATCTTCAACAGATGTGGTGGGTCGAAGTTGTTGGGGATTTTGAGTTCCAGCTCTCGCCAGGCACATATAGCTTACATTTCAGGCTCCAACTGGGCAAAACTGTCAAAAGATTCCGTCGGCGAACATGCGACCTCGATCAAGTTCACGGTTGGGACGTCAAACCAGCCCGATTTCAGCTTTCGACTTCGAACGGTCAGTGCATCGTGTCTGAATGTTATTTGGGTAGGCCAGGGGATTGGGTCGAGTACCATGTGGGTGACTTTGTGGTTGAGAAGCAGGACACGCCCATTGGGATCAAGTTCTCAATGGTCCAGATTGATTGTACGCACACCAAAGGCGGACTCTCTGTAGACTGTGTGCTGATATGCCCATGTAATCCGCAGCATGCATAGGTTTCCATATCAGAGAAAGTAATAGCCATAGAATTCATTCGTACCGGTTCAATTTGTTTTCTTTCTCATTGAATATACATCTGACAACACTCCAGTCACGTACACAACGTATTCAAAACGTTTCTGAGATTTTTTATTCAGAGCAATTCAAGCAGGTACACCACATGTAACTTCAGATTGAGGACCTTGACCTATCTAAGAGTACTGTGTTACGGGAGATTGTGATTGTTATCTTCTTCCGTGTAGCAACTAACATAATTGCAGTCAATCTATATCACATGTCCAGCACTCAGCATTAACTTCTTGAGATTTGTATCAATCTTAATTAAATACACAGTTTGCGTACATCGCTGGACCTTGCCCGATGTAAGAGCATCATACTAATGCTGCGAATGCAAATTTAGACCACCCTCTCCATTAACATGTCCACCCGAACAAGTGGGAATAAAGAAAAAAAAAAGATGACCGCCCATCGATAGTACCTGCAGACGTCTAGTTAAAATCATGTCTCGACCAAATATGTCACTAAATCAGGTGACAGTTATCATAATTGGCCGTCATAAGTTGAAGTGCCAAGACCCAACGACACCCTATATTAGGTGAGATAAGTTGGGAAACGAAAACAAAGCAGTCCTTTCTCAAGATTGTTCACTAGATTACACTTGCATCACTTGAAAACAAGAAACCCTTCTGAAAAGATTGCTAAGTGCCTACTGCAACAAGTTTGTCAAGTCACAGCAAATTCCACAATTAATAAAGTTAAATAAGAAGAGATGCCAAAGAAAAAAAAAAGAATTAAGATAAGGAGCACCTATTTCAATATCCTGTACAAAAGGTACACACTTTGCCAATGGAGATTGCGCCTTATATCATGTTAGTCTCGCACTCATGCCTTCCAATCAAAGCCCATCGTATCATCAAGATCGCTGTTGAAAAACACGCCATGTGTGAACTCTTGGGCTATATCCTGAACAATATCATCTTGTATGTGGAGACCCTGAGGCATATCAGGCCCCTTCTGGTTGAAACCATCATTCCCCCCAGCTGCAGAGGACTCACTGTTCGAAGCAGCTTTGAAGCTGTTGCTCCTACTTGGCGCCGGCCCTGCAGCACCTCCTGACACATTAGATGCAGCTGCTTGCGGTGCTGCATTATTACTCCCATATCCCATGCCACTTTTCGCCACATTTCCATTTGCATTCTGACCAGAACTGTTGTTAGACATCTCCTGGAACAGCTGCTGAATCATCTGGTGCTCGAAAGCTTGGTTGCCTTGGGACGACTGAGGATGGTTTGGTGAGAGTAAATTATTGGCACTCCCCGAGCGCTGCTGCAACGGCTGGGATTGCTGCGGAGTGAGGTGAGGGCTTGAGTAGCCACTGACAGGTAATTTCTGCATGGATGCAGATAAAACAGCAGACCCTTGAAATGTAGAAGGTGGGTTCTGGTTGCAAGAAGATGCCTCTTGTTGAAGGGAATTGGAGCTTGCATTCATGGAGTTCTGCCGCATTAGCACCTCTTGTTGAAGGGAGTTGGAGCTTGTATTCATGGAGTTCTGCCGCATTAGCATGTTTTGGTAACTAGTCAGAGCTGAGGCAGCTTGTGCAGAACCACTTAAGGCTCCGCGATTGACCATGTGCTGGTTATTACCCATGTGATTGTTAATACCAGGATGTAAAGCCATCAACTTATTCAATGTGTTGCGATCAGTTGGCAGACCCTGAACATTTGCCATCTGCTGCATCTCTTGCATTTTCTGCATCTGTACTTTTGCAGCTGAGGCCTGTTGAGTGAAACTTTTCAAACCCTCTGCACCAATGCACATAAAATGGTTACCATCAGATTGTTCAGAAAAAGAGTGGTAGACTTGAGGGAAAAAGGAGAAGACACTTAAAGACGTTATATTATATTTGTCAATGCTACCACAACATAAAATACCCCCGAACAAAAAAAGGCAGAACAAGTATATTACCAACAGGACCAACTTTGCTCTCCCGACAGAAATCTATGAGATCCTTCATGCTGTTGACAACCTCAGAGATCTGCAGTTGGAGTGGAAGCATTAAGAACAAAGAAATCCTAGCATCAACTACCATCATACACCATGAGACAGCTTACCTGCAAACACCGCACATATCTTTTGGAAAATCCGAGGTCATTGAGCGACTGCAACTCCAAACTTTTGGCAAGCTGACGCCCAGCTGTCAGGACCCTAAAAGAAGAAGGAACAAGATCAGTATCTGCCATCCAGAAAGCTGCATGAACCAAAATAGAAGCATAAAACAATGTACTAGATCTATGCATAGGCGGAAGAAGGGGATGGGCCATCCAATCAGTATGTGCAATATAGCCCCAACCAGTGCCCTCTTCAAACAAGATTTTTATTAAGAAAATAGTTTACAACAGAATTGCATACTCACATGCTGCAGTGAGCAAGAGAAATACCGTGCCAACAGTCATATATCTATTAAGAACTCATCTTAATTAACCATTGAACATGTAATGAGGCAGTGAAACCGGTCATAAAAACAGGTAAGAGGACACAGCCAACCCATCAAACTCTGGACAACCTTTTTAACCCCACCCTTTCCTCCTCTTATCTTTTCCCTTTTTTCCCTCTTTTTCCATCACTTAACTGGGAACATAGCTACTGGGACACCATCTTAACATGCATATGTATCGCCAAGAAAGATAGATTTATCTTGGCTTCTTGCCAGTCACAGCCTTTGATGAAGGAATGCAAAAACGAAAAAAAAAGAAGGATTGGAACAAATCATGAGAAAAGCCACCAATTTGATGAACTTACATGTTACTGTTTGTTTGTAGATCTTGTTGGGAGACCCCATCAGCTCCACTCTCCGCAATAGTGCTCTGACACTTTTGTGCAACCTGGACCAACTGATTTACCTGCAGAAAACGTATAGTCATGATCGAAGGTTATACATTTCAGGAATAAAACAGCAAGGAAACAAACAGATGGCAATTATTCATTGTCCAACCAGTCGGGTAACCAATCAGATTGTAACATCATACACCAACATTAGGAAAAGGCTCAGAACATCATTAAGAGATCCATGCAAAACTTGGTCAATAAACAAGGTCTTTTGTTCTAATATTGCAGAATGTGGGGCGCTGACTCCTGCTAATGGCATGTCATAATCATCGAAACCAAGGTTGGTACCTGTGGGGCAACCAAGCGCCGAGGAAGAAGTTCTTCATGACGACGAGCACAGAATTCCCATGACAGTATCTGATCAACACCAAAACTTAGCAAAAACCTTCACAGCTATAGAGCATTGATGACAATGTCTTTATGAAAGTATATTGGTGAATAACCTTGAGATCATTAGCGAATGTTATACGAAGCTGACCCTCACGTACAACACGAAGTTGCTCATACACACTCTCCTGAACAGCTTTTCCATACTCTAACACCATTATCCCTGAGGGAAACCTGACTTCTTTAGGCATGTCCAGGAAAAGAAGCTCATCAAGGACACCACTGCCAAATTTGATTTCATTAAGCCTAGGTAGTACTTCAAAAGTGGCCTCTGTCAAAACCGCAAAAAGAGAAATAATTATTAACATCAAAATACCCCAGTGAGGGGGGATTGCTCCAAGGAGTACTAAAAAATACAAGCTGCATATTGGAGAGCAATTCATCCCAAGCAAGAAGCCACTAAGTGCGTTTGCCCAATTCTTTTGGCGACTTAGGAGTTCATTAAAATGTGCAGATATATTCATGAACCCAGTCAACAAAAAAGGACGTCCAGTATTCTTTCAGCAGATTTGAGCACATGTCAAGTAGTTAGCTTGAGTCAAGGTAAAGAAGAAAGCTCTCAACTAGATAGCCAGATTCCACTCCTATTGACTCCTGATTTAATTGAACAATTGTACCAGCTCAGAACTTGTAACATGCTATACTATGAGATTTAGCAATTTTCTGAAGCATGTCAGATTACAACTAGAGAGACACAACTATCAAGATTCAATTGCAGTGAAGAGAAAATTTCCAGGTATAAATCAGTAGACTTAATTAGTCGCTATCTCTTACCAAATCCCCTTCCAGACTTGGAACCACAAATGTCGCAGTGCCATGCATCCTGACAAAGAAAGGATACAAGGAGGGGGAAAAAAAAAAAGACCATCAGCCTACATAAAAATTGGTAGACCAAACTGATCAGTCCATCCAGAACAATTAGGGGCTTCAGTTCAATGGAAAGGCAGAGTAAACATGACGGCATAATAGAACCAACCATGGCAGCCTGTGGAAAAACACCAAGTGCATGTTGTCCAACATTGTCGTATAATGACAAGCACCACCTTTTCTTTGCTCGAGGGGAATAATATTCTGCCACAAACTTCCTCCAATAGGCAATAGCGTTAACCTGTAGAAAGCAAAAGAAGGATTGGCTCAAGTAACAATTTAACTGATAAGATTTAAAGAGTTCTTCAGAAAGAAAAAATGCATTTAGAGAGAGAAGTGAAATGAAGGATGTGTCTAAGGGAAAGTGAGGTTTTCAGTCTAGACTTCCAACTTACCGGAGTCTGTTGTCGCTGATGATAAAGATATTGCATCAACCGACGAGCACATACACCACTATCATAGGGGCGCTTGAAGGCATTCATTGATTGAATGCCCTGTTGCTGCAGCTGCTGCCTCAACTGAAGTTGCTGCTGCTGTTGCTGCTGCTGCTGCTGCTGCTGCTGTTGCTGCTGCAAATGCACCCTCTGCATATGTGGCATTGATTGTAGCAATTGTTGCTGTTGCCGTAGTCTTTGCTGCTGCAGTAATGCTTGCAACTGAGGATTACGACCTTGTAACTGCATGGCATCCTGTCTCTGCAACAGTTGATGTAAGACCTGCTGCTGGATTATGTCTTCTTGCTTAATGTCCAAACGCGGTTTCTTCTGCACCTGATGAGATAGGTTATTTGGGTCCTGAATGAAAGATCCAGGAATTCTTGAACCCATGGGCAGCAACACTTGCCCAGTTTGTGATACAGGTAGTGATGTAGCAGTAGAAGCCCCTTGTTGCTGCTGTTGATTCTGTTGAACTGGGGGTGTCTGTTCTTGGTGAGAGTTCTGCTGAGCTACAGAGGATGCATCCATAACTGATGAAGCTGATAGACTAACGTTATTCGAAGAAAAAGACATTGGTGATGCTGGCAAACGCATATATGAATCCGTATTGATACTTGCACTTCTCTGCAAATGTGGTCCTCCTGAGAGTGCAGAATTAGCATCTGTAACCAAGGAGCTTGCCCCAACACTTGGTCCTGAGTTTGCCACGCTGTTCAAAACTACATTGTTCATGTCCCCCGAAACTGTTCCTAGAGTAGGGCGCCCAGTTCCAGGTACCGAATTAGAGGAGTTACCGAATGAAGAGCTCAAGTGAGAATTAACTACAGTATAGGACTGTCCATCCCCTTGATAATATATTCCTGAACTCGAGGAAGACTGGGTCAAGCCTCCAGCTGCTCGTGATGGGACCATAGGGGGTGTTGCCCCTTGGTGAACAGAGTCTAAGTAGCTATCCAGAGCCAGGCCTGATTATCTACTGTCGGTATAAAGCTATCTTCACTCAAACTTCCTCGATTCACATGAGTAACAGACTCCAACCAGTGGATCACAAGCAGAATATGGGACGCAAATGATGCAGAGACCAACCCAGCATGCAAGAACTGTCCACAGTTCTGTATCGAAAACATCTCCAGAGAGTGAAAAAGGCGAATCGAATTTATAGAACGTCATTATAAGACAAAAAAGCGTTCAGCTTTGCACAATATAACCAGCTTCCGGGGCTCTACACGTATATTCTAAGCGAATTGAACAGCAGCAGCAAAGAAGTCCGGCAAAAACAAAGCATTAGAGACAGACGCAAAAGCGAGGGACTTCCTTAATCAAGCAATTCAGCTAAGCAGAACCCAGAGGACCTCATCAAACTCGGAGCACTCCCCAAGAAACGCTCGGACAGAAAATCCTCCCACCCCAATCAGGCCGACAAACCCTAATCACGAGCTGCGCAGCTCAGCGACAGCAACGCCAACCCACGACCCAAAAAGTCCCCAAATTTCCAGTAACCTAAACACCCCCCCGTCGCCTAAAAAGCAATTGCGCCCCAGCAAGACCCGAACCGAAGCTAATTAGAACCGCGAAAAGGGAGGGAAAGAAAAAAAGAAGAAATCTCCGCCGGACCAGAGATCGCCAGACACCAAATGAGACCGACCCCCCCGAAACCCAAAACCCGAAACCCGATCGAGGAAGAAAAAAGCACCAACAGTGACGCGAAATCTCGACAATCGGAGGCTCGAAGGGGCACCCACCGACGCGAATCGCGAACTAATCGAAGGAAGCGCCACTGAACACTACCCAGCCACTGAAGCCACTCGCCCCCAAGACAGAATCAAACGACAATCACACCCACAAAAAAAAGAAATTGCGAATACTACTGACCGTGAGATCGCGGACCGGCGGGAGGCAACAACACTCCCGGCTTCGATCGACGGCGAGCGGGGCAAGCCGGGGGGACGCTGCAATCGGGAGGAGGAGAGCTGCGAGAATCGAAAGCGGAAGAGAGAGAGAGAGAGAGAGAGAGAGAGAGAAGCAAACGAAGAAGACGAGAGAGATTAAAGAGATGGATTTATATACGCCTAGCGGGAATTGGCGAGGAGGCGACCGGCGCGACCGGCTGCACCCCGCTCGCGCGGCGTCGCGCGCCGGTTCCCCCGTCGGGACACGCGTCGCGCGATGGGACGGGCCAGCGGGAGTCGGTGGCGGATCTCGCGGTGGCGACGCGGGGCGCGGGGCGACGTGGCGGGATCCGGTTGGGCGATCCGAGAGTTGCCTAATCTGGACCGCGAGGGTGGGGGCGAGGCTAGCTACTGGCTACCGCCGTAGCCAGTAGGCCTCGGGGAGGGCGGGGATCGCCTGCGGCCGCGCTCATTTTCCTGAGCCGTGCGATCTCTAGGCGAAGAGAGTTTTTTTTTTTTTTTTTTTAATTTCTTCGGCCGGCTCCTTTTGGCAAGAGTTTTAGCATCGAGAGAACGACCCATTTCCTTCTTTTCTTGCTTCTTCTGGGAAGTCTTAAACCGGTCAAAATTCGACAGAAAATATATATGAATATTCCAGGGTTTTGTCCCCCCCCCCCCCCCCCCCTTTTTTTTTTTTTTTCTTTTGGCCTAAAAAACGTGGTCTGGTTGTTGCCCGGATGACGGATCCATATACCATGCGGAAGTCAATAGTCAAATTACCCATTAGAATATGAATTCGCGTTTGAATTTATGAGAAAATTTGAATTTGCATTTAGTGAAGCATAGACAAACACAACCATCATTTTCAAGGATGAGGGAAATATATTTTATTGTAGATAAATAATCATATACTTACTTGTTGAATCTACATTCATCCGTGATATTATTTTTATTATGTGTATAATGAGTACTTTAAAAGTCGAAATATTTTTTTATTAATAAAATGAGTAACATTAAGGCACTCGTCAATGCAACTAGAATAATTACACCTTCTCATGGAATCAACGAAATTGGGTATAGAAATTGATAAGGTTCTCATGTACTTTCCAATATTAGGATTTCATCTTAGATCTAGGATGGGTTTCCTTGAATTCACTTTCTTTATTTTCATGCCCTAGATTACCCAAAACGGATGAATTGATGAAAAGCCACTCACGATAAAAGAAATGTGCTCGTACTTTAAAATGCAACTTTAGATTCGCAAGAAATAATTAACTGGAATTTCTAAGCGATAAGAAGATGCCTATTTTAATTTACCATTTTTTTTTCCTTTCCGGTTAGAAGGTCCTATTTTTTGGAGCTTGTTTGGAGAAAATAGTGTAGAGATTCCAGTTCATAATTTCCAGCAACGTGAAGTCAAATAGAGAATTAAAAAAAAAAAAAGAAGAAGCAAAAAAGGTGTTCTTCGCCACCCAACATATACTGAAGAATTTTTTTTATAAAAAGAAATTCACACTTCAATTGTCAGTAGTCTATTCTCCAAAAGACGAAAAACCATAAGCAATCTAATTTTGGAGTCAATCATGAAATAAAGAGAAACGCATTAAAGGTGAAATAAAGTAATGCGATTTTATTTATTTAATTTTTTTATTTGGGTGTGTGGGGGGATAAAAGGGGGTTGATGGGAGGTGCAATGATTGCCTCCCCCTATATTCCTAGAGATGGGAGCGCGCACGGCTTTGAGGAATGGAGACTTCGGGTGGTCGGCACGTGGGGGGCTCGCACGTGCGAGGGGGGGTGGCGGTGGGCGCATGGGTACGGCCCCTCGTGTGGCCGACCCGTTGCTGTCATGGAAAATCTGGCAAAGGGGCAATGGGGGAAGGGCCGGTCGGCGTTTTCTTTCCATTTTTTTCGCTTTTCTTTGGCACGACGCAATGGGCCTGGGGCCCGGTTCCGACGTCATGGGCCTCTCTCTCCCTATAAACGAAGGAGCCTTGGTGGGTCGCAGAGGGGGCCCATAACATTATCTTCCTACGTAAGCGTGTGCAAAACGGTCCGCCTGAAAGGACCGGATTGAATAAACTGGTTTGGCTTCTCAGATTCCTAAAAATGTTCTGGTATAATCTGGTCCATATGTGTTTTGTTCTTGAAAAAAATTATTAGATTTAGTTTATTGTTTTCAATGAGATGATGTCTTATAATTGGATAATTAGATATCCGGATGGAAGAAGTATAGGACTTATCACGACCTTTGAATTTATTTCTGACAATGCTTTGGACAATAAAATATCCTTGCCTCTCTAAAGAGATGATGAAGGGGCAATGAATGTTAGGGGTGTCAAAAACTAAATTGAAAATCGAATCGAACCAAATTGAAAAATTCAGTTTTTTCGATTGAATTCTCATTAAAAACCGAAATTTTTGTTATCGGTTCGGATTTTATCGGTTAACCGAACCGAACCGAACCAACAAATTGATAAGAATTTATTTCTTGTAAATGAAAAATATAGACAACAGAAAAAAAAAATTGAAAACCAGAAATCGAAAAATTGAATAGAACCAAATCGAACCCAAATTTCAGTTCGGGTCTCGTTCGGTTCGGTTTAAAAGTTTTTTTAACAGTTCGGTTCGGTTTTTTTAAAAATAAAAAAACCGAACCGAACACTGCAAGGACGAGTTCGAAGCTCCGTCCCATCTGGTGAAGCATCGGAGCGTGGGGCTAGCGAAGTTCTGGCAGGGAGCGGAGGTTCGGTCGTGTCTTCAGAGAAGCGAGCCGGCGGGCGCCATGCTGTCGTTATTGTCGAGTCAAGAACGTTTGTTTGGGCGGATAAGAACAGGACCGGACCATCCGTCCCACGTTTCAGGCCCGCGCTCGTGACCGTGTTTCTTGCTTTGCCGCAACACTCGCGCGTGATTTGATGCGCTTTCTTGCCCCGACAGTCTTCAAGGATTGAAGCAAGCAGGGACCCCAGAATGAGTGCCAATCTTCTCTCGGGGCGTACCCATCTGCTGCTTCTGCTCCCGACGAAGAGGACGAGGTCATCCTCCACCGTTGACGACGGTGAGTGAAATGATTGTTCTCAATTACCCCATCTCTCTTGTTGGCTTTTCCAGTTTTGCAAATTGTGTTGTGTACCCGACCAGGAAATGTAGTGAAATGACCTCGAGGAACGGTGAGGCGTGCTTTTCATTTAAACTTGGAGATGGGTTAGTTCGTATGATGGGATGGGATGCTTTTGTACAAAACAGGAAGCAGCTGCAGCGGCAGAATCCACCTTTCTCGGGAACGCACGCTGCGGAAGCACGAAGCGAGAGGAACGAGCGCCGTCTTCGCTTTGAATCCATTTCGCGCCAAAAGAAATACGGAACGGTCACGAATTTCTGCTCGCCTCGGCGGCGGCGGCGGCGGCTCAGAAACCGCCGGCGACGAGCGACAGCTCAATCTCTCGGTCCTTCGCTTCACTTTTGGTAGCATTACTAACTCTCTTCTTCCTCTCTCTCTCTCTCTCTCTCTCTTCCCGAATTGAATATGCCATCACTTTTGGGTAATGCCCATGATTCATAGAAGCAAAATATTCGATTTTTAGCGGGTGTTCTCGATGGATGTTGTTGCAGGCATACCTGGTTTGGACGAGTCGTACTTGCCCAGATGGATAGGGTATGGGTTTGGTTCGCTCTTGCTGTTGAATCACTTCGTGGGGTCCGATCTCGCCAATATAACCTCGGCTCAGCTGGTTGTAGTCTTTTCTGAGGCTGTAATTACTTTGATTGCACAGATTTCGTGGATTGATCTGGAATTTGAGCTTTTGTTTTCGTGTTTCTTTTCAGAGGACAGAGGTTCTGGGTCTTTCTTTGGCTGCATTCTCCATTATACTCCCTTATCTTGGAAAATTTCTTCCGGTAAGTTTTTTGCTGTTTTTGGTTAATGATGTATGTTTCTTAACCTCGTTGGTGTTATCGGCTGAGTTAGAATGCTATTTGAGCGAGCTAATTTGTGGCGCAAAGTGGTGGGTTCCTTTGCATTTTTCCCTTTATGAGGCTATTCGTTGCTTTTTGCAAGGTTCATGGATGCTTGGCATCCGTTGCAATATATGTTTAGCCTTTGGATATTGCACACCTTTCTTGTCCTGGATTATCTTCTAGATGTGGGTACTGTATTTTGTTTAGGCTGGATATCATATCTTTCTGAGAGTGGCAGTAATGATTTCCCAGGGTGCTGGTCCAGTAACTCAAGTAATGTTGCCCGAAGGCAATGAGCAGCTCTTCATCATGTCAGAAAGTCTGTCTGATACATTGAAGGAGAACTTGGCTTGGGCAACGTATGTGCTATTGCGCAATACAAATACTACTGCTGTGGTACGTGGTTACTAAGAGCTAAAGTGAGCTGCATGGTAAATTGTCACACAGCCAGCATGAGAAACCTCAATCAATGTTTGCTTATTTCTTTCCTTATGGAGGTTACAAATCTCACACGTTTTATCCTTCTGTCTTGCCGCAGTTAATATCGATTGAAGGCAAGCTATGCATACGGGGCTATTGGAGAACACCGGATGATGCATCTAAAGCTCATATCCTTGATTGGTTTGTGGAACAGATACAGAAAATTGGCCTCTCCGATTTGAAGGATACACTCTATTTCACTCAGAGTCCTGGTATAAGAAAATCTATTGACAGTTCCTTTAATGTCGTGTCCCATTTCTCTTCAATGGCAAATGCTTGATCAAGCAAACAGTCCTTTGTATGAACATCAAGTTGCTTTTTGTTCCTCTAAGCACATGGAAGAAGCTAAGAGCATGCAAGCACCTAGAGTATATTTCACACACTTAACACAGTGAAATGGTTCTTTTTTCCAATCTTAGAAGTAAGCATGAGTGGTTCAATTGTTCTGGGGAAATAAAAAAAAAAATCTCTTTACTGTTGTTTTTCAATAACTGAAGTTTTCATCAAAACTGCAGATTTTGGATTTGGGGAATTCTTACCAAATGGGACACGCTCACTGTTGGTGGAGCCACTGCTTCAAGTTTCGGATCAAGAGGTATGCGAGATGGGGAGAAATAAAGGGTTTGTCGTTCTGGTCTCAAGCATGAGTTATGCTTATAGTGACAAAGACAGAGCTTGGATAAAAGCTATTGCAAACAAGTTTACGGGTAAAACATATGTATAGTTAAACAATTGTGAATTATTTGGTTGGATTTGTTACTTCACAAAATGTGATCCTTTGGTGTGTCTTTTCTTCAGTTGTGTGTAAGACATTTCCTTTTTATATCTACTATATAGAATAGGCTACTAAATTATCACGACTTATTTCTTGGAACTGAATTGCTGGGCAAATTTGTTGATGATGATCAAATTCGTCCTTTCTGAATAGTTATTCACCAAGTTCTGCTTAACCATCTTATCTAGACACTCTCTTCTTGAGATGCCATATGACAAGAAGTTGTCGCAGATGTGGACTGCAAACAACTTTTAGTGCCTGAATTGAATCTCTCTTCTCGGACAATGCTTAATATTATGAAGGGGAGTATTATTGCTACAATATCAAGAAAGAGTCAAAAGAAGTCCCTTTGCTGTAGAAAGTACAATAATGGATATCCCCAAGTCATATTGTGTAATGTTCTTTAGCGTTCATTTCAACGTAATTCAATACCATTAGAGCTGTTGAGACTCGAGAGAACATCAATTATGCATTTTTCTTGTTTAAGTGCTTATTTGTAGTTTATACCAACAGGTTTATAGATCCTCTGTTGAGGCAATGACTAAGACAGCAGCTTCACTCTCGGGACTGAAGCTTGAACACCTGGGTATTTGAAATCTTACAATGGAGACAAGAGAATTTTGGGAGATGATTATAAACTGAAAAAGGAAGATAAAATCATGCTTAACAGTACCAGGAAATAAGTTCCACATGGTTAATGAAAACATGCCTATAACCAAGATAGGACCTGGCATGGGATGAGGGCATACATGATATGATATTTTTTTGAGTTTGATAAATGGATCTGCTACTGTAGAAGCTGATGAAACTGTAGACTGGGTTGGCTAGAGTGGATAAATAAATGATGCACTCACAGTTGTCCTGGATCAGATAAGTTAGCTGTAATCCTAGAGATTGATGCTGTATGTTCTTTACCAATGAAATTTAAACTACATGCCTGATGCTCATCTAAACTGTAGGAGTAGCCTAGAAGGGGAGTTGATTATTTTCGTCATATGAAATTCTGTCGAAATTAGTATGCTATGTTTTTATTTTGGGTGCCATGAAATGAGTTTATTTTCTTGACATTCACATTTTACTGATAATGTCTGCTGAATTTGAGGAATATTGTCAAGTACATGTAATTTAAAGATATGCTTCTTTGTTTATTGACTCCACTCCGATACCTGAGTGGTGATAACTCACCAACCAAATATGAAGTGCTACTTATAATCTTCTTCCACTTCTTCATCATAACACAGATGCCCGGCATTGCAACTCTTCACCTCCCTCCCTCCCTCCCTCCCTCCCTCCCTCCCTTTCCCTTTCTCTCTCTCTCTCTCTCTCTCTCTCTCTCTCTCTCTCTCTCGTGCTTGCCTTCAATATTCATCTCTTGACAAGTTAATTAATGTCTCACTTGATGAATCTGTTTCAATTGCTCAAATGCTATTGGTTTTCAATATTCTGAACATGCAATATGTGCAATTGTTGAGAGATATCTATGATTGTAGTTTTCAGCTTTGTTCGATGAGCTTCACTTGCTCTGAGATCTGGTTATGCAGATGATCCATTGATTACGCTCGTTGTTTTGTACATATGTTTTGTTTATATGCAGAAATCACTCTTGCTCCTCTCCAAACTAGAGTAGTTCTCTGGTGTCCGCTTTACAGTTGAGCTGAAAAATATTTTTTTATCTTAGGGCGTTCCATGTTGATTTTTGGAATTTAAGAGTTATTGATGTTGTTACTGGATTTGACTCAATTCTCTTTCTGATTAATGCTGTTTTAGTTGCTTGGAGCAGTGGATAGTATTTTGGCAGTTCTCATGTTTAATTTATTTGCCCTTGTTCATGTATATGGATGTGATAAATATATGTGCTTTTGGGAGGATATCTTGGATTGATTTGTGAAGTCACTGGACCCTTTTAATTTAGCTTTCTTCAATATGAGCACATTCTTAGTTACTTGTCCCTATTATACTGTATAACATCTGCGACCGCTTAAATTATCAAATCACCAATCAATAATAGGAATAATGTCACTTCAAAGAAAAGTAAGTTGAAACAGAAAGAGGGTTGCCAAAAAATCCTCTATGGTTGATAGCACATTACTTCCACCTATCACACGGAACAAGTAGGAGCGAGAGGAGTCACGAAACTATTGAAGTGTGTTTAGTTATTATATTGAGGAGAGGGGCAAAGGATTGTTTTTGGCAAATGGGAGAAACAGATTCTATTCTTTTATTCCTCGGAACCCAAAAAAAAGGAACATAAATCCATGAAGTAATTTTTTTATTCCTGGGAATAGATTTGGAATAGAAATAAGAAGTAGAAAAAAAAAGTTATTTTTTTGTTTCCAGGAATAATTTCAAAATCAAATCCATTTTCTTTTCTTTTCTTCTTTCTCTTTTTTCCTTTTCTTCTTCTCCTTCTTCCTTTGGCCAGTTGCTGGCCTCGGCCAAGCTAGCGACCTCATCAGAGCGTTGCGGGCCCCTGACAAGGCCAGGCCTCCTCGACAGCCGGGTGAGGGCCGACGACCTCGTCGAAGCGTCCTCACCGGTCCCTGGCAAGGCGGAGCCTCCTTGGTGGCGGGGCAAGGCTGAGCTCCCTTGGCTGCTAGGGAGGCTTGGCCTTGCTAGGGGCCGGTGACATTCCAACGAGGTCATTGGCCCTCATTTGGCCGATCACCGGCCAAAGGAAGAAGGAGAAGAAGAAAAGGAAAAGAGAAAGAAAAAAGAGAAAAATATAATAAAATTATTACAAAATTAAAAGAAATTCTAATCTACAAAAGAATTGAGGTCTTACTAAATGCATTTCTATCCCGGGAATAGAAATTTTGGATAGTTATCAAACACATTTAAATGCTTAGAAACTCATCCAAGAAACAAAATAAAAAAGAATTATTTATAAGCAGAAATTGTTTACAGGAATAGAATAGTTACCAAACAGGTTCTTACTTTCTTGTCCCTATTTTACTGTATAACGTTTGCGAACGATTGAATTATTAGTCACCGATCAATAATAGGGATAATGTCACTTTAAAGAAAATTAAGTTGAAACAAAAAGAGGGTTGCTAAAAGATCCTCTATGGTTGATAACACATCACTTCAACCTATCATATAGAACGGATAGGAGTGACTAAACTAATGAAGTGTGTTTAGTTATTACATTGAGAAGAGAGGCAAAAGTATTTTTTTGGCAATTCCTATTCCAAGAAAGGCTTCTTTTTTTCCTTTGGGTCCACAAGTAGAGACCGAATTAAGAAAAGTTTATATATTCAAGCTTCAAGCTCAGTTGTGAATTGTGACATAGCAGATGTCTTGGTATGTTATTTTGTCTCATTAGTCATTCATATCACAGCTATGTTGTGAATTTTTGTGTGACTTCACTGCATTAACTGGCAAAATAAGCTTTCTCCATAATTTATACAGTCGAGAATTTGTGAATATTTTGTGCGAAGGATCTATCTCTGTAAAGGACTGATAGCACAATTATATGCTCTTTTCTTGAGAACAAGTGTATTCAGAGATTGGGAAGTTTGCTCTTTATCTTGATGTAGATGGTTTCATTGCTTTTTTGGTAAATCATATCAAGGAGGGGAGGAGGGGAATCCACCTGGCACAGTTAGAATGTTTTTCGAAATTTGTAAGAGGGGGTCAACTCATAAAGCCAGAGTCTCAAGTTAAATATGTATGTCCTTCCAAGTTATGATGTGTAGGTGCAACATTCTTTGTATGCATTGTATGCTTTTCGAACTAATTTGCTTCTATGAAATTGCATGGAGAATGAGATGCCTGAAGTTGTTTGGTTGGATCCTTCAACTTCAGACATTGGATTAATAGACAAGTACTTTGGAATCCATAACATGATTTCACCTGTGGACATGGTCTGAGGGTGAGGACTAAACAAGGGAGAAGATTGAGATCACCAACTTCTTCTAAGGGAGTGGTGGAGGCTGGACTGAATGAGACCGAAGGCAAATTGGTTGAAGTCCAAGCAAATCTAGCTGAAACAGGGGAAGAGCTCCAAGCTACTAGAGAAGAAATGTTGCACTCAAGAATCGGATGGATAGTCTTGAGAAGAATTACTCCAACTTATAGAGCTTTTCTAATGCAGTGACAATGGTATCTGACATTATCCATCTGAAACTCCTCAGATGGTTACCATGAATGATAAGAGTGATGCAATTATATAATAAGGAAGCAAATACTGATGGGATGCAATTTCATTGATATCTCTTCTGCATATTGGGAGGCTCAAAGTTCTAATAGCTGCTGGTGCATATTGAGATGGTTAGCTTTCATTGATTCATGTCTTTTTCTGGTAGTATTGCTTGATCTTAGCTTTCATTGGCCCATTGGTACTATGGGAGTGTGGAATTTTTTTTGCACCTGTCAAAGACTATGTTACTGTTTGTTTGAGTGTACTCACCATTCTTCAAAGGGATTTGATCATATATTTTGATGAAGATTTTAAGCATTGTTGTGTAGGATGGTCCCATGTGGGAAATAGTTGTTAAGAAAGCTTATCAGGCTTGTCTTCAGAGTCTTTGATTGCAGAGCAGTATTATACATTGTATTAGTTATGAGGTTGGTCTGCATATATTCTTTCATGTAAGAAAATGATTTCTCCTTGTTCATTCATAGTAGTCACTTTTTTTTCTTCGCTTAAAAAATTAGTCTTATTGCAGTGAAAGTGAAGATAGTCACAATGTTTTTTCTATCTTGTGCAGGTGGTGATGATACATAAGGAGTATGTGATTTCTTTCAATGCGGTTAATTGCAAAAGCATGGCAGAGATCTATTAGAGGTTGAGGTTATATTTTTAACATGATTGTATAGAATACAGGGTTAAATTTTTTCTCATCATGTTATATCTTGGATTTGGAAATTTTGATGTTCTGATTTTTAGTTTGTGTAGATCTAGGGCTTCTGATTTTCAATTGAACATAGTCGATTTTCAATATGTTGCTAAATGATTGGGGCAGATGAGATTGATAATTTGACAGATAAAAAATATGGGGTTAACATGAATGATGTATATGATCTGAAATATAGAAGAGGAAATCAACAAACAAGATGGAAGAAATTTGCAGGGAGACTACTTAGAGGCGCGATGTGTCTCTACACCCTTAAAACAGAACATGCATGCTCCTAGTCGCCCCCAGAGACCTTGAATCTCCAAATAGATGGCCTCAAGTTGAGGCCCTCGACAAAGGGTTGTAGGGATGGTTGAGCCGTCTTTAGTTCATGCTTTTGTGGACAATTGTAATCAATTGGGATTGTCCCTATTAGCTGTCACGTATAACTTTAAATGGCAAACGTACAGCCAACGGTCCAGAATGAGATTTGAGCCGTCGCTTGTGAGTTTATGGACGGGAATATTGACCTTAAGGATGGATTCAGCCATCACCTGTTCTCTCTCTCTCTCTTTTTTTTTTTTTTTTTTTTTGGTGGTAGTGATACCTGTTAAAATGCATATGTAGAACAGAGGAAGGGATTGTAGTTTCATCTTTCTGTGAAAATTGTTCTTATATCGGTCTATATGATGATATTTTGGTTTCTTATTTGAAAAACAGAAGGATAAAAGCGTGCCATGTTGATTTCAAGTCAATCATATTAGCCTTGTCAGTTTCAGGTTTCTTTTGCATAACTGTTCTCGTGTGAGCTCGCATTGAAAATTGCCCATGATATCCCAAATTTCTGTTTGTGATAAGCAACACGGTGTCTTTATTGGATGTGACTTTCTCTTGGTAACTTACACAATCACTTCCTCGAGTTATCCGAAACATTTAGATGGCCTAGTATTGGCGTAGATATATACCTACGCTTTGGTAAAGGGATGCATTCATAGCCAACTGCTGCAAGTGTGTCATATATCCCTACCAAACTGTAGAGCAGCTGATAGTTTATTATGATTCTGAATAAACTAATGACGCAGAGGTGCACATGTGATGTCTGTGAAGATGCTTCCACATTGCACAGATGTATAAGAAACTTGTGTTGTGAAATGTCCCAACGGTATAATGTTGTTGCTTGGCATTAGAACTAAGAGCTCTTACTCTGTGGTCTCCTACTCTATATATATTTAATTACACAGGAGAAGGAAAGTGGTCAAGCTGATGCTGGTGACCCCTTCGTCTTCTATCTCTCTTAAGCACACCTTGAACATTTCAACATGACATCATGTTCCAATAATGTGAAAGAACTTGGAGAAAGAGCGAGAACGAGGAGCAACCACAATCAGAAAATGGGTAGAACCTGCTTATTGATATGGTTTGACTTGTGCATTAACAATGTTTACAAGCAATCAACATGGTCCCTTGTCCGAGAATGGATCATTCATGATAAGTTTCTTTCTGAAGTTGTCAAGCGTGAGCTGTTGTAGCGTGTTGGCCCTTTGATTGAGAGATTTAAAGAACGGAGAGTAGGATTTGACCTTTTGAGAGAGAGAACCTGAGTTGGCAGACAAGCGTATCATGCTTTTTCCTGTCCTAAAGGCTAATGCTACAACCCAAAGGAATGATCATTATGAAGAGACGCAGATGTTGCCGTTGGCTACAAGGAAATGAAAATGACCATTTTTTTCGTACAATTTCCAAAGTCCATTCAATCATGGATGATTTGTCCTAAGCATGATGTTAAAAGTTTTCATCTTTAAGTTTCGTCCAGACGTTGGAATGTCTAGGACATAAAGCAAAGAGAGGGATCATCGGCCGTGGTGGCTCCGCTGGGTAGGCCTTTGTGATCCTTTGCGAGAGAGGTGAGAGGTTTGAAGTCCTTGCAACGCAAGGGGACTGGTGGAGTTGTTTGGTGACTTAAGTGTGACGTCGGGGTGGTGGGTCCTCCGCTAGCGTCGTCTTAGGATTTACTTGCCGGCTATCGACTATACGGGGTTCCTTGGATATCAAAAAAAAAAAAAAGCAAAGAGAGGGTATTGTTGAGTATATGGCATACTTTACCATTGGGGGCACAGTATTGATACTTTAAATTAAGGAATACATTCGTGAAGCCAACCTTTCCTGTATATCAAATGGACAGGCCACGAGGGCCCCCATGGGAATTTTGGCTCCTTTTTTGTTGTGAGGTTATACCTCGTATCCAACAACCAATGATTTGGCTACATGTAAATGAAAATGACCATTTTTTTTCCGTCCAATTTCCAAAGTCCATTCAATTATGGATGACAATGACCCCTACACACACATTATCAATCGAAGCATAGTGTTATTATGTAAAATTCTAGCCACGATTCACTGTGCCAAACCAAGTCCACTTCTTCCGATTTCCAATACATATCGGGCCATTCCCGCAGCATCAGAGAAGTCGTAAAGAATTTCTTTCTCATGAAAAACCTTAGCTAGATCTTTCAGGAGCAAATGTTTTGATTCTTTGAAAATAACCATAACCATCAATCTCATTCTTTAAACGAATCCACTACCTTTTTTTGAAGTAGAACATTGTGTGAGTGATCCTGAAATGCCAAAAGAAAAACAGACTTTTACCCCTAGAGGCTAGAAGATCCATCACATCTCTCATACTTCATGGACTAAGTAGAAATCATAAAGTAGAACCTTTTGTGTTCTTGAAATGACTCCCAATAGTTGTTGAGAAAGCTTATTAGGCTTGTCCTTAGAGGCTTTGATTATAGAGTAGCATTATACATCATGCAGAACGCATCGATTTTGAGGTTGGTTTGGACATGTTCTTTCATGTAAGAAAATGACTTCTCCTCAATTTCTGTCATAATCGTAACTTTTTTTATATGCTTCACAAATTAGTGTACTGCACTGAAATTGAAAATAGTCAGTATCTTTTCCATCTTGCGCAGATGGTGATGATATGCAAGGAGTTTGTGATCCCTTTTGATGTGGTTAATTGCAAAAGCATGGCGAAGATCTATTAGAGGATGATCTCTTCGTGTGGAAATTTCATGTTCTGATATTTGGATAGTGTGGATCTAAGACTTCTGATTTTCAGTCAAATATAATCGATTTTCAATTTGTTGCCAAATGACTGTGGCTTTGTTTTAGACCAGACTGATAATCTGATCAACAAAAAAGGGGTGCTTCTGTAAAATAGAGGAGGAAATCGACAAATAAAAAGGAAGAAATTTGCTGGGAAACTATTTAGAGGCTTGATGGGACTCTACCTTTAAAAAAGAACATGCATGCTCCAAACCATCCCCGAGGAATCTTCGAGTAGATGGCCTCAAGTCGAGGCTCTCTACAAAGGGTTGCAGGGACGGTCGAGCCGTCATTAATCCATGCTTTCATCGATGCTAGTAATCGACTGGGACTGCTCCTGTTACTCATCACCTGTTCTGATATACGTAAAAGTGCATATGTAAAACAGAGGGAGAGATTATAGTTTCATTTTTCTCCGCTGGCTATTATTGTAGGGATCTATTTCATGATATCTCAATTTCTCAATGAAAAAAGGAAGAAGGATGGAACCCTGCCATGACTAGTTCAAGTCAATTGGATTTGTTATGTCAATTTTAGGTTTCTCGGCATAATTCTTGCATGAGCTTGATATCCTAATTTTCTGTTTGTGATGAGGGACACGACGTCTTGATTGGATGTGGCTTTTCTGTGAGTAATTTACGCAGTCGCTACCTAAAGTTATCCGGATCATTTAGATGGCCCGGTATCACTTTGTTGCTTGGCATTGGAACTGAAAGTTCCTAGTCTTATTAGTGCGGTCTCCTTCTCTACCTGTATTTTAATTATACAGGAGAAGGAAAGCCTCGAGTTGATGCCTGTGACCCCTTCTGTCTGACATCATGTTCCAATTATGTGAAATGACTTGGAGAAGGTACGAGGGGTGAGGGACAGGTGCAACCGGAAGATGGGTAGGATCCGAGCATCGGCACGGTTCGACTCGCGGTTGGACATCATTCTTTGTGTTGATTAGGTGCGGTATTAATGCCATGTACAAGCAGTCGACATGGTCCCTGGTCCAGGGACGGACCATTCATGACGAGTTTCTTTCCAATGTCGTCCGGGATGAGCTGTGCGAGAGTGCTGGGTCTTTTGATTGGGAGAGACTTAAAAGAGGGGAGAGCAGGATTTGACCTTTGAGAGAGAAAGGGAGAAGCCTGAGTTGGCAGGCAAACGCATCATCTTTTGTTCCTGTCCTAGAGGCCGGTGCTACTATCCAAAGGAGTGATCATTATGGAGAGACAACAGCTGTTGCCGTTGGCTACATGGGAATGAAAAGGACCATTTCTTTTCCCTGCAATTTCCAGAGTCCCTTCAATTTGTGGACGACGATGAATTCTCAATGTGAAACTGTAGCTGGGGTCACATGAAGAACCTTTGTCGTGCCAAACCGAGTCCAATCCTATCAATTTCCAATAAAAACCAAGCTATTCATGCAGGATAAGAGAAATCGCGAATGATTTCTTCCTCAAGAAAAACCCTTATCTAAGTCTTTTAGGAGCAAATAGATAATCCTAACCATCAATCCCGTTCTTCACGTGAGCCCACTACTTTTTGCCCTACACACGACATTGCGTGATAGAACCCGAAATGCCAAGAACGAAAGAAAGGACATTTACTCCTAGAGGCTGGAGGAGGACCCATTACATCTCTCATTCCTCAAAGGCCTAAGTAGAAATCTTAACTCAGAAACTTCTGGCGTTCTCCAAATAAGTCCTCATATGTCCATCAACTTCTGAGAAGTTCATCAGCTTGTGAAATAAGGGAAGGAAAAGGGAGAAGCTTTGATGATGAAAAAGCTGAGGAACGGGCAAGTGTAGCAGCAAAGGGACATGGATTTTCGGCAGAAGAAAGCATTGTCAGAGAGAGAGAGAGAGAGAGAGCAGGAGCAGTGAAGTGAAGAAGCTTCATAGAGGTTGGGGAGCGACCATCGCCCATTGGGTGGTCCATCCACGTCGCGAGCGAAGCAAAAACGCCCTCAGCTTTACTCCTGTTCAGTCTTACTGACTACGTCTGCTGCGTGCGGGACTTGAATGGCGTCGGTTCCGCTTCCTCCGTCGTCGGTTCCTTTGATGGACTCCCCCGTTCCTAACCAAAAAGTTCACGTTTCATCATGGCTCGCGGTCTCCCTCGCTTGAATAAATCACGTCAGTACGCTCCCTGATCAATTCGCAAGGGAAGGGTCGTGAACACGCTGGTCTACTTGCATCTTCATGATGAATCGTTAAGACTTTGATTCGGATGTACCACCGTCGGTCTCGAAGAAAAATTACTAAAAAAAAATTATTATCATGTCATATGATTGCTAATTTAATTATAAACCTTTTAATATAACTAATTTTGTTAGGAAATTATTGACATGGATGTATTACCAAAAATTGCTTGTCGGCCACAATGACAAAAGTAAAGAAAAATTATAAATAAAAAAAATAGATTTTTTCAAATTGAAAAAATTATCCTCGTCAATCATATTACATAGAATAGCTAATCAATGTTTACATCAACAGATTCCAGTCAAAATTAGCTAGAAAGACTATTTTAACAAAGTATCAAAACATGTGGGACTAAATTATTTGGATTGAAATGTTTAGGACTATATCACCGTTCATATAGTAAGTTTAAAGACTTTGTTTAAAGTAATTATCCCCCCGTCCATGATGTCATTTTGTTTGATGATATCGTTATCAATCACTGTTGAGTGGAGGTCCCTTGTGGGATTTCTCGGTTTTGAATTAGCAAGTCTGCTTTTTGCATCGATGTCATTATTTGGGCCACAAGACCGAAAATATACATTAGTTTAATCGTCACTCGATCTAACTTTTCGGTCACAGAATTTGAACGCGAACGAGCATTCAAAAGAGGAAGCCGCAAAATCACAAAGTTTACTTGATGGTGGCCAGAATATTAGAGATTTCACACACATCATAATTTAGGTAATGATGTCCATTTATTTTTTGCTCGAAGTTCAAAATAGTCATTCCATTCCATGTTTCTCCTTTCTAAATTTGGTGTTTGTACTTTAAAAAAAAAAAGTGCTACCGATCAATCTACTAAAAATTATTGATGGGTCCTTGAGGTCGATTAAAAAATTGCTGAAATGGACTTATTTTTATAAAAAGGGCAGCATGGAGCATGTGGGTTTCTTCTTTTTCCGCATTTCCAAAATGCTGTCTCTATCTCTATCACTACATCTAGAAACTCAAAATCTTCTCTTTAATTCTCAAAAATATCTTCGACTTCAAAACCTCTAAGCTCAATTTCTTATATTCACGATCTCAATCTCATGACCATGGTCACCCAAGTTTCAAGCAAGCCACCAGAATACGAGCGTCACTCTCTAAGATCATGTTCGCACTACTAGAAAAACACACCGGAAAAAAATCCTAGAACTATTGCTACAATCTTGGCACATCAGCACAATCTTTGGCACAATAGCCTGAATCAATTTCTTAGAAGTCGAGAGCGTCGGCTGAAAGCACATAATACACTTAAAAATCTTCTTTTTAATTACATTAATCAATACGGACATCGAATTGGACAAAGAGGGGGCCAAATTCGATATCTGTTGTCCCCATAATTTTGACCATAAATACACACATTTTCTTCCATATCTTTTGCGACGTCCACTGACTGGTCGGTCGGTTGTCCCTTCACGAAAATATGCCCTCCAATTTTTCCCATGTCTTTTTGCTTAAAATATAACGTGTCCCAATGGAAAAAAAAAGAAGAATAATCGATGAATATCTTTTTTTCTTTTTTGAGAAAAAAGAGGTTCCAGAGAAGACATCGACGCTTTCGATTACTTTATTGCTTTTCCCCGGGTGGGTTGCACCGTCCCCATCGAGCTTACGTCCGCACGGGATCGCGCCCGCCACCCCCCGGGTTCCCACGTGCGACGACCCGTTGTACGGCGGAGAAGGCGCCACGTCGAGCGTGCCGGTCGCACGTACGAGGGAGTGTCGGTGGGCAATTGCTGTAATAATGGGTCTAAAGTTTGAAAAGGGTGGGAGGGGACATCGGGGAAAGATCCGAAGGCCGATGTTCGCCACGTGGAAAATGCAAGCGTGACGTCATCGTGTCGTTAATTTTTTTTTTTATTCGCTTGGCTTTCGAAGGTCGTCTTAGCGTGGTCCTCCGCCGTATTCATTGCTTCTCGTTTATTTATTTATTTATTTATTTTTTGAATTGGTAAACTCGGCCCTCATTAATTTGGCTTTCGGCAAAATTCGAGTTAGATTTTTAGCAAATTGCTAGCGTTCCTTTTGGGGCAAAAAAGAAGTCATTTTCCATTTAAAAAACTTTATTCTTCTTGTGATGATTCTGGCCGCCTGATTTCCTCTTGAAATTGGGTATATGACGCGGTCGAGGGAAATATATCTTCTTTTGTCGCGACCCAATTTTACAAAATTCACTATTTTGCCAGAAAGATGGACGACAAAAAGGTCTCATCACTCTGACTAATTTACCTTTTTTTATTCGAGAAAAAGAAAAAGAAAAAACCATCGAACAGTCAAAAAACTCGCAACCAAACAAAATAACACCAATTGAAGCTCGATTTTCGGGTGGCAAAAAAGAAAGCCCCCAAAAGGGAGAGCGAACCGAGAATCGTTTTTCAGCAATTAAAGAAAGGAAGCGGGGGGTAACCGGAGACGGTTTTGTAATTTTGTTCGGATATGGAGGGTGCAGATGATTAATTTTAGCTTTGAAGCTAATGTCCAATTTGGGTAATTTTTGCCCGATTGATACCGAACATTTTCAATGGCGCTCCCTAGTCCAAAGTGGCTTTTCCCATTCCGTCCCCACTCGAGATTGCTATTCCCGTCCACCCCTCAATCATCCCCCATACGGGCCTTTCCGTACTTGGGCGCCACCCTTCCCCTCGGAAAGTAAAAAACACCAATTCCACCCAACTCCCCCTTTGTTCAGCGTCCAAAAAAATCAACATAAATAACCCATCTCTGTAAATTGAAAGCAAAGGAATGTCCGATTCGGGGCTACCTACTTTGTAATTGTAGATCCACGTCAGGCCCTTTTTGACATTTTTGTCTGGAGGGGGTGGATGAGTCGAGCCGAAACTCGAGTAAGACGATCCGGGATCGATCTTCCGAAAGACTAGAGAAGGGTATGATTGCATTTAAGGTTGTTCGTTTCTTGGGCGGCTTGGTAGAGAGAGAGAGAGACAGAGAGAGGGAGGTTAGTGAAGGACAAAGAACCGTCACCGGCTAGAAAGGCTGGCTTACAAGCTTCCAAAGCTGATTTGGTGAGTGATGCCCGCCTCTCCAACTAACTGGCCACACAAAAAAAATAAATAAAAAATAAAAAGAAGAAATAAAAAGACATCGCCATCTTTTAATCCTCCTATGAAATCAGACCCCGCGAGGAAACCTCCGCAAAACCGAAGGAGGAGGAGAAGACCCCCTCGAGCAGCCGACACCGATTCGGTCAGGTCTGGTCAGCCCGGCCGCCGCCCCCTCCTCCGAGCGCGCCTGCACGTGTCGGCCATCGAGCAGCCGAGCCCCGGTAGATCCCGAACCACTCGAACGCGATCTTGCAAAGCTGCGGGCTTTGCTGAGGTAATGCAGAGATACCCCACGCCAGCAAGTGGTTTCTACTTTCGTCCCGTTTCTACTTTTTCTATATATTTTTTTCTAGTTTTCGTTTTTGGGGACTCCTTTTTTTTTTTTTACATTGGAAGACAGCAAAAGGAAGGAAGGTGGTGGTGGTGGTGGTGGAGTCGTGGGGGGGAAAAAGAATGGGAGTAATCGAAGACTAGACAGAAGCTTTTGGCGGCTTCCGTGGCTGTTGCTTAATTTATTCTTTTCGTCCTTCCTTGCTCTCTCTTTCTTTCCTTCTTTATATGCCTTTATGAGAACGAAGGTAATTAGTACATAATTACCGGACAGGTTGGTTTATATAAGATAAACCACGCGACCCGGTTTAGCTGTCCACTCGTTTTTTCTTTGGCCCCCTTAAATTTTCCATTTTGCTGCTGCCCTCTCTCTCTCTACCTCTGTCTCTCTGTCTTTCTCTCTCTTCTTCCCCGAGTTTTCCAGACCACAGAGAGACAGGGTGGGGAATATTATGGAGGGAGATTCTGTTGCTCCATCATTCGGGTTCCGCATCGGCTTTCCCGAATAGTTTCTCCGGCCGAGGAGCGTGGTGAAGGGTCGCCACTTGGGTTGCTTCTCCGCGCTCAAGTGTTTGTGTTTTCTATTTTTTCCACGGAAAATTTTCAGCCTACTCTGTTCCGCTGTCTCCCTGTTGACTTGCGCTGAGATCCGGAGTTTCTCAGCTCCACAGGAGGTCAAGCTTGTGGTAAGCGCTCGGTCTCTTTTCGGCCTCTCCTCCGTAGTGTTCTTGAGGGAGGACAGACTTTCTGGGGGCCGATTCTTTGTCTGGGCGGAACGCCATTGGTTCTGCAAAGAGAAAAGGAAAAAGTTTGAAGCTTTGTCTCAGAAAGGAATCTTTTTCCTTCTTTCTCTCTCTCTCTCTCTCTCTTCCCTGACCAATTCTTTTTTCTCCACGCTATGTTAGGCTTGCTTGATGCTGGAGTTTGGTAAAGCAGAGTGTGGCGACAAATGGGTCTCTGCAAATTTTGACTCGGGTCGTCGAATATCAGAGCTTGAGATCTGAGGCCCCCGTCCAATCCAAGGTCTTTTCTTGGAGGTTTTTTTCGAGTCTGGGAGCGAAGAAAGATGATGAGAACAAGGGCCAAAACGACGGGGCTGTCGACCATGAACGGGAGCGCCGCCGGCGGTAATGCGAGCAGAACTGGGGAGGCAGGGGAGGAGTGGGAGATGAGGCCCGGAGGAATGCTGGTCCAGAAGCGGAACGCGGGCTCGGATCACGGCTTGGCGCCGCCGCCACCGACGATCCGTGTTAGGGTTAAGCACGGGTCAACGTATCACGAGATGAGCATTAACTCGCAGGCCACATTCGGTAAGTGTTGAATTAAACTTTCCCACATTCTTGATTTCCTTCTACGTGTAGATGGTAACGATTCCTTTGTTGGAGTCCCGCTTAGATGACTTTATAATTTGGATTCATTGAATTTGATGGTTGAATTGAAGAAGGGATTCAGTGTATGCGTTTTAAATTTCAGGGGAGTTGAAGAAAATGTTGACCGGGCCGACAGGGCTGCACCATCAAGATCAGAAACTGATATTCAAAGACAAAGAGAGGGACTCCAACGCGTTCCTCGACATCGTCGGCGTCAAGGACCGGTCCAAGATCGTGCTTGTCGAGGACCCGATCAGTCAGGAGAAGCGGATTCTCGAGATGCGACGGAATGCGAAGATGGAGAAGGCGTCCAAGTCCATATCCGAGATCAGCTTGCAAGTCGATAGGCTCGCGGGCCGGGTAATCAACTGAAACAGTACAATTACTATTGCTATATGAATTAGTGCAGAAGAAAAGAAAAGGAAATAAAATAAACAGTGGATTGATGTGGTTTGGGTTGAATTTGGTTTAGGTTTCGGCCATGGAATCGGTGATTTCTAGGGGAGGAAAGATGCCTGAAACGGAGTTGTTGACTTTAATTGAGCTGTTAATGAATCAGCTGCTCAAGTTGGATGGCATTATTGCTGATGGAGATGTGAAATTGCAGAGGAAAATGCAGGTAAATTGAATGCAATTAAATTGGAAAATAACTCAGCCAGCATACATATTGCAGTTTTGTCTGAATAGTGATTCATGACCTTATCCAGTTTCTCCTTTTCTTTTTTAACTGTTGTAAATAATTGACTGAACTGTAGGTGAGGAGAGTTCAGAAATATGTGGAAACCCTAGACATGTTGAAGATCAAGAACTCCATGCAGACCAGCAATGGAGCGCAAGGCCAAGACCCCGAGGAGAACAGGCATGCCCACCCGAACGGGGCAAAAACGACCGTGTTTCAGCAGCAGCAGCATGATAACGGGCATTCCCATTCTCATTCCCAGCCTCAAGTGAACCGTCATCATCATCACAGCAACCACCATCAGAGCCAGAACAAGAAGCAAGGCGAAGAAGAAGAGGAGCAAGATCCGAGAAGAAGATCGACATCAGGGACAGTTGTGACCACGAAATGGGAGACGTTCGACGCCACCCCGCCATTGGTGCCAGCCCTCGCTTCGTCCACATCCACCGCCTCTCCGGTCGCCGTTAATAACAACCCAGTCCAGCCAAGATTCAACTGGGAATTGTTCGAGTAAACTACTGAAGCATTTCAAAGAGAAAGAAGGAAGAAGATCTTTTTCTTTTTTTCTCTCTTTTCGAGTGTGGATCGCCATTCGTGGGTTTGTCTCGTCATTTGGTTTTTACATTCTTTCTTGTACTTAGATTTATTTCGACACCCCCTCCAAAAAGAAAAATTTCCTGAGGATTCAACTCACAAAGAAGTGTCAGCAAAAAAAGAAGAAAATAAATGGGAGGAGGGGGTGCTGTTATATACGACAGGGGCAGTGACCATGATCATCAATGTGTCATAAAGATTTCATCTCGTTTGTGTCGTTGAATTCGATTACCCTTACATCTTGTATGGTTCTCTTGATCTTTTGGTAGCAAAGTAGCCAAGCCGATCTTGTTCGTGGTGTTGGGGGTGCTGTTTGCTTCAATGCTACCCTACCTCTCATTCATAGCCATAAATGTAGCCAAAAAATAAGCAAATTGTCCAGGTTCCTGAAGCTCCTGATGGAAGAAAGGTGTATAAAGTTCATGAAACTCCCCTCTTGGTGGCAGCTCCTAATTTTCACAAATTTTAATTGAATCGCAAGTTAACTTAGGGTGCTGGAGGAAAGACATGTTCTTGAGACGACGGAATAATTTTATTTTCTCTAGTGATGTGAATTACGCAATGATTGTATATATATAAAATCTTTTTCTCCCCTCCAATCTCTCTCTCTCTCCCTCCCTCTCCCTCTCTCTCTCCATTGGGTTCAGGCGAATCAATCATTAGGTGCGGACGTATGGATATGGAACTTGGTGGGTGATTATTGAAGTGGGAAAAATTAAAAATGAATATGTCGGTTATACCTTGCTTGCCGGTTGGGGTACAAACTGACAAAAGGAAGGCGGGGATAGTGATGAGCAAGATTTTCATCTTTTTATTCTTTTGTCCCACGATCAAAGTTAACTAACCTACCCATCCAATCATAGAAAGGCAAGTATAATTAGATTGGAATAGGCGAATGTGCTATAAGTCTGACTTAGGCTGAGATTCGATTAAAGCTCAAACCCTCTTTTCCTTTTTTACTTCCTTTTGGGACAAGATGGCGTGCTTGTGAATTTAATCCTACGCTCGCTCGACTTTTTACCAATCAGATTAAATTCAACCTTACTTACCCTTCCACCTTATTTGAAAAATGGGCATTCGCATATGCACAAGCTTTAACTATAACTTTATCAAGATATCATTTGGGTAATAGGTGATTATACTTTAGCTTATAATAATTAATAGCAAACCTTCCATCCTCGCCTTTAATGATCAAACCACACGTTTCGGCTAGAGATTGGACTAGAAAGCCAGGGAAAGGATCCTTTTTTCTTGCGTCTTTGCTTGATGGAGTGGTACCAAGCCACGCCCGTGATATCGATCGATGCTTCCTTTGTACCTTTTCCAATTAGGGAAGGTCTCCACCCTTTCCCTAAGCGTAAGTCATGATGAAATTGAATGAAGGGTCGACACATGGAAGCTCCTCTCCTCGGCCCTCATCATTAGCCTCTGTAATGATGAAGACTGGAATGGGAAAGACCGAACGCCATGGTGTTCTCTGTTTTTTCGCCTTTGCTTACCGAAGTGGCAAAGAGTTATAGTCCTCTCAGAGAGATTCTTTTATCTGCTGTCCGAGGGCACTATATGGATCTCGATTCCTCTCATCTCATCTCCCATCGTCAAAAGTAAAGGTGTTAAAATTCGACGACACGTGAGATGCTAGAATTTCCAATAAATGTTATCTCCCAACAATTGGAGTCGAGATCTTCATAGGGCAGTTGTCGATGATCGTGAACCCGAACCTGGATGATGCATTCATGACCGAGATGAAAGATTAGGTGAAAGTGAAACTGAGCGGCGATGATTAACGAAATTTGAACATTTGGGTTGCTGTGGTGGGTACATAAGAAATTAAAACAGATAGCTGTGGTCCAATGGGTAAAGAGATTGGGTCCATGGATCAGACCTTCAGGATTTCGAATGAAATTTGGTGGATCAGTCAGCCCACGTATCGTCATTCTTCAGCCCTCTTTTCCACCTGAGCGTCGTACATGTAAAAATCCGCTTTCAACATTGGTTGGGAAATATGTCACGCACGCAGTATTGTGATGGGCGGGCCTGGATAACAAGTTAGCCTTGAGCCATGGGTCTGACTCGCCATTGTTCTTGGCCTAGTGTTTTGCTTGCAAGGCTTGACTCACATTCATTAGGAGAGTGTTAAGACATGTTAGACAAGCGTTGCGTTTTCTTTTTTCTTTTTTCTTTCTCAAAACTTAAACTTTTAGATGTGCGTTGTGGGCTTATCCCCTTAATGCTTAAACAATTAGGAGAAAAGATTAATGTGAAGAGAAGAGAGTTGGTGACGTTGAGCCATTGGAAAATGTTGCGTAAAGCAAGCGATTGAACAATAAAATAGATTGAACAAGAAAATTAATCAGACATTAGATTTACATGATTCGATCATAGTAATCTTTCATGGGGAAAGCAACGACGAATTCCACTATACATTAAGCGATACAACAGATTTCCACTATATAGTAGATTTCCGAATATTTTCTTTATTGACCCATGTTGACCGAGTTCAAGAAATCCAACTCAAAGTCCTCGTTGGACTTCCGGATTTAGCGGTTCTATTTCCGACTTCAAATTGTCAAAGGAAATTACCTTATTTGCTTGATTTTGAACATCCGCAAATATATTCAAATTTCGAATATTTAGACTTTTTTCAAGCTCAAATTCAAGGTATATTTTAACAATTTCCACCTTGACTCAAACAAGTCACAAATCACCTTCCTAAAATTTTGAACTCTATTGCTATTCTTCTATAGTCTCCAATGGGCTCAATTGCCATGGATACATTTTAAGTCCAAGCCGCACTTGAACTTCCCATAATCAAGGACACCTCGTTAGAACACCAACTCTACATGCACATTTAACTACTTTGTAAGGATTTTCCGACACAATCTTCTTTACCACAGATAAAGTAAAATGATGGCTGCATCCATATTTATCACAAGATCGAACATGTATAAAACAACCATTGGCTCTGTAGGTTTCACCTTGCTTCAAGTACCATTTGTGTTGACTACCACGCTAGCACCTACTACCTTCAAAGTTTCTGGTTGCAACTTCACTTCAAGCTAAACACTGCTAAAATCACTTTTAGTTAGAAGTATCGGAGACTCGTCAAATGTGACTTTTCTGTCGATAATAAGTGAATTTAATTCCGAGCACCACAATTGATAATCCTACTCACCTTGCACATAACTTAGGAATATGAACTTTCTGATCAATTCATCGAGCTTACCATCACTAATGCGAACATACATGGGCAACAAAATATTCTAAGGATAAAATAATTAGCAACATTACTTGACCACAATTTTTCGGAAGTCCGACATCCAATTATAGTTGATGGGAGTATTCGTTAGATAGCTAGCCATATTAAGTGAATACACTAGGAATCTCCTAGCTATACCAACATTGGAGACCATTTTATGGGCCGTCTTAAGTAATGTTCTGCTCATCAATTCTGCAAGATGTTGTGATTCATTGGTAGTAGTATAGTGTTTCACAATGCCTTCCTTCAAGAAGAATTCATTTAACAGCTTCAAGTAAAACTCCATGCTATTGTTTGTCTGCATATGCTAGATCATCTTATTAGTCTCCTCTCTTTTTTTTTTTTTTTTTTTTTTTTTTTTTTTTTTTTTTAAATTTTTTTAATATCAAAGCTTCAAATTGCTTGATTCCAATAGTAGTATCAAACTCGTACCTAAGCACAAACACCTATGTCTTCATGGAGTAATCATCAACAATTGTTAGCATATATTTAGCACTTTTTCTCAAAGGAAACCACGACAATCGATGAATATTCAAGTGAATTAACTTTGCAACTTTTGTAGTTTATTTGACAGTCTTACTAAACTATAATTTCCCCCGTTGATCTAAATCACATCACCTACATATATTCAGTTTGTTAGCAACATAACCATATAATAGATCTCTTTTACTTAAAACCTTTAAGCTTTTGTCGCTAACATACCTCAAACGCATATGCCATAATTCAAACTCTCAAATAAACGTATTTGATGTCTTCACGGCAAAATATGTCATTATCGACCTTGAAGTTTATACAAGCCACCCCGATTGATTCCTTTCATTATCACCTAAGCACATTGAACAACTTTCAAAAGTTTACATTATGAAAAATACCGACTCCCAACTAAATCCAAAGCATTTAAGGAAATTAAGTTCTTCTTCAACTCTGGAACATGCCTCACTCCGATCAATATCCTCATAATACTATCATGCATTCTAATGCTAACACCGCCATCACCTATAATATCGCATTCAACATTGTTCTCCAAATTGCTACTATTCGTACACTAATACTGATAAGTAATAAACCCATTTCTATTTGGTGTAGCATGACAAGAACAATTGGAATCCATGATGCACCATCAAACAATGAATCATAAGTGACAGACAAGGCAAAATAAGTGTTATCCAAATTACCAAAAGCTATAGCTGTGACATCATCTACAGAATCAAATATAATTCCCCTTCCTTCTTCAACTTAAGACAATTCATTTTAAAATGCCCCTTTTGCTATAGCTCCAATAGACAGCATCATTAATCCTAGACTAACTACACCTGCTCATATATATACTACTCTTCTAATACGTATATTAATTCTTCCCCTATTTTCACTTACTAAAGTAGTAGATACAAGTTCGCTAGTTCTTTTTCTGTTTTCACCTATTAAAGTAGTAAATACACGTTTGCAAGATTTTCTTCCACAAATGTCCTCACTTAGAATTAAATCTCGAACTCTATCAAACATTAAGCTTGTTGACTCAGAGGAATTACTAATAGCGGCAACAGTAGTATTTCAACTATCAAGCAATGGGGATAACATAATTAAAGCACGTACCTCATTGTCAAAGTCAATCTCAACTGAACTTAATTAAGTAACAATTATATTGAATTCATTGATATAATTTGCAATTGATGCACTTTCGGTCATATTCAAGTTAAACAGACAACGCATCAAATAGACATTATTGATCGCAAAGGATTTCTCGTACATATTTGATAGGGCTTTCTCAAATCAGTAGTGGTTTTCTCCTTCACGATGTTAAACACAATGTTACGAGCCGGCATAAGCCAAATAACACCTATTACTCGTCTATCTAACAATTTTTAGTCAGCTTGCTTTATCGTCTTTAGCTTCTTCTTAGATAGGAACAAGTGCAATTTCATATGATAGAGATAATCTTTAATTTGCATCTTCCAGAAACCAAAATACTTTTCATCAAATCTATCAATTCTCACTTTTTCTTCTTCTATCGCCATCGATTTACTTTAACTCAGCCAACTTTGGCTCTGATACCAATATTTGCGTAAAGTGAGCAACCAAACAATAAAATAGACAACCACCCGTGGTGGTGGCGTAGGTGGTTGGGCAAGGGTACTTTTCACGAGAGGTCCCGAGTTCGATCCACGGCGTCGTCGTTGCTTAAGTGCTAGCCATGTCTTAAGTGGGTTGTCGGGGGTGGTGGGTCCTCCCGCTTATGCAGCCCCCCAGGTTTACTCCTCCGGCTGCCGACCGTGCGGGGGGTTCCTGGGTTACAAAAAAAAAAAACAATAAAATAGACATAATAAGAAAATAAATTGGACACTAGATTTATGTGGTTCAATCATAGTGACTTATATCCATGGGAAGAGTAGCGATGAATTCAATTATAAATCAAGCGATACAACAAAGATTACATACTCAAGTCACTCAAATACTCTTAAGCCTTGTTTTATTAAAAAAAAATTATGTTTCCCAGAACAACAATTTATTTTCCTTTGTTCCAGGGAACGAAAAAAGAATAGAAACCTGTTTGATAAAATTTTTGTTCTCGAGAATAAATTTGGAATAGAAACAATAATTAAAAAAAATCGTTTATTGTTTATGGGAATAATTTCTAAGAATCAAAAGAACAAAAACAAAGAATTTATTTTTTCTTCTCTTCTTCTTCCTTTTGGCTGGTTGCCAACCTTGGCCATGGTTGGCGTTGGTGACTAGCCAGACGAGGGCTGGCAACCTCGCCGGGCGTTACCGGTCCAGGCCTCGCCAAGCCACCGCTAGACGGCCGGTGGTTGGGTGAGCTCGGCCTCACCAAATTTAGGTGAGGTCGACCTTGCCCAGCCAAGGTGAGGCCGAGCCTCACATAGCCATGGTGAGGCTTGGCCTCCCCGGCCGTCGCGAGGCTCGACCTTGCTAGGCTAAGGTTAGGTCGACCTCACGTCGCTTGGGCAAGGTCGATGCTTGCCGGCCATTGGCGAGCCTCCGTGCGAGCTCGCTAGACCTCGCCTTGGCCTAGTGAGGCTTCGGCGAGCTAGCCGGACCTCGCCCAGCTGGTTGCCGGCCACGAAGAGAAAAAGAAAAAGAAAAAAAGAGAAAAGAAAAAAATAAGAAAATATAATAAAAGTATTAAAAAATAAAAAAATAAAAAAAAATTAAGAATCCTACCAAACGCATTTCTATTCTGGATATAATTTTTTTTATGAAGTTACCAAATGCATTCTTTTGCTCAGAATTGTCCTCAAGAATAGAATCAGAAAAAATCATTTATGATAAAAAATTGTTCATCGGAACAGAAGTATTACCAAACGCGCCCTTAGTATTTTCCAAGTCCCATAACTCACGCAATGTTTAACCCCATAATTCCTTGCAAAATAATTTCTCAATCTCATGAAAGAATTATACACAAATTCTTACCAAAAGAATTTCTTGACTAGAACATAAAAATAATTGATGTAGTTCAACGAAGAAAACCCACGCTAAGCACTTGCTTGAGAAATGATGCTTCAAGAACTTCACGTCAACAATGGGGCTCCTTAAAACAACACATAAGCCATATATCACACTCCTATGTCCATTGCGTGAAGGAATGCATGATGCAATCAAGGATAGCCACACGTATTGCACAAGGAAACCAAATCACAGTAGGATTCGATTGACAATGTCCAAGATTGGACTTTTCAAATTTAACATTTATCTCTTGACTTCTACTTTTTTTAGGAGTTTATATACATCTGCAGGAAATAGAGACTATAGGCCAACTCTTAGCCTATGCCACCATATTGTGACAGCAGAGATGAATGCAAGTTTAATCACAGAAGCCAGTCTTGAGGAAATCAAAACAACAGTTTTCCAGTTAGGGGCAACAAAAGCACCCTGCCCTAACGGGTTGAATGGTTGGTTTTATCAAACCTACTAGGATATTTTACATGATGATATCTACAATGCTGTAAATCAATTCTTTCAAACAGGGGTATTGTTATTTGAATATAACCTAACCTATATCTCTTTGATCCCAAAAATCTCACACCCTAAAAGATTGGATCAATTTCGCCTTATTTAGCCTTTGCAAATTCATTTATAAAATTATATCTAAGATACTAGCTAACTGTCTCAAGCCAAGGCTCCCAAAACTGATCGCGTTGGAATAAAGCGCTTTTGTTGGTGGCAGGCAAATTCAAGACAACATCATTGTGGTACAAGAAGTTCTTCACCAAATCAGAACTCGAAAAAGAAAGAAGCATTTTCAAGCTGTGCTCAAACTAGATATGCAAAAAGCCTATTATAGGGTGTAATGGGATTTCCAAAGGGACTATCTCCTAAGATAGGGTTTCATATTCAATGGGTTCAATGGATTTTGCAGTGTGTGACTATAGTCTCTTTTAGTATAAAGTTTAATGGAGAAACATTACCCTATTTTCAATCAACTAGAGGACTGAGGCAAGGCGACTCTCTATCGCCGTACCTATTCATCCTAATGGCCAATGCTTTAACATGTCTTATAAATAATGCAGTGCACATGGGCCATCTAATGGGTATCCAATTAAATTGATGGTGTCCCACCCTTTCCCATTTTTTCTTCGTAGATGACGCCATTTTTCTCCTAAATGCAACGCTTACTGAATGTCAGAATTTATCTATGGTTTTGAATGAATATTGCTTAGCTACAGGACAAGCTGTGAATAGAAATAAGTCAGGCTTATTTTTCAGCCGAGACTGTCCTGTAAGCTTACAAGAGCACCTAGCCCGGGAACTTTGAGTATTGGTATTACAGAAAACTGGCAAGTATCTTGGAATTCCTTCTGACTGGGGTAAATCTAAGTGGGAAATGTTTGCTTGGATCTTGGGGCGTGTTCATGCAAAGTTGGAGGGTTGGAAAGAGAAGCTTATTTCTAAAGGGGGAAAGGAAATTCTGATTAAAACCGTTGTGCAAGCAATTCCTCAATATGTAATATCTATTTTAAACTCCCGGTTGCTATTTGTATAAAAATAGAGCAAAGGATAGCGAGGTTCTGGTGGCAAACTACTAACAGTAAGTAAATCTGGCATACATTGGCAGAAATGGGAAGATTTAAGAGAAGGAAGGATGCTGGGGGAATGGGCTTTAGAGATCTTATTGCGTTTAATAGGGCTTTACTTGGAAAACAAGCTTGGCGAATGTTTCAACAACCATCTTCTCTTTACGGTAGAGTTTTAAGAGGCTTATATTTCCATTCTCATGATCTCGGCATGCAACTTGTTGACACCTAAATTTTCCCATTTTTCATTTAGGATTTAATTGTCTACAGAATTAGGAATTAGTCGTTTAAAAAAAAAAACGAAAACAAAACAAAAAAAAAAGAAAACAACAAAAAATAGAAAAAGAAGACATGGAAGGGGCCGGGCCGGATTTCGCCTTGGCCCGGCCCATGCCGCTTTCTCCCTCCTCCACTTTCGGATGAAACCCTAGCAATAGCAAAAAAAAAAAAAAGAGGAAGCACGGGGGAGGAGAGAGAAAAACGAAGGGGGAAGGAGCTCGGCAAAAAAAAAGACCAGACGGAGAGAAGGAGAGGAGGCGGAACAAAAAAAAAAAAAAAAAAACGAGAAAGAGAGAGAGGACAAATAGAGAGGGAAAACCGGAAGGAAGGGCGGTGGCGGCGACGCCGCCGCCGCCGTTGCCGTTCGACCGACCCCCACCCCCCTCGCCCAAGTGCCACCCGTCGACCTCGCGACGCCTCGGCTCGCATTCGCCGTTCCGCCGCGTCTCCACGAGCAACCTCGCCCTCCGCCGGTCTGCCCCGCTCCGCGGTGACCCACGACGACCAACGGGCATTTTTTCCGCCGGCCCGACGAGCTGTTGCTATTTGCCGCCCCCGCTTGCCACCATTGCCGCTGTCGACCTTGCAACTCGACGCCTTCGGTCGCCCCTCTTGCCGAACACCGGATCCCGAGCCCCCACGACGACCGCCCGCTCCCGCTCCGCGATCTTTGCGCCACCGCCGCTTCACCTAAGCCGGTCGCTGCGTCCCCTCGCCACGCAACCTGCAGCAGCCGAGCTCCTGTTCACCAACCCTGACGTCGTCATTGCCCCTCGCCGAAACACCGCCTCCCTGTTGCTGCCGTTGTCATCCGCCGCCCACAGCGTCTCCACCGCCGAGCCGTCGACGTCCCTGCCATCCCCCTTGGCGCCGCGAAGAAACCCTAGGGTTTCGGCCATGAACCGGGTCGCACAAGTCGGGCGTGGGTCACGAACCGGGTAGGGTTTTTCTCATATCCGGGCCGGGTATACTTAGGGCTTGGTTTGGGCTATTTTTGCTTGTGGGCTTTTGGGCTTGGCTGGTTTAGTATGGGCTTGTGGGCCTGTTTTCTTTTAAAAAGGGAGGAGGGGCACCTCTTGGGTTGGGCCTGCGATTCGGGCCCACCTGCTCCTAACCGGACCGAACCCGGGTCCGGTCTCCGACGGGACCCGATCCGCGCCGCCGGGCCGAACCGGGTCGGGTTGAAGCTGGACCGGTCCGGTCCGGTTAAACAAATATATATTTTAATAATTTTTTTAAAAAAAATTTCGAAAATCAAAAAATATTAAAAATAATCATTTTTCTTTTAATTTTTTTTTTTTTAAAAAAATTATTTTTCTTTAATTTTTTTTTTTAAATTTCTAAAATTAAAAAATGATGGGGTTTGATTAGGACTTGCCATGTATTGCCATTTTAGGGTAATTAGACCTTTATGTGCTCGTATATTAATTATGTTGCATGTTTAATTTGCACATCTAATTATGTTTGATTGCATGTGTTTAATTTTATGGCAATTAGGATCTTGATAGTTATGGTTATTATTTTAATGATTGCGCACCTGCATGATCACCTTATATGTTAGTGGGTAAGTATAAAATCAATTCAAACTGCCTGCCAAAAATCATTTTGTTAAAATGAACAAGATTAGGTACCGAAAGGGCACTAATTAGTCAATTAGTGTAATCAAGTCCCCGACCCTAGGTTCTCTGGTTGCGTAGGAAGTGAGGCACGCTCCCATGCCTCACTTGGTTCCTAGCCGACCCCAATAGGCTAGTGGCGACTCCTTTTGTGCAAAAATTTCTAAAAAATATCCTAATGTCACGCGGGGTATAGGCTTGGGAGAGCTCACGCCTAATCATGGGCCTTAGGCCCGTCCTTAGGCAATACTTCTAAACCTATTCCCTCCCCCCGAGGGTAGGTCTCGACAGCTTGGCGACTCCACTGGAGAGTTGGTTTTAAACCTTAGAGGACTTAAGCCAAAATTAATCTTGTTCAAAAATATTTTTGTTTGGCAGTAAGGATTCCAGGTACGTCCCTAACATTAAAAGTGTTAAATGTTTTTGCAGAATAGGAGGTATAAGGGGAAGTGTTTGCTTACCTTTGTCTTGCGGGGGTGTAGGAATGTATGGTTTATTTTTTATGTATGAAGTGCTGGTTGCTTATACATTGTCATGCCTGTATTCCCTGCATTGCACTACACCCTAGCACACACAACCTGCCGCCGGACCTGGGCCGCATAGGATCACTTAGGATGGTGTTGAGGTGGATACCACTCCGACTATAACCGCGTAGTACGAGTCGCCCATCTCTACCCCGAAATTTCTTTCTTCACGTCGAAGGTACCCACCTCGGTCTGCGAGCATGCGACACGGGTCGGTTCTTTGACCAAACCGGAGTCATGGGTAACCCGACCCAGCCACGATCTTGTTGGTTCAGTCCGGTGATCCTATGGCTTCATTTTGAGCCGTATAGGGTAGAAATCGAACCACATTCCATGTGCTTGTCTATGTAATTGAAAAAAGAAAATAAAGAAAGAAACAGAGACCAAGGTTGGCACCCATTGTAAGTATCATTCTCCTTTTTATTTGCGCACTTTGTATTACATTTTCATCTTGAAATTTGCGGAAATCAATCAAATGCTCTCGGCGATGTAGGCTTATGATTAAAAAAAATTGGCAGTCACTTTTGATAAGTGAACATTGAAGACAAGTTCTAAACACTTTGATTTGGCCCTATTGAACGCGTGGTTTTGTTTAAATTTCTAGTTATGGGCTCGAAATCATTTAAAAAAAAAAATTCAAGTTGTGATTTTATGTTGGGGTGCAAAAATTGAAATTGCATTTTTATCAAATTCACTCATCCTCACATTTTGGGACTAAAATGGAAATCATTTTGTGTACAAATTTCTCAAAATAGAAGTCACTTCATTTTTTTTAAGAGTAAAATCACAAATCAATCTTTCAAAAATCAATGTCCTTTTGCATATGAAACTTTTGGAATAGAGTGGATATTCGATTGACAACCGTTGATCGATCTCATAATGATGCCCCTTCTCTTATGACTAATCTTGGTTAGATGCTAAATCCCCGTAATAAAGACTATGGGGCATGTACCGTCACCTTGATTTTGTTGTAAGAAGCGACCTCATTAAGTGATCATTCTCTCATTCACAAGTTATATGACATTGTTGCCTTTTTGCAAGTTACGCGTGATGCTCCATGACATTCTCGTGTTTGACTACATAGAGAAGTAAATTCTAGAGCTAGAACGAAAGTTGATTTTTACTCTTATCTATACAAGAGTTTCTCACATTTTATCATTGTTTTCATTCTTGTTAAGAATCTTGTTTTCCATTTTGGGTTTTGATCGCGAATCCAATTTTTTTTTTTTTTTTGGTCAGTCCTACTCTATTCCTACTCTATACTCACTTGCAGACTTGTGCCTTGCCTCTTGCAGGGCGTGGGAGTCGCAACCCACCCTCAAACTTACGCGTCCCTACCCCCATCCCCCCCTGAGAAGGTGGGGATTTGAACCCCTCACCTCCCCCTTCCATGTTGGAAGGGTGGCCATTGGGGCGAACCCCCAGTGGTTCGCGAATCCAATTGATGCTTTGGTAAATCACGTGACTCATTTTTTTTATGATGGAATTCAATTTCGTGAAAATCATCCCCCCCAAAAAAAAAAAGAAAGAAAAGAAAAAACAAATTCAGAAATGTTTCAAGCGAATCTTTACATCTACCTTCCAAAATGAATTTCAAGAAAACTTTGCTTAAGGCCCTCTCTTCATGTAGTCGATTTCTTAGGCTCATCGAACTCAAGAAGTAAGCATGCGTTGAGGCATCATTGGCGCCAATTTTCCATAGAGGCGGAATGAAGTTGAAATCCATTCTGGGAAGTTTTGTTATTCACAAATGCTTAGATGCCGAAACAACCAATCGATCTCGTTCACTTTGCATGATGAGACAAATTAATGGAGTTGCCAAGCATCCAAAAAGGCGAAATTGAAGGAAGAGTAAATTGTATTGATTCCAGTTTTTCATTTCTAATACCATTTCTGACATAACTTTCTTTTCATTGTCAAGGAGATATCAAGAGCGCCAAGTTTTGTAACGTTCCCAATAAACACGATGGAGCACTTTTAAGTCCTGTTCATCTTAAACAAAAAGATTCAAATGAAACAAAGGGGCAATATTCCTCCATGAGAGATACCTTGGGATTTTGATCGCTCGACGTTGAAAAGGATGTATCTCGTTTCTAAACTTGATTCTCTTAAGCATAAAAAATGACATGTCCTTTTCTTTGATACATGATAAACTCGAACAGAACGAAGGTTTGCCAAATAAAGAGTAGGAGAGCAACGTCTGATTTAGAAAAAATCTCTCATCTCCCCACCAATGAAATGTGCTGGAACAACATTGTCAGATTCATCAAGAAGGATGTATCGTTCCTAAATTGAACCTAATTAAGTATAGAGATAACCCGTTTCATCTCCTCTTCTTACAGGGTGATAAATGGGAAAAATGTTACACCTGACCGCAGAAGCAGCGCCTTCTACCAAGGAATCAGGAAAACATCAAACACTTAAAGGCGAATGCAAGGGAAGGGTATTGTTGAGTTACTAAATATCCATAAAGGTGAATCCAAGAGATGTTAGTGTCCAAAGGATGAAAGCGAATGAAGGGTAATAACGTATCGTTTCCAACATTATAATCCCTAAAGATTTTTGCACTAACATATTCTTTTGCATTTTTTACAGGATTATCGGGTTGCCATGTGGCAGGTAAGTACCCTTCTCCTCAGTCTTTTTTTTTTTAAGTAAAAAAAAAAAAGAGAAAGAAAGAGAATTTCTATTATAAAAGAGAACTTTTGGGCTTTCCTAGAGAAAAAAAATTACAAACCTTTTGAGCATCCTTTCTATCTCAAAATTGTTTTCTTGTCTTGTGGATTATTCATTTTGAATCAAAATTCCCTATGGAGATTGATATACTTGAATGATCTCGACAGAGTGAAATGGAAATGTTAACCATGCCAAACAAGAAGTGCTTAGGATGAAGAAAGGCAAGCTCATTTCCAAACATGTCCTTCAAACACTTTTGAGAGTTGAGTATTATTCAAACACTTTTGAGAGTTGAGTGAAAAGAGACCTTCTCTTAGGACGAATGATTCATTTGCATTGAGCACAGAGATTGAAATGATAAAGGCATTTCCTTCATCAATCCCAAGCATTGCACTGATCTCTTGTTACCCCTTTGGGCTAAAAAAAAGAGATGATCCTTCAAAGTACCCCTATCGAGAACGACCCTACATTGAGGCAATATAGGAGGTTACGGTCGTGTCGTAAAACAAAAGATTGAGAAAGATTATATTACTTTCACTTATATCAATCTTCTTGTGGTAGCTTCAGATGAATTCTCATCGGAGCTTGACTCATCCCAAGGTGAAGAAGAGCATTTCCTTCTCTACCCAAATACTAATACCCATTGCTTTAACCAATTTGGGCCTGATTATTCATTTCCGAACCTCGAGCGGTGGTCATCTTCCTTCACTGGGGCAAGGCATAAGAATTGACCAAATACAATTGACAATCACAGGGAAATGTGAAAAGCATCTCGAAAGTCATAAGCTACCAAAGTTCAAAGAGCAAAAAGCTCAACAAACTAGGGGGCATGAAAAAGCAGTGTGCCTAGTAAAAGCAAGGCCAATGCCCGTCAAGAAAAAGAGCCAAAAGGCCGCATCTTATGTGAAAGAAAAATTGTCAAAATCCAAGTGCCTGCGAAAAAAAAAATCATCGCAAAGGACAAAGGAAATTAGAGAAAAGAGCAAAGCTCTCATGCAGAAATGATCAGTGAATGAACTCTCGAGATGTGCTGTGTTTCAAGAGCCAAATGCTTTCGAAAGGTCAAGTGACCCGGTCACGATGCCATGATGATCACTGACTCTTAAAGACCCTCTTGAAAGTTTTAAGCCTTTCAAGCCTTTCCCGAGCCAACATTATAACCCTTTTTCGAAGCCTCTTCTGATTATGATGATTTGAGTGAAAATGAGAATACCACAAAGAAGCTACTGCTTGAAGGAGTGGAAATAATTTTATCTTGTCTTATCTTCCAAGTTCTCGACTCGTAAGCCCAATGAAGATAGTGACAAATGTTCCTTTATTGGCCTCAAAGCAATCATTCCTTTGTGTAAGCACTAACCAAGCCTATATTGCGGTCCTTTCAAAAGACCTTTTTGATCGATCAGATAATGCTCATTGCGAATGTTTCTGAAAGCCTTCGACATAGGCTATGTGAGATACTTTCAGCAATCAGTTACTTCCCACGTGAATGGATGGGACCAAGTAGCCATTTTATCGAGAGTATGTGAGAAGCCCTTTCTAACTAAAAAGCTCCAGTTTGGCATGCTTAATGAGTCTTTTTCACGAATAGAAATCATTTTGGTAAGAACTTGACTCATAGAGAATTTGATGATTAACGATGCATTCTCAAACAGGATGACAATTTTGCGCCACATGATGATGATTGAAATAAAATGTTTTTCCAAAGCAGTCAGACTTAGCTTAATTATTAGCTTGTTCAATTAATGCTGCAATATTTCTAATACGATGCCCCTAATGACATTTGTCCAAGTTGAGTTTCATAGGATTCCTCAGTGAAGCCATGCAGTTTTCAAGGGATTAATGGGTGCTTCCCTAAAAATCAAAGGTTCATGGTTAGCCTTAAACCATGCCATCTCAAAAGGTTCATGGTTAGCCTTAAACCATGCCATCTCCAAGGGTTCATGGTCAACCTTAAACCATGCCATCTCAAAAGGTTCATAGTTAGCCTTAAACCATGTCATTTCCAAAGGTTCATGGTCCTTAAACCATGTCATTTACACGGTTGGTGGGTCTACCCTTAAACCACCGGGTTGGTGGCTTTTCCTAAACCCACGAACCATCCTTAAACCACAAGGTTCATGGTCAGCCTTAAACCATGTCATTCACAAGGTTGGTGGGTTTATCCTTAAACCACGGGATTGGTGGCTTTTTCCTAAACCACACGGTCGAAACCCGTTTGTACACGGTGAGACCTTCCTCCCAATCGAAACCCGTTTTTACACGGTAAGACTATCATCCGGTTGAAACCCGTTTGTACACGGTGAGACCTTCCTCCCAATCGAAACCCGTTTTTACACGGTAAGACTATCATCCGGTTGAAACCCGTTTGTACACGGTGAGACCTTTCTCCCAGTCGAAACCCGTTTGTACATGGTGAGACTACCATCCGGTCAAAACCCGCTTTTACACGGTGAGACTATCATCCGGTCGAAACCCGTTTGTACACGGTGAGACCTTCCTCCTAATCGAAACCCGTTTTTACACGGTGAGACCTTCACATCTAGTCGAAACCCGTTTTTACACGGTGAGACCTTTCTTCCAATCCAAACCATACGGTTCGTAAGTCTATTCTTAAACCACAGGGTTCATGGGTCACCCTTAAACCACACGATTCGTGGGTCATCCTTAAACCCCGCTTTTAAAATGTTCATGAGTTTATTTTTAAACTGCAATTTTTTCAAAAGGTTCACGGTCAACCTTAAACCATGTTATCTACAAAGGTTCATTGTTTTTCCTCAAATCATGCATTTTCAACCCGGTCGAAACCCGTTGTTACATGGGGAGACCTCATTCCTTTCTTTCTTCCTATGACACGGTGAGCTTTGTAGCCCGGAGAGCTTTTGTAGCCCGGAGAGCTTTGTAGCCCGGAGTCCTTCTTCTTATGACACGGTGAGCTTTGTAGTCCGGAGAGCTTTTGTAGCCCGGAGTCCTTCTTCCTATGACACGGTGAGCTTTGTAGCCCGGAGTCCTTCTTATGACACGGTGAGCTTTGTAGCCCGGAGAGCTTTTGTAGCCCGAAGAGCTTTGTAGCCCGAAGTCCTTCTTCCTATGACACGGTGAGCTTTGTAGCCCGGAGAGCTTTGTAGCCCGGAGTCCTTCCTATGACACGGTGAGCTTTGTAGCCCGGAGAGCTTTGTAGCCCGGAGTCCTTCTTCCTATGACACGGTGAGCTTTGTAGCCCGGAGAGCTTTTGTAGCCCGGAGAGCTTTGTAGCCGGAGTCCTTCTTATGACACGGTGAGCTTTGTAGCCCGGAGAGCTTTTGTAGCCCGGAGAGCTTTGTAGCCCGGAGTCCTCCTTCTTATGACACGGTGAGCTTTGTAGTCCGGAGAGCTTTTGTAGCCTGGAGAGCTTTGTAGCCCGGAGTCCTTCTTCCTATGACACGGTGTGCTTTGTAGCTCGGAGAGCTTTTGTAGCCCGAAGAGCTTTGTAGCCCGGAGTCTTTCTTCCTCTTATTGACAAGATGCTCTTTCATAGTTATGAGTTTTTTCCATCAACCTAATATGTGCCTATGCACCCGAGTCTATCGTCAAAATAATTTAGGTGTCTTTTGTCTTTGAAAGGAACCTCTTCGAGCTCCCATTCAAGAGGGGCATATTGTTGACACCTAAATTTTCCCATTTTTCATTTAGGATTTAATTGTCTACAGAATTAGGAATTAGTCGTTAAAAAAAAAAACGAAAAACAAAACAAAAAAAAGAAAACAACAAAAAATAGAAAAAGAAGACATGGAAGGGGCCGGGTCAGATTTCGCCTTGGCCCGACCCATGCCGCTTTCTCCCTCCTCCACTTTCAGATGAAACCCTAGAAATAGCAAAAAAAAAAAGAAAGAGGAAGCACAGGGGGAGGAGAGAGAAAAAACGAAGGGGGAAGGAGCTCGGGAGAAAAAAGACCAGACAGAGAGAAGGAGAGGAGGCGGAACAAAAAAAAAAAAACGCAGAAAGAGAGAGAGGAGAAAAAGAGAGGGAAAACCGGAAGGAAGGTCGGCGGCGGCACCACCGCCGCCGTTGCCGTTCGACCGACCCCCCCCCTCTGCTCGAGTGCCACCCGTCGACCTCGCGACGCCTCGGCTCAGCATTCGCCGTTCTGCCGCGTCTCCACGAGCAACCTCGCCCTCCGCCGGTCTCTGCCGCTCCCGCAGCTGACCCACGACGACCAACGAGCGTTTTTTCCGCCGGCCCTGACGAGCTGTTGCTATTTGCCGCCCCTGCTTGCCACCATTGCTGCCGTCGACCTTGCAACTCGACGCCTCCGGCCGCCCCTCCTGCCCGAACACCAGATCCCGAGCCCCCACGACACTGCCTCTGCTCCTGCTCACTGATCTTTGCGCCACCGCCGCTTCACCCAAGCCGGTCGTTGCGTCCCCTCGCCACGCAACCCGCATCCCGGCCCGAGCTCCTGTTCGCCAACCCCGACGTCGTCCATCGCCCCTCGCCGAAACATCGCCTCCCCGTTCTTGCCCGTTGTCATGCGCCGCCCACGGCGTCTCCGCCGCCGAGCCGTCGACGTCCCTGCCATCCCCTTTGGCGCCGCGAAGAAACCCTAGGGTTTCGGCCATGAACCGGGTCGCACAAGTCGGGCGTGGGTCACGAACCGGGTAGGGTTTTTCTCATATCCGGGCCGGATATACTTAGGGCTTGGTTTGGGCTATTTTTGCTTGTGGGCTTTTGGGCTTGGCTGGTTTAGTATAGGCTTGTGGGCCTGTTTTCTTTTAAAAAGGGAGGAGGGGCACCTCTTGGGTTGGGCCCGCGATTCGGGCCCACCTGCTCCTAACCGGACCGAACCCGGGTCCGGTCGGAGACCGGACCCGATCCGCGCCGACCGGGTTGAACTGGGTCGGGTTGAACCGGGACCGGTCCGGTCCGGTTAAAAAAATATATATTTTAATAATTTTTTAAAATAAATTTCGAAAATCCAAAAAATTTTAAAAATTTTAAAATTAAAAAAATTTAAAAATAATCATTTTTCTTTAAAAAAATTTTTAAAAAAATTATTTTTCTTTAAATTTTTTTTTTAAAATTTCGAAAATTAAAAAATGATGGGGTTTGATTAGGACTTGCCATGTATTGCCATTTTAGGGTAATTAGACCTTTATGTGCTCGTATATTAATTATGTTGCATGTTTAATTTGCACATCTAATTATGTTTGATTGCATGTGTTTAATTTTATGGCAATTAGGATCTTGATAGTTATGGTTATTACTTTAATGATTGCGCACCCGCATGATCACCTTATATGTTAGTGGGTAAGTATAAAATCAATTCAAACTGCTTGCCAAAAATCATTTTGTTAAAATGAACAAGATTAGGTACCAAAAGGGCACTAATTAGTCAATTAGTGTAATCAAGTCCCCGACCCTAGGTTCTCTAGTTGCGTAGGAAGTGAGGCACGCTCCCATGCCTCACTTGGTTCCTAGCCGACCCCAATAGGCTAGTGGCGACTCATTTTGTGCAAAAATTTCTAAAAAATATCCCAATGTCACGCGGGGTATGGGCTTGGGAGAGCTCACGCCTAATCATGGGCCTTAGGCCCGTCCTTAGGCAATACTTCTAAACCTGTTCCCTCCCCCCGAGGGTAGGTCTCGACACAACTAAAGGGGCATGACCCTCTTGGGGTTGGCAGAGTATGCTGTTGGGTCGAGACTCTATTGGTGATAACATATTATGGTCTGTTGGTGATGGTACTAGTATTAAAATCCGCAAGGACAGATGGTTGCATAAGGGAATTATTGGAGGGCCTGCCCCTCAAGATGAACCTGAACTAGTTGCTGATTTTATAATTCCATAACAGAATGCTTGGAATGGTTCCCTACTTTGCTAGAGTTTTGACATCAAACGGTGGAAGAAATAGTTTCTATTCCTTTAAGAACTCAATTCACCAAAGATAGGGTAATATGGCAAGGAAAACAAAACAGGAGCTTTACAGTGAAGAGCTGCTACAACATTCTCAGAGCACAACAAACTAGCAATAATAACAGCCATGCATCTACTTCTTTTCAGGTACCTCACACTTTATGACATGCAATATGGCGTATGAACACAATACCTAAGTTACGATCCTTTCTCTGGTCAGTTTGCAATAATTCAATGGCAACTAGAGCCAATCTTTTTAATAGGCATATATTGTCAAATCCGCTATGCTTTTTATGCAATCAACAGACTCTAGAGACGACATAACATTTGTTCTTGTTCTGTCCATGGACAAAAGGGGTGTGGGATCACTCAGCAATCAACATCACATATTCATTAATAGGAGTGTAGCGGATAGAACGTTGGTTAATCGCTATAATGGAAAGAAAGGATCCCTTACCAGATATGGAATTAATCACCTCTCTCCTTTGGCACACCTGGAAAGCTAGGAATACCTTCATCTTTCGCCAGCAGCTACCAAATGCCAAACATGTGGTGCAAGCGGCCCTCGCATCTGCCAGATCCAACCGATCTTTCAATGATACTCTGAAGAAGAGGGGTTCACAACAGTCAGCAACAGATCTACGATGGATTCCACCTGATCAAGGAGTAATCAAGATAAATATCGACGCGGCTTACCAACCTCTTGGCAGCAACACTTCCGTGGCTTGTGTGTGCAAAGATTCCTTAGGCATCTTAGTCGATGAATTTACGAGATCTGTCTCTACATCTTCGGCCCTATAAGTAGAGGTGATAGCATTTAACCTCACATTGAAATTCGTGATACAGAAAGGAATGAAAATGGATCGAATCGACCTAGAATCGGACTGCTTAACACTGGTGAACGCCATTCGTAATCCGATTCTAACACCATGGGAGCTCTGCTCCTTCTTCGACGAAAACGAAGACCTGCTCCTTTGATGCCCTAATCTTAGGGTTTCCCATTGCAAAAGGGAGGCAAAGGCTGTTGTGGACTGGGCCGTGAAAGCCCATGGAGCTAACCTGCTATCTGCCAACCTTCGTTTATGCGTGATCTTTTGTATGATGACTATATGCATGATGTAATTTCTAAAGTATAATATCTATTTCGACCAAAAAAAAAAAAACTTTATCTCTAGCATGCAGTCGATTTCTAAGTATTTCCTTTAATTGATCCATGTTGACTGAGTTCAAGAAATCCAACTCAAAGTCCATGTTGGACTTTCTAGATTTAGCGCTTTTATTCCGACTTCAAAGTCATCAAAGGAAGTTATTGTACTTGCTTGATTTCGGATGTCCACAAATTCGGAATATTTAGACTTTCTCTTTGGACTCAAACTCAATATATTTTTTAACAGAAAATGCCATTACCATCCGGTTTGAAGCTAGTTAATGGCCCACACTAACATTTTCCCCTACCCCTCCCCCTCACCCTCCCATTGGACCCGGTCAATGGGTGGGCTACGGGTAGTCTCCTGGGTCTTAAAACCTTTACCCAAACCCATTCGCGTTTGAAAAGAAAACATCAATTGGTGGGTTGGCCGAAGCCGAAGAACAATGCATCTTCCCTAGGCCCGTTCATTTCATGCTTTGGACCTTGTTGGCTCAAGCAAAGCTCAGGTGGCCCCAACAGGTGGCCGGGATTCATGATCGGGACCTACCCCGCCTTGGAAAAGGAAAAAAAGAAAAAGAGAAAGAGAAAGAGAAACTCGTAGTTCGTTTGGGTACAAAAGAGTATGCATTTTCCTAAGGAGACCCGCTTACGGAAAAACCTTCAATTCATTCGGACAGTCACAACCTTCGGAGCCCAAAAAGCCCGACACGAACAAAGCCAAATGGGCCACGGTCATATCCCACCCCAAAAAGGAAAAGCAAGCTCCTGAAATTTTCCATGCATTCACCAAAGTCAAAAAGCCAAGAGAATCTCAGGCTAAGCACACGAATTCTTACTGCCCAAAATGTCTTCTTTCCTTCACTATTATATATTGACTAAAGTCGGGGTTTTGAAGATCGCGAATCATCCTCGCGAACGATGCAATTCGTTACTCACTTTCTTTGGGCATCCACGGATGGACCGCCAGAGCACATTCCCGTTAAAATCGCGAAGTGCGAATCAGGTGGAGGTGCTCTTTTTAGACCGGTCAATCCAAGCAATTTGACGACGTACTCCTCGGTTTGGACCACCGAACTTGTCACTACAAAATCGCGCGCACGCGAGAAATAGCAGCAGTAGTTAAAACAAAACACTGGGGAAAGTGGCTTTTCGGACTGGCCCTTTTGGACCTTTTGGGGCACTTCGATCTTAGCGTTCGGTCAAATTCTAATTCAATGAAGCAGGTGTGTGTGGATTTCAACGACCGCATTTCGTGCGCCGTGCAAAGTATGACCAGTTCCTCGTGCGAAGGGCTGGTCAATCCGGATGACCGTGATCATCCCAAATTACAGTTTTGGTGAAGCTAGTTTGGTGATGGTGGTGGCGAGTCGGTGGCCAATTATGATTATGGCATGTAGAAAGTTATGATCATCCCAAATTACAGTGTTGACGAAGTTAATTTGAGGCTTGCTATGTCACTCAACAGCCAATTAATTAGAGAGGCGGCATTGAAAGGAAAATGGTGGTACCCCCACCAATGTTATGGTGGTGCCGTTGACATTGATCAATTGCGATGGTAGAGAGTCGTTATGGTGGTGGCGAGTCGGCCGTCGGTTATGATTACGGCATGTAGAAAGCTATATAGATCGACATCATTTTCCAATGTGATTTATTTATTTATTTTTATATTAGGATATATGATCCTTCAATGTTCTCACTAAATGAGAACCACACAAAGAGCTATATTAGATTTAATGTCGATGAAAAGATCTTCTATCGGGAAAATTATCCAAAAAGCCCTAAACTTATTACATGATGATCAACTTAATCCTGTACCTTTCAACTGTGTCAATTTTCCAAAATCTTTTTATAATTTGCCAATTTAGTCAACTAGGTTAGTTTCGATCGGAAATCACTAATGTGGCAGCTTAGTTTGCACTAACCATTTTGCATGACATGATTAATGCTGATGTAAACTATTTGTTGAAGTTTTTATTCTTTTTCTTTTTTCCCTATTACCTATGGTGAGCCTCAAGGGACAATGACCCTCGTTGACTTCGAGTGAGAGTTGCTCTTGCCTAGATTGTGTTTGCTGTGTCACTAAGATGGCCGACGCTAGTTAGACCGTTACGTCACGATTTATGATTAAAATAAAGACTAAATTGATAAACCATCAAAATGTTGAGGGCAAAATTTCCACGATTAAAAGGTCCGAAACCAAATCGATTACTATACGCCGAGTCGATCTTTTGCATGTGCCATTTTAGTGACGAATGGAAGCTAACGGGATCTCAGTCAAATGGATACAGTGTTGACTAAGATTGACTCGGGGAAGAACGACGACAGGGGATTTAAATCAAGTAGGCTAGTTGGCATGGAACGACGGTCCAGAGAGACCGCCCCGGATCTTCTCCCGTTCCGTGGGGTCTCCCGAAGAAGACACGATCCCCGCCAAGCCTCGGTCTCCCGCTCCCGCGGTTGCCCGGTCCGGGCCGAGCGGGGGGTTCGATCCGGTCCAGGTCTTTGTCGGCCTCGGGGGTGGCCGCCTCCTCCCTGGCTGCTACCTTTCCCGAAACCAACATCCCTCTTCTCGTTCTCCCTTGCCCCTGCTTTTTCCTTCCTTCCTTCCTCCTCCTTTTTTAATCTGTCCTTTTTGGTTCTCGAGTGGTCCACCCACTGAGAGCAGACCCCGATTGCGCTCTCCCTCTTTTGTTTGTTTTCGGGCTCGAATCTTTTTTTAAATAGGTAGTGACATTATGCTCCTCCCCTTGAGTATTCAGTTCCCATTTTATGATCTCCGGTCGTTGGCGTGCTCCTTACACTACACTTTCAGTGGCCTCGTCTCTTCCGGTTTGCGGAAGGACCAAACTCATTCCATTACATCGTGCTCGGCTTGACAAATTATTCCTCATAACGCAGCGCCCGATGACTTTGCTAGTTGACTGTTCAATGCATTCCTTACCTATAAAGTTAAGGATAAAGTATTTCGATACATGACTCGCGTGGTGTGTCCGACCAATTGTATTGCTACATCTCTTCATATGTGATAATTTTGTAGCGTCATGTGATACTGCCATGTGATTGACTGTGGCATGAAATGCATTTATTTTTTGATTTGAAGGGTGCAAATTCACGCAAGCGGTATTCATTGTCCTGTAGAAAATTTTTCTTTTCTCTAAGCTTGCTGCACGATGGAGAGGGGTCAATGATTTCAAATGGAGCTGGGAGTAAGATCATAAAATTTGCGTAAGTCATGTCTATACAATCACGAAAGGAGCGATCATTTGTCCACATTGGAATTCCTCGACTGTTATAAGAATTCTCGTCTCATTCCATAGTGTGGTCCATCTATAATTGATCTTGATTCATCAAACGAAGGAAGTAAGCTTTAGAGATAAATAATGTGTGTTTTAATAGATAATGGGGCACCGTCCAAAGGAGAGTGAAAGAGCCACTGGACTCTCGCAGAGCACGTTCGATTGCAGTAATGATTATTTCATTATAGGCCTGTTATAGGTTGATTGCCTATTATAGTGTTTGCGATATAATTTTATTACAGTTGTAGGAACTATTCCCCATATACGATATAGTGTTTATTCTCTCTCACTCGCTCTATCAATTTTTGATTGTTAACTATATCCATAATGTACGTAAATTATTATTAAATATGTTTATCGTATCTTGAAATATGTATGGGGCATCACACTCATTATTGGTTACATAAGTGATAATAATTATACTATGATTTTTTCTTAAATTTCTCCCTTATGTTATTCCTGAAACCAAACAAAATAATAAGTATTGCATTATTTAAACTAACAGCGAAATCGTTATAAAAGCTCTATTGCGTTGCAACCTTGTTCCTTTATTGTAACTAAATGTCTTGTTGGCGCATCGAAAAAGCAACTTTACGTACACTTGAAAACACTTGATTCTTGCAATGGTAGATATATCGACTTCCACATAGGATCTATCGCGATACAAGATTAAACGCATCTATATATCTCTGAATTTCCCATGATGCGAGTTTGCTTGATGTACAGAGAATTTCATTGATTATTATTGGTCACACCTTTGCTTCTTGATAAAACAGCTATCTCATCTGAATGTCATTACAGTAACCATCTCAAATCCGTTATAAAATATTTCGTCGAGTCATAAACTTACGAGCGCATAAGAATTTATTAAGTCTCTTCATATGAGGTTGCAAATGCCTAAGGTACAAGTTTGTCGGAGGTCTCTTGTTCTTTTCTTTTCTTTTTTTGAGCTCGTGAAAGGCCGATATGACTCATTTATCTGTCGATCGCCACGCTCGGTGGGAATGTCGGTCATATCTTGGGGAGGCGTTGAACGTGGACTGAGAGATGGAGAGCACAAAGCAAATTGGAGACAACGACGGCGCCTGACAATGGAACATTCTGCTGCGGCGGAGGAGGTGGGTAGTGGTCGTTGTCGATGTGGGAGGTTAACCTATATGCCTCAAAGTCTTAGTCAAAGTTGTGGTTGTTGACCACCCCCCCCCCCCTCTCTCTTTCCACCTCCTCCTGTATCCTTTCTTTTACCTTTTCCTGTTTATTTTTCCAAGATAAAATAAACGAATTTCAACCTCATGAATGATGTCATTCATCACATCCACTATTCAAATATTCAATAAATTATGCTTTTATCTAATAACTTAAGGGTGCGTTAGGTTTAGCTTTCTCAAAGGGCTTTTAGTCAAATGCCGGCCTTAGGAAAGCTGAAAACCTAATGTTAATAGAAATCAATTTTGGGTTTTCAGCATTTGGTCAAGTACTAAAATTACATTTTTTTTTTCAAAACTACTATCATAAATTTTTTAGGTTTTCGGTTTTACCTCTCATTGTTTCAAAACTACCTTTACTTTCACTAGGGTCGGCAAATAGTCTAATATTTTTTAATAAAAAAAAAAAAAGAAATCCAAAAGCCCTATATTAAAAAAGATTTGCTAAACACTCTTTACGCTAAAATAACTTTGCAAAGAAAATGCAACTTGCATTTCCCCAAAGTCCTTTAAGCTAAAGATATTTGCATTTCCCCAACGCCCATTTCCAAAGCTAAACCAAAAGCAACCTGAGTTTTTAGAATAGTTGACGGTAGTCCTATCAAATTCTCACATAATATCAGAACTCAAGATCCTGAGTTCAAATTTTGTCAAGGCCCATTTACCTTCCCAATTAAATTCTCATGCTTTACTAGGCAATAAAGACCAAACTAAGTATGAGAGTGTTAGAGTAATTGAATATAAAATTACGTATTCATCTAATAGTTTAAGCTTTTAGAATAGTTGACAATGGTCCCACAAAATCTTACATCCACTTTCATGCTCTTGGAAGGATATTTAAATTACCAAAAATAATCTTACACTAATGATATATTGTAGAATTACTCGATTAGAATATAATGCACGGAAGTATAAAAATCAAATCACACCTCTTTCATATTGAATTTTTCCATCTACTAACGATACTATTCTTGAGCGAGTTTTACTTTAACCATTAGTTTCTTTCGAATTGTGCATTTCTATTGAACTTTTACTTTTGTTTTACGTGGAATGATCAAACTCCAACACATAAATCGATATGTCATCTATATGGTATTCTGATTTTTTTTTTTTAAAAATCAAACATTAACTTTCATGAATCTTCCTCCATTTATGACAGTGGCAGATCGCCAGCCATAGGCAATGGTTGGCCTTGTTTGGGTGAGAGTGAGTGTCAGCAAGGGCCCCCTTTGCCAAATTTGGCAAGGCCAATCCTCAACCAAGCAAGGCTAGCCCTCGCCGCCCACTAAAAACAAATAAAAGAAATGGAAAGAAAGACAATAAAGAAAGTAAAAAGACAAAGAAAAGAAAAGAAAATTATAAATTTATTTAATTTTTTTTGAAAATTTATCCATGTCAATGCCAATTATATTATAGGACGGTTGATGTCCACATTAGTGATTTCCTATCAAACTTAGCTGGATGAACTCTATTGAAAAATCATCAAAAGACTTGAGACTAAAATTTGAAAGGTTTATGACTGAATTTGCACAAGTACAATATGTTTAGAATTTTCTTGGTAATTTTTCCCTTAAAATGGCCTATAGTAGTGTTCTTTCATTTAATATCATAAAAAAACCATAAATTGGTATATTTGCGATAAATTTACTTCTAAATATTTTTTGGGTTACCATAAACCTCAAGTTAGTACACTTGTAATAAATTTACCCTAAATTAATATGGATTTCACGTGAACTTACCATGTTAATTGAATTATTTTTAGGTGTTATTCGCTCCGTAATTTCATGATAAAATTTGATGGAATTTAATGGTGGATAAATATGTCATGAGTATATTAATTTGGAGTTTTTTGTGACCTAAAAATTAATTTATGATAAAATTATCACAAATGTATAAATTTGAGACCTTTCGTAATATCAATTTTTTTTTCTATTTGATATATATTTTGTCCGTGTGAACGGATATAATTAACATAAAGCTATTTCCTTATAGGAATACTAGGGACGGCGCCTGATGTCTATCCCATCTACCCCATTTACTAATAAAGTAAACCTCATTTCAGTCCTCAAAATCATATCAAAACCCATTACCGCCAAAATGTGCTGCGTCCTGCATGCACGCATGCACTGCTTAGCGCACGCAGAGTCCACGAAGTCGGCTCTCCCCAGACGACAAAGAAGGCCGATCTGCTCTCGAGCTTCCTAGGGAGACAAAAGTAAGGATAAGATCACACATATCTCGCGACCTTTCTTCCGAGGGAGACAAAAGTAAGGATAAGATCACACAAATCACGCGACCTTTCCGAACTATTTTACCTCCAAGGTCGGCAGCACTCCCCCAGGTAGTGATATGTCTCCTTCGGAGGGTACTCTGTTTGCCTCCTCGGTGCGCTTGGTTCGTAGTTTTCTAACTCTTCTTCGACGTTTGACCCCGCGTGATTTGGCTTTTTGGGTCCTTAATGGGTTGATCTACATTCGTACACACAGATTCGAGTTAGCTTGCACCGATGGCAAAAAAGGGCGGTCAAACTTTCACTTTATTAATCATTTCATTTACATATTTGAGGTTATCACGTATCTTGAAATGAATGAGTTTTACTTCATATAATCAAGTGTTTCATGAGATTTCATGAGATTTGAGAGATTTACACATGGTTGGGAGTTATCTTGGATAGGTGGTCGCTTGCCTTAAGCAACCTTGATAGGAGGTCGCCCAAAGTCGGGCAAACCTCCAAGTCGTGGCTGGCGCAGCTGGGATAGTTGTTACTACCGCGCCGATCTGTTAGGATTCGGTGTACAAATACAATGGAATGAAGAGTAAATAAGAGAAAGAGAAGTCAAGACACAAGGTTTATTATAGTTCACCCTAAAACTAGGGTTACATCCAATAGAGGAGTCAACTATAATTAACACACCCCACCTTTTTGTTACATTTCTCAAATATAATAGAAAGAGATTATATATAGGCAGTAATAGCTATTCAGGCGCAAGTCCAAACGATCAATAAAGTACAAGCTTGAATTATAAAAGCTCTATGGCGACTAGGGGCGCTGTCCTTTAAACACCTGCCGCGGCGGTTCCTTTAGAGTGCTGCCTACTCATTGGAAAGCGGGACCTCCGTGCTTTCCTATCGAAGGGTTAGTGTGAATCACACCCCAATACTATCGGTTACCTAAGGTTTAGTAGGTGAACGTGTGATTTCCCCAAGAGTAAAGGGACATTACACGAGGGGATATAAGTGAATCTTGACCACTTAATCGATTGATGATTATTGATGTGAATTTACATCTAAAAAGGATTCCTGAAAATATGGTAGATAGGATCACAATTCTTGTATCCCATGACTGTTATAAGAGATGAGTGGGGGGATTTAGGTGCGGTTGCAAAATCAAGCAACTATCCAATCAGAGCGATATGGAGGTGGCTGCGTCATGCGTCCTTGACTTGAAATTAAAGAGACTCTTTCCTTCTTTTTCATTTGTTATCCCTTTTTTGACTTTTGATCCAAACGTTACCATGGCTTATGGACTTTAACAATCTCTTTCACTTTAGAAAGCAACGAAAAACAGAAGCGAAATACGACCGGGGTAAAAAAGCGGCTCCTCTCGAAAGGAGAGAGGACTTAAAACCCTAGTTTGAATTGATCTCTCGTTGAATTGGTTTGGCAATTTCATTTTTAACTTGTTCTAAGAAGAACTACAATTCTCCTAACTATTAGTTCGTGATTATATTGGATGATTCCGATGAATGTAGTGAGGATGGAGGCGTGAAATAGAAAGATTTTTTCCTTTTTTGGCCCAAAAAATCGAAAGATTCAATTGTGGAGAGTTATGCCCTCATACCAATTTACGTGAAAAACTCAAATCTGCGCCGGGATCAAACTTGAGAACTATTGATCTTACATCCCTATCCTTTTTAACATTGTTCCTATGTATTCATAGGATAAAATGTATATAGAGACGTATGTACCTATGTGTTGGGGGGTGAAGGCAAACTTTTTTATTAAGGGTTTTTTTTTTTTTTTTTTTTTTTTTTTTTTTTTTTTGGGTCTTTTCCTTCATTTTACTTTTAGGTTAGAAGCAACACCTCATATATCAGTTATTGATGGGGACTAGGTGCGAATTGTGGAGAAGAAAATAGAGAGAAAAGAAAAAAAGAGGTGATGACCAAAAGGAAGAAAAACGTGAGTGTGTGCAGCAAAGTGAGAAGAAAAAGTAGGTTTTTCTTGATGAGTGTTCTCCATTTCTTTGTGCCACAATCTTGAGAGAATATCATATTATATTATTAGTTTCCTCGAATTTTAGTGGATTCAGATGATGTCTTTATGCAGAGGCGAAGCAAAGTTTGGATGAACTTCGATAATAAAATTTTTTGGGTGTTCTTTCGATTATGTTCCTTTATTGTTATATTTTGTAGGGGTGTGCAAAATACCCGGGAACCGCTCGGACCGCCCGGAACCGGACCGGAACCACCCGGAACCGGCGGTTCTTGAGGGAACCGGTCCGGTTCCCGGGTCCAATTGTTGAGAACCGGTCCGGTTCCCGGTTCCGTGGGCGGATCCGCCCGCCCGCCCACCCGGACCGGACCGGCACCTATTTATAATTAAAAAAAAAATTATAAACAAAAGTCGTGAAGCCCTAATTCGCGAAGCCCTAATTCGCGTCTCTTCTCTCTCTGTTTCCTCCTCAGCCTTCGATTCTCTCTGTTTCTTCCTCAATCTTCGATTCTCTCTGTTTCTTCTCTTCGTCTTCGATTCCTCCCCGAGTATCCACGTCGCTGCCACTGCTCCTCCTTCGCCACTGTCCACCCCCTCGCGTCGGTCGCCACTTGCCACAACCGTTGCTCCTCTGTCATTGTTGTCCGGCCCCTCGCGCCAGTCGCCTCCCACCACAACCGCTGCTCTTCCGCCTCTGCAAGAACTCTCGACCGAGCCCCTTTTCCATCACTCAACAAGGTACGAAGCCCTAATTCGCGTCTCATCTCTTCCGATTTCTTCCTCAATCTTTGATTCTCTCTCTGTTTCTTCCTCAGTCTCTTGTCTTCGTCTTTGATTCCTCCCCAAGCATCCACGCCGCCGTTGTTGCTCCTCCTTCGCCACTGTCCGCCCCCTCGCGCCGGTCGCCACTTGCCATAACCGCTGCTCCTCCGCCTCTGCTATTCGCCCCCCTTGCCAACGCTTAGTCCCTTCGTCTTTGATTCCTCCCTAAGCCTTGATGCCGCCGCTATTGCTCCTCTGCCACTGCTATCCGCCCATTCGCATTTGTGTAGGTGATTTAATTGTCTACGCCCTTGTATAGTAATGAAAGACTTGCAATTGTAGTACCCTGTTGATTTGCTTCTCCCTCCAGCAGCTCTCTAGCATGGAAAGGAGCTTTGCTTCAACGAAAACACCGCTTGGTTGGAGTTCCACATCAACGTCAGGAAAACCAGAATTTTTGGCGTCAAAATCGGTTCCATGGATCCACCTGGGAACCGGACCGGACCGGCGGTCCGGTTCCCGGGTGGATCCATGCAATAAACAGGTGGATCCCGGTTCCGATTTTTCGGAACCGATCCTTAGTGGGCAGTTCCCGGTTCTAGGTCGGGAACCGCCCGCTCGGACCATGCACACCCCTAATATTTTGTTTGCATGGATTGTTTGCTTGAATTATTTTCTGGAATTGTGGGCATTTTGACTTTAGTAAAGGCAAGGTGGATGTAACAAGTACTGTATAGATTTTTCTTTTTAAAAAAGAAAAGGCCATCAATTAAAAGGTAGTGTCGCAAACTATAATGCCAGATAATATGTCGGCCATAGTAATCTTTAGAAATTGTATTAACAAAGATTAGTCCGACAATTCCACGCATAGTTCTCCCTCAAATGGTCCCTTCACTTAGGGTCCGTTTAGTTCGATTTTAGGGAAATGCCTTTGAGAGAATGCAAATACCTTTGAAATAAAAGGGTTTTTCAAAATGTTACACCATTTGATAAAATTATAATCTCAAATAGCATTGAAATGTAACTTTAGCATAAGTACCATTTGGCAAAACTCACATTTGTAATGGGCTTTTGCTTATTTTATTATTATTATTATTAATTTGAAAATCAAATTCGGTAGCCGATAGCGCCTAAACGCCGATTAAAGCTTTGAAGCAATTGACTAGATTTGGCCGTCGAGGTCGCAACCTTAGGCGACGCCGTCGTTTGTCACAAAGGCCAGATCGGCCTCGGACCGCTAGATTTGGTGACTTGAGGTTGTAGAGGCCAAATTTGGCTACCAAGGTCGCGTTTGGTAACATTTCGTTCTTTTTTTGTTCCGGGGGAACGAAACAAAAAAAAGTGTTTCGTTCCGGGAACACTTTTTGAACAAAAATATGCGTTTGGTAAATTTGTTCCGGGAATAAAAAATAAACGAAACACGTTTGGTAAGTTTTTGTTCTTTTTTTTTATTTCTTTTAATTTTTTTATATTTTTATTTTTATTTTTCATTTTTTCCTTTATTTTTTACTTTTTCTTTCGGCTGTCGCCGGCCTCCGGCGACCGGCCGACGGGCCGGCAGCCTCGCCCGGCCACGGCGAGGCTCGCCGGATCGGGCGAGCGAGCTCGCCCGGCCAAGGCGAGGCTCGAGCTCGGCCGCGCCGGCGACGCCTCGCCTCACCGGGGCCGGGCGACGCTCGGCGAGGTCGCGACCCTTGACGGCGTCGCCGGCCCTCGACGACCGGCCATGGCCGAGGCCGAGGCCGAGGCCGGCGACCGGCCAAAGAGAAAGAAGAAGAAAAGAGGAAGAGAAGAGGAGAGAGAGAAGAAGAAACAAAAACAAAAAATTGTTTCTTGAAAATTGTTTCTGGAACGAGAAACAACAAAAGTTGTTTCTCATTTTCGTTCTTTTTTGTTTCGGGAACAAAAAAACAAAAAAAGAACAGAAACGCAACCAAACGCGTTTAAATTCTTTTTTTTGTTCCTGGAACAAAAAAACAGAAAAAGTGTTTATAAACACTTTTCAGAAATAAAAACATGCGGGGCCCAAACGGCTAGATCGGGGTGACCGAGGTCACACGGACCCGGCGAGTGTCGCCGGTTCACGTGCACCAGGTGACACCGCCTAAGGTTGCGTGTGCTTAGGCGGCATTGCTTGGTTCGCGCACCAAGTGACGCCGCCTGGGTTCGCGCGACCTTAGGCGGCACCGCCTAAGGTCCGCGCGACCCAGGCAATGCCACTTGAGGTTGTGTGACGCCACCTGGGTCGCGGGTTGCGCCACCCCAAGCGGTGGCCAATGGGGACACACGACCCCTAGGCAATGGTGGCGGCTACCGAAGAAGCCCGACTCTTAGGCGGGGAAGAAGAAGATGAACAGTGACTTGGTGAATAGTGAAATTGTATCTCCAAAATGCTAATGCTTAAAGTAGCTCCTCCCGAGCATTGAGCTTTCAACAATGAGAATGTTGATATTTGGTAAATGAGCTTTCAAAAATACTTGTCAAACGCAAAATATTTTCCCCAAGGAGTTTTGGGTCCCAAAGCCCATTGGGAAAGCCAAATCAAACGAGGCCTTAGAAGTCATTGAAGGTTTATTCTTCATTTGACTTCCTCGTTATGTTTTTGAATTGCCCAACTCGTTGAAGGAAATCAATGTATCTCCACGAGTCAATTAAGAATAAGAGACGACCTAATAATCTGTAGCACGCCTAAAAGTTTCGCTATTAAAACTATAGTTTTGCTTGTACATGCTCCACCTGCATGACACCTTAAGATGTGTAGGAATTTAGTTTTGTTATTTAATGCGTTGACATTAGGGGAATGCTTCTATATAATGATAAATTCAGCCATATTTTTTTCCCTGGTCGGAAGTTTCGGCTATATGTTAAGTTGCCGACTTTGATCGCTTCACTAGGTGACGTCTCGATCACCTTGAGTTAAATTATACATCAAGTTTAAAACCTAGATATCAAATAGGACTCGATGGAAGTCTTGCCCATATCTTGAATGTCTTTTACCTGAGACTTTATCTCCGAGCAATTTATTCAAATCCATATTATGTAGGGTTTATCTTGGATTAAAGAAGAAAATCAAGGTTTCTAAGTTTGGGTTGGCAAGTCGTATCAGGACATATAGAAACGGCTTTAAGCTCGGTTATTACACGTTAGAGCAAATAGTAGGATTGTCAAGGTTTTCTCTCTATAAGGTCTTTGAGTAAGTGAGGCCTCTTGATCATGTGCAAATAATCTTGGTGAAGTCGCCTTACCTCTTGGTTCATGGCATATATATATATACTTTGACTGAGCCATACCCCGACAGATTTCGCTTAGTGATTTGTGCAACCCATCCATTTGAGATCGTCTTAATGATGGCGCGCGGCAACACGCCGTGGTTTTGGTGTAATTTAAGACTGGGAAACCTTGAATAGTTGACTTAACTGCCTGATTGATTAAGTTGATTATCTACCATTGACTCTTTTCATGGAATAAATTGTAAGATTCGTTAGCTCCTGCATTTTCACACCAGCTAGAATGTCAACCCCTAAATGGTTGAAGCTTTGGACCAATTATAGAAGAACACAAGAAGAGTTTATAGAATATCAAATTTGGCTACAAACGAAAGTCAAAATCATTCCGTTTCTCCAGATACTGTATATTCTTGATCTCACGTACTTGAATAGTTGAGTGTTTCCCAGTCAGAAAGTACGGATTAAATAATGAAAGTAAATCGTGTACATATTCCTCAATCTGCACCTTGAAGAAAGACAAAAAACCAACCATTGTCGCTGAAACAGAAACGGCACTCATTGTAATGGATGTTACGTCTCTAATATTCAAGTGTCGAGTGTCAACCCCAAAAAGTCAACATTATAAAAACCAGTTTGAGATTAGAAACTTAGTTTTATGGGAAGACTTTTAATTTGTCAAACCCTTGGAGTGCATCATCAATCATGCCGATCTTATGCTGTTATATGTCCCTCTTCAACGCGGACTTTTGTATGATAAAATTAAGATTATATCTGCCAGCAAAACAGGCAACAAGAGAGAGAGAGAGAGAGACACACACACACACACAAAACTTTCTTTTCCCATCCTCGTATTCGTACGTGTACGTGGGTACTCGTATCGTTGTACACGTAAAGTCAACCGATACCGCAGCCAATCACTGACGAGACACCTCTCTCTATACCCAGGAAACAAGACCAAAACTCCCATCTGCTTTGCCCAGCGTTTACATGTTCTGTTGTTTACCTTTTCCTGCTCTAGAGGGAGTTTAAGTGCTCAACTGGTTTTTGATCTGATTGTCCTTTTTGACCACTTTGGATCCCTATAACACAGTGGAAAAATTACCCGGCCAGTTAAAAATCTATTGTACGATTGTTCAGCGATAAACTTTTTAATTTTATCAATTTAATCATAAAACTTCAAATAAAATTTCAATACAGTCATTTTGGTAAATTTTTACTTGAAATCGCTGCTGTCACAGTGCAACCATCATTAACATATAAGACCATGCCCAATCACTGTAAAGAAACATATATAGATAAATGTATCTCGTGAACCTAACTAGGGCTGCTGCTCACTGATTGGCTTAGTGGGTAATACTCGATTGGATACCTAACAAAGTTGATAAATCCTTGAAACTTTTGGTTCAGTGCAGCGCATGGAATTACTGTCTGTATCTTATCAAAAAAGAAAAAAATGAAAAATGAAAAAATCAATACACGCCGATTCGAAGTGTAATATTCTTATCTAGGAGAGTCGAGGATCAGCTCTGAAAAACTGGATGAAAATGTCTAGTAATAGGGCTGTACAAACGAAGCCCACAAAGGATTGTTGTACGAGCCCCGGGATTTAGGGTTTTGTAGGAGTATGTATGTGGTAGCATCAATAACTAAATGTAATAATCGCTTGGCCTTTGTCTTTCAGCAAATGCTACATTATCATGCTCCGGATCATCCAGGAATCTTTGATGCAGCATACTTAATATCAATGCATCTTAAATTAGCTTATTATCTTAAAAGTAGATCTGTAGATTGACTGTATATCTATCAACCTTGCTATTGTTATACTCTTTGAGAGCGATCAAGTTTTAGTGTTGATTTTGCTAATACTAATATAAATTCATCTTGATAGTAGATTGGAGTTTCTATGATAGGAGAAGCCGCTTATATTATAGTGTTTAAAGGTTAAGACAGGCAATTAACTTTAGATGCTATTTGTGTGAAGTTTGGTTTACGCCGGTTATCCATAAAGTAAGCAATAATATGTATTATATGAGAGTCATTAAAAAAAAAATGCTCAACTATTTTGAGCTCCAATCCTTAGAAGACACGTTTTATATCTCGCATAAGCATTAATCTTCATTAAGTATCGAATTATGTTGGGTATGCGGGGGAATATTCCACCTGAAGAATGTCAACGTGAACAACGTCCAATTGTGGGCCGAAGCGTTGATTCTATCAAAGTGCACATCTTTCCTTGACTTTTTCATGGTCGGCGGTTGACTTTGGGTATAAAAATGGCCTGTCGAAAAATGTCAACTCATCTAGCCTATTTGATAGCCATCCAAACAGTGCATGCATGGTTCTAATTTTTCATTCTCGGGAGCAGTTTGGGAGCAGTTTGGGAACATAATCGTCTTTGATAAAAATTTTGTTTCCAGGAACAAATGTCTTTTTTTTTTTTTTTTTTCCGAAAGTAGATTTGGAACATAATCAAGAGTAATAATAATAAAAAAGTTAATTCTTGTTCCTAGGAACAAATTTAAGAATTAAGCCTGTATTCTCTTCTTTTTCTTCCTTTTTCTTCTTCTTCATCTACCGCCACCGCTGCATCTACCGCCTGCCATTTGCCATCTGCCATCCGCTGCCCACCGCTTCTTGTTGCCGACAACCAGTTCGGCAAACTCACCGGAGGTAAGCCCAGCCACCAGCGAGGCTCGACCTCCCCGGTGGCCAGGCGGGCCTCATCGAGCCTTGGTGAGGCTCACCCAGCCTCGATGAGGGTTGCTTGGCCACTAGCAAGGCTTGGCCGATGAGGGTTGACCTCATCAAGGGCCAGCGACACTTTGGTGAGATCGCCGGTCCTCATCTGGCCAGTTGCCGGACCGGTCACCGGCCACTTGAATAAGAAGAAGAATAGGAGACAAAAAGGAAAAAGTAAAAAAAAAAATTATTTAAAAATTAAAAAAAATGATTTGGAGTAGAAATTTTGAGCACGATATCAAATGCAATTCTATTACAGAATCATAAATTTTGGACAGTTACCAAACGGTTTAAAATGCTCATAAATTGTTCCCGGGAACAAAATTAAAAAAGAATAATTTCTGATTATAAATTATTTTCGGGAACAGAATCGTTACCGTGTCCTCAGCTACCGCTCTAGCGAGTTTCAGGTGTCGCATGTTGTGGTTCTCTATTTCTTTCTCCATTTCTCTTTTGCAGCTAAATGCATGCTCGGGGCACGAACTTCCTCTGTTCCTGTATTTTTGTAATCCTAATGCGGTGTACGTAGTACGGATACAGAACATGTGTACAGGAAAAGGGTACAGGGCCACAAAGGAAGATGCAACGTGAAGAAAAGTGGCGTGGGGACCAAGCTCTGACTTTCTTTCTTTATTGATATCCTAATGTTCTGTCAAAAGGAAGGGCGCAAAGGAGAATAAAGGGGGGGAAAAGTAAAAAAGGGTATTGGAGAACACGATGCGTAGAGATCATTAGACAGAGAGCCGGTCCAAATGCCGGCTTCCAGATTGCGAAGACGAGACATCGTTTTTATGGTTTATGGAGCCCAACCAACCGACACTAACCTCTTCCCTACTTTACGACACGACGTACGCTAAAGTTAATCTGGTTTCCACCGCGAAAGAGCAATGGACGATGGGGAGTTCACTTGTTTATCGTTTGTGGGGGCGGGCTTTGTTTCTTTCCCAGGGTAAATCAGCTGATGCAGCAGCCGGGAATTCATTGTAAAAACAATAGAATCATCCGCACGACCACGTCTGTTGAACGTTGTTTCATATACGGCACGTCTCTTTCGTTCCACATGTTCCTTTTTTGACTCGGCATATGCCCTAGTTTTTCAGTGTCTCGCCAGCAAAATTTCCTTTCCCTTCATCCCTTTTTCTCACCGTAACTACCCACACGTTCAGAGGTCAAATGATAGCTTTGAGATTAACCTTTCTTCGGTCAATCAATGTCGAATCTTTTCTGGGGGGCATGCATCTGGGCATTTTTCTCAAGACACCAACTAAATCAAGAAGTCCAGTTCGATTTGTTGACAAGACATATATTCTTCGGCTTTTATATTGTGAAGCTCACTTGTTTTGAAAGTCTAAAAGGTGTCTCCATTAAGCAATAGAAATCCTTCGTTAGATGCTTGTGCGTCACACACGGAATTATTCACACGTACACACAGCTTTTTTTCTTCTTTTTTTTTTTTTCGGTGCATTGCTCTCTCGCAAAAGAATCCTAGTACAATTTTGCTGTTTCATCTAGCTATGTGTAGACAAAATACCCGGTGATATTACTCATGTACTAGGTGTACGGAAGAAAAAGAATCTCCGTCTGCTAGCCTCGATTTTGGCGAAGGATCATTCCAAGAGGAGTGGCTCTTATCCGACACTTGATACCGGAGGGTCACGGGTAAGTTCAAATGATATGCACTTGGATAGTTTATGTCTAATTTCCGGGGCATCCTAAATGAAATCTTTAAGTATGTCTATGTCTTTGCTAAGACATGTATATATTTTTTCCAATTTCTAGAATCTTGTTGAGTTAATATTCGATGCTGGTATTCATATTTTGTCTAGGTAATGCTAGTATTTGTCCATGAGAATAAAATACTAAGACTTCGTTTGTTTTGCGGAAAAGAAATAATTTGAAAAATATTTTCTTAAAAATGATCGGTTGTATTAGTTATAAAAATGAATGAACAAAAAATATTTTCATCATTCATGAAAATATTTAGAAAAAAATTGTTGTCGATAATGATTTTTTTTTATTGGCTAATTATTTCGATTTATACAAGTGATCATTTTTAGAAAAAAAAAATTTTAAATCATTCATATTCTGTAAAACAAACGGCGCCTAAGTTCTTTATATCTACCCATGTTTGGAGATTTGTTTGAAGTTACGTCTAAATAAATCCCCTATGAGGTCTCTTTTAGGTTAGTTCTCAAAAAATTTTAGGTTTGATCTTTTGCATTTGTAAAGAGTACAAAATGTGATTAATTTGTATCTTCAAGTTATGGGTTTTCGAAGTTATATTCATATAAACTTGTTAGAGTTTCAGTGTCTTTCATCCGAGAAAATTAACAAGAGAGAGCCTAAGTCTAAATTCATTAGCATATTCAACTAGACTATTTTCACTCAAAAATTTAAACTAATGATATGAGCTAACTAGGAAAATATGAAATATTTTCTTTTACCTCAAACTCTTACGTGTGGACCTTAACAAATCTCCCCTCACATGTAAGCCACCAACATTAGGCCCTCACTCCCTTAATCAAGGTATCTTACCTCACCAACATTATCTTAAATTAAGGCCCTGTTTGGTTGGGCATTTGGAAAGCCCTTTGGGACTCTAAAGTCCCTTGGCCAAATGCAAAGGTGTTTGGTTCATTTTTTTGGGCAACTTTGGCGAGATGCAATTGCATCTCCAAGTAGCTCTAAGGGCCTTTAGCCCAATGTAACTCCGGAGGTACTTTGGGAAGTTGCATCTCCGAAATGCAAGTTCTGGTACTGTTCATCTTCTCCAAAACCACCGTACACCACCGGAAGAAGCTAACTGGAGGTCAACGACCATCGGCCAAGGGTCGTGCGCACTGGAGACCACCGCTTGAGGGTCGCCTAACCCCGGTGACTTAGGCGATCCACGGACCTCGGCGGCGATCGGCGAGGTCACGCGACCGGCAACAGGTCGCCGCTCGGGGTCGCGTGACCCAAGTGATGGTCGCTTGAGGTCGCGCAACTCAAGCGATAGTCACCGGGTCGCATCGCGATTCGACCATCCGGCCGCCAAATCCGGCGGTCCCGGTGGCCGACTTAAAAAGAAAAAATATACAAATGTTTTTTTTTTTTTGTTTTTTTTTAATTTAGTGAAAGTCATTTACATATGCAAATTTTACCAAATGGTATTTTGGCCAAAGTTGTATCTCAATGCAAATTTTACCAAACAATATTTGCATTTCAAAAAACCCCATTCACCCAAAGGTATTTGCATTTTGGCAAATGCATTCCCCAAAAGCTGAACCAAACGGGCCTTAAGAATCTCCACCTTTTCCTTGCCAAATTTGGCAAGTGTTGGGGAGGACAATACCTATTGTTCAGCTTCCAACTCAGTTGCCTTGGCCCAGCCAAGATTAACGGGAAGTTGGGAGACACCATTTGCCACGTCAATTAGGAAGGCACTTCCAAGATTTTCCTTTCATGAGATATTCACCAAACACAAATATAGATTGGGAGTAGGCCATTAATCAACTATATTGGCTTTAATACCACTTATTGATTGGTTGATGGAACCCAATACTTTTCATATGAGGAAATTACTGAGATGGAGACAAAATTCGAACCTATCAATGTGTCTATTTGAATTATCTTTATTCAAAAGTTTAAACCAATGAGTTATGAGCCAACTAAAATATATTAATCACTTCACATTACTCGACATCTCCAATGTGGAACTTATTTCACCTAACACCCTTACACATACGTTAACATCTTCAACCATCACTAATCTTCTTGATCAAAATATATTGGGCTTAAACTTATGTAAATTCTCTATAAAATATCTTTCCATTATTTCAATAATTGTCTACACGATTTTTTTCATTAACATTGGCTATATTCTTGATAAAATGCATAATATTAGCAATTGAGTGATAGAAATATGGACAATTTAACTAAATAGATTCCTTTTCTTGCCTTTTCCAAATCTTCGACAACATACACTCGATTTAAAAAAAAAAAATTAAACAAATCTAACTTTTGCAATATATAAATGTTGATACAAAATTTCACATATAATTTTTTCATAATTTCTTAAAAGCTATATAATATTTTAAAAATTTGCGGGTGAACAAAAGAGTTGTGTTTTGCTTTTAATAAGTTAAAACAAATAGGTTGATTTAACATCCTATTCGGGGGAGAACTGGTTTATGTTTTGGCCATGAAGAAGCATCTACTCAATGCTGTCAAAGGTAAGGCCCTTTCCTTTAAGAGTGTGGAGGATTCCATTAGGAATAGGAGGCTACGACGCTCTTGGGATCTCGACCCCATCATTTTCTCTTCTGGGGACCTCTAGCTGGCTGGGTGATACTCAGGCATGTTGGTTGCGGATGCTGCTTCGTCCCGGTTGGGTGTTAGTTTCCTTGGCCTTGCTGGGGGTTGTTTTTTGGTTGTTTCTTAGGCGTGGCTCTCCGCCTCCTAGTGGGTAAGTGTCGACTATCTGTTTCATTGTGCTCGTTGTTGTTGGTTGTGCGGCCTTGTTTTTAGCCGCGGTTGTTCCTTTTACGTCCTAGTATCCTTCCACTCAGGTTGATTTTTCTTCTTGAGTGTAAGTTTTGGTGCTGGGATTTTTGTACATTTGCTTGTCCTCAATATATTTATTACCCTTTTACCACAAAAAAATAAAGGGTTAATACCTTGAAAAACCCCAAACTAGTATACTTGTGACAAATTTACCCCAAACTATTTTTTTGACCACCAAAAACCCCAAACTGGTATATATTTGACAAATTTACCCCAAACTGATACACTTGTGACAAATTTACCCTCTGTTGGTTTTTGTTAAATTTTATTGTCAAATTATTAAGTTAAATTACACGTGACAGTTGACTAGTGTATCAATTTAGGATTTTACGAATCGTTTGTTACAGTTTACAATTTTTGTGATTTTTTTTTGTGGTATTAATCTAATTTAGTAGAGGGGTATATTTGTCACAAATTTATCGGTTTGTGATTTTTTGCAGTCAAATAAATTAGTTTAGGGTAAATTTGTCATAAATATACCAGTTTAGGATTTTTTATGGTCAGTCGGAATAAATTTGTCACAAGTGTACTAGTTTGGGGTTTTTCGTGGTAAAAAAAAAATAGTTTTTGGTAAATTTGTCATAGGTGTACCAGTTTGGGATTTTTTAGGGTATTAACCCAAAAATAAAAATAAATAGGTAGACTTAAAAAAAAAAAAAGTTAATCTACTGAAACTTGTATATTACTACACTAAACTATAAGAAATGTTCAATTTTCCTCTACTACCCCTAATATCTGATTTTAACTATGCAAGAGATGGATGGAAGAAGGTACACTTGATCTAAGTATGAGATCAACTTACCAAATCCCCACACAACCATCACAACTGAAAATCCCATCAAACCCTTGAAAGATCAAGGATATTATAGATCAGTTATTGGAGACATTAGTGAAAATACATTTCATTGATTTTGGTCATGTCATGCTTTGCTACCAAATGGCATTAAACAGAAAATTCCATATTGGAGACAACCATTGATGCCCCTTGCCGCAAACAACAGATAAAAGAAAAATATGAAGATTCACCGACAAAATTAACATATCGTGTAAGATAACATGTATAGTATTCGAGATGAAAACATCCGATATTAAATTATTTTCAAATTAATTTGTGACATGTTAGCATTATTCAAGACAGAGAAGCTTTACCTCTTTCCGTCCCCTCCTGTTCTCTCTTTTCCTCTCACTCAAAACTGCGCATTTGAGAATGCAAGATTGACCCAGGAAATCCCCGGAAAAATGAGGAAAAGGGAAAAGGAAAATGAAGAAGCGGTGATAACCTCAAAAGAAATTTTTTTTTCCTCCTCAAACGGGTGAGTCATCAACTTCCTTAAGTTCACCATCATTGTGCTTCATCTTGCTCTTCTTTATACCTTCTTCTTCCTCAACTTCATCACCACCATCATCTACAGCGACACAAGCCTTGGCCTTGGTTAGCTCTTGAGCTCTCATGGCCTGGTGTTCCCAGTCCGTACGCCTTAGCACCACCAACATAGTCGCCATGCACGATGCTTGTGCCGCCAAAAGCCCCAGCCACAAACCTCGGAAGTCCAAATGGCAATAGAATGCAAGCCCAACTGCTACCGGCGTCCCGATCAGGTAGAAACACCCCAAGTTTATGTTAGCACCGATCTTGGGCCTTGCGCTTCCTCGCAGCACGCCGCAGCCAGTAGTCTGTGGGCAGTTCCCAAGCTCGCACAGTCCGATGATTGGTAGCACCGCTAATGTCAATGCCACAATTTCCCGATCCTCAGTGAACATCCTAGCCCAATGGTTCCTCACTGCCACAGCGAAGAGCAATGCCGAACAACCTAGGACAAAGCTGAGCCCGATCCCGACGGATGCTGCGAGCCGCGCCTTTGCAGGGCGGTTTGCGCCGAGCTCATTCCCGACCCTTGTTGATACGCTGAAGCTGAGTGACGATGGGAATATGTAGATGAACGCAGTTGTCTGTATCAGTATTCCCATTGATGCAACGGTTGCCCTAGGGTTGAGCAAAAGGCCGCAAAGCAGGATCATGATCTCGTACCACCACCACTCCAGGCACACTGAGATGCAGCTTGGGACGGCGAGGCTGAGGAGGGGCCTCAATTCCCTGAAGCACTCTAGTGAGTAGCCACCCCAGGTGTCCCTGTAGACGCCGGAGTAGATGATGTAGATCACCAGAGATGCCACGAGGTTGAAGTTGGTCCAGACGGCACTGAGTGCGACGCCTTTGATGCCGAGGCCGAGGTGTATGACAAGGAGGTAGTTGATAGGTATGTGGAGGAGGATGGAGATAGAGGCACAGAAGGTGAGGGGGAGGTTGATGGATTGGCTTCTCAGGTAGATCCTCAGTGGGTGAAGCAGAGATTGAGCCAAAAGGTCAGGGACGGAGTAGAGAAGATAGGACTGAGCTTGGGCCGAGATGGACTCGTCCTGGCGGCAGAACAGCAGGATGGACTCCATGTTGAGCCAGAGGAGAGAGATTGGGATTGAGGTCAGGAGGAGCAAGAAGACGGTCCTTTGGAGGGTGATGCCCAAGACGGAAAGCCGCTTGGCACCAAAGGCCTGGCCGCAGATGGGCTCCATACCCATTGCGAGGCCAGAGAGGACTGAGTAGCCAGTGATGTTTGCGAAGCCAATGGCGAGGGAGCCGCCGGCGAGGGCGAGTCCGCCGAGGCGGCCAAGGAAGAGCATCGAGATCATGCAGCGTGAGTAGAGGAGAAGGCCGGTGAGGATCATGGGGAGGGCTATGCGGCAGATGGACCCGGCCTCCTTGACGGCCTGCGCGAGTGGGAAACGGGTGCTGCTGGGTGGTTGCGGAGGAGCTGGGGAGGCTTTGAGGACCAGTGGAGTGTTCACTTCTTGGTCTGGAGTGTTCACTTCTTGGTCCTCCACCGAGAGAATGTAAGATGATTTCTTGATGTTCTCGCATTTGCAGCGCAGAGGAGGACATGTTTGCTGACACATTATGCCGATTGCGTGGCTTATCACAAACTCTCGAAAAAGCTTCAGAGAGAGAGAGAGAGAGAGAGAGAGGGATTGGGGAATTGAGAGGGGGGATCAGGAGACGGGCATTTATAGGGGAGGCCCTGCTGTGGATTTTTAAAATATGCCCAGGTAACTTTAGCGCGTGTCGCTTTTGTGACCGGCAATAACCTAATCGTGCCTTAAACCAAGATTTGGAGCCTCATGCCTCTTCCTTATCTTCTCTTCCCCCAAATACAAGAGAAATAAATTCATATGATCATCCGTGATGCAATAATTACTCAGATACTGTTTTATAATCAAATCGCGTGATAATACTAAATCGCTAATTGAATTTTGAATCTTAAATATTAACGAGCGAACGACGAATTACATATTTAAAAATAATCGATCCCGAGAATCATTCTTGTTGGATTGTGATATGCTCTGGCGATGAGAAGATCAGGTCTCGAAGACATGGTATCCGAAACAATTAGAAAGAGGGACCCCATAGTAATATGGGGATGCAGCCGTCGTCGGCAGCAGGAGTAAGGCTGTGAGCTTTAGAATAAAGAAAATCGAAGTGGGGGAGGGGAGACATAAATATGTGGAGGGGGTTCGGGTTGGGAGTGTCCTTGGGACACAGACAAGATTTGATTTTTTCTTCTCCTTTTTTTCCCCCGAAAACTCTTTTTAACCTCTGGGATGGAGACAAAAAATGCACGATCGGGCCCATCACGCATCCCTCCCCAAATGACAAAGAGATGATGGCTCCAAGCAATGAGTACGAGCTAATGGATTTTCGCCACCCCACCCCCCACTTTCCTTGTCTTCTCGCCCTCTTTCATGGCGGACGGCTGAAACGGGAGATCCTAAGAATGCCAGCGTTCTCCGTCGCTTTCCTCACTGTTCTTGGCATGCTGTACACGTGCGGCGTACAGAGAAGGTGAATCCTCTTAAAACATCCGGAGTTAATTAGAGGGTAGGTAAGATTAAGAATGTGTACTTTCAAGAAGCAAAGCCTAGCGAGGACGTGTTTTGTTTGACCGGACCGGAGAGGTGATTCTAGAGTAATTGGCCAGCTTAATTAGCTCCCGGCTTCATCGAAGTCGGCACATCCTGGTTTTCACGTACACGTATAGAGTAGCTCACATGTGGTAGAATTTTGTTAATCATTCAAATTTAGTGTAAGCGATGAAATGAACAAATACCATCCTTGATGAGCTCATATTTTTGAAGCACTTAGCTGCATAACATTAATTCTAAATTATATGAATATCATGAATGGATTTGTAGCGCGGCATGTGCATAATCCTGGACTTCCTCGTAGAGCTATTTGATTGCCAATCCATTGAGTCATGCGCGCGACTATTAAGCTAACTTTGACTCATGCTCCTTCGGGGACGCATGCTTCACGAGGCATCAAGTTTCGTGCCTTGACCACCGTAAGTATTGACTCAAGAGAAAAGCATCGACTATCCCGCAAAATCAGAGGCAATTTGTGCGGTTGGCTTACCCCTGTCAGCCATACGGGGGATGAACGGGCACCTCAAACGTCAACTCAAGAAACCAAAAAGGGCCAAAAAGCCAGAGAGAAGCCAGGTCGGCAATTTGTTGGTGAATTTCCCACAAGAAAAGGCTGTGGTGACACAGTGAAGCCCTGGCGAGTGGACGGCTCCAGCGTTTCCACGCCGATCAAGATTTGTGAGTGGATTGGTCTGTCTTAGCTTTAGAGTTACGCCCTTCAAAGTACGACCAAGAGCACACAGTTTAAGGCACAGCCTTTTGACCTTAGTGCATGAAGACAACGTCCCTCATCTTTTGCCGTTCTATGAAACGTGCCCATGGAACGTCCATGCAATGATGATTCTCTCCCCCCATTCTACTTTCAAAGGAGATGCTTTGCTTGCACGCTCTTGAAACGTCCCGGTTCATGAAAGTCGGTTCATGAAAGTGTGGAGATAAAGCCAAAAGACCCTCTGTCCTGGCTTGATCAGAATTGTCATTCAGTGCGAACTCCCCCTTTGAATCGATTTTGTCATGCTCTATGATCGACCTTTCGGTACTCTGTATGGGAAGAAAACAAAGAACCCAACTTTCGGCGTACCCTTTCAACGCGTGTGTTGTGTGGAAAGCAAGCCAAATTGACACCCCATCATGGTGATGACCAAGCTGTGCCAATCCTATTCTAAGGAAATCATATTAGAGGCGAAAAAATAAAGCCCAAGAAGACGGGGAATCCCTTAGGATGGTGAAAAGCCCAGATAATAAACTCTAATGTCCGTCCCGATGCCAAACCCTACAATGTATTATTATCGAATGGAACACCAACAAGAAATGAGTAAAAGTAATTTCGCTCTCGAGTCTCAACAACAATGTGTCCGGAAAGAAACAAAGAACTTGGTTGAAGGAAGCATCGCCACTTGTCGTAGCGACTTTTGCTGCCCTCAAAACAGTTGGATGTGGCTAAAAGGAAATTTGATAGCTAGTATCCCTTTATTCTTTTTCTTCTTCTCCTCCTCTTTTGTTATCTTGTGGGGACAAGATTAGTGAAAAGTGAGGAAAATGGCATCTTTTGAACGTTGGCACCATAAAGACCAATGCGTGCGATCGTCCAAGAGGAGAACCTAGGAACTCGTTGAGAATTGCTGTCCCGATGCAATAGGAACTCTTGTTTCAACCGCATGTGGATTAGCTTCCAAACTCTAATCTCGTCTTCTAGTGTTGACAATGAGCAAACAGACACATCAGGATAAGCTCGATGACAGATTAGTCACCCATTGTTCTAGTAACTTCGAAACCCTCAGATGATTTAGAAGGATCCATATTCTATGCATAGTAGCGCCCTCTTCTTGTAGTCAGGATTTTGATTGAGAATCTTGATGCGCGTACATCATGGCATACGCCAAAGAATGCGTGATGTTAACTGGAACGGTTTCTTAAAGTCTCAGTCCAATTGCAATCAAGATGCAATCGAATCAGATAAATAGGTTTTGAGTCGTAGCAAGAAGCATCCAAGCATTTCCTTTTCCTTCCCATCTCGTCTCTAATTACAACCAAGTTTCGTCCAATCCCCTTTCTTCGGGGATTGAAAAGATTGTCCTCTTCGCCAAACTTACTATCCATTTTGTCTTGAGTGTTGGACGTAAGTGGAAAACTGTAACAAAGTTTTGAAGGAGCCATACTTTTTGCTTACGCACACAGGGCATGGTGCAACAGTGCATACAAGTTGGGATTATCTTCGTTTTCGATAATATCTAGTTGCAGGGATGGATGCATAAGCCTATATTAAATGATGAGATATTATAAAAGAATTATAGGGCAAGTTCTATTTATATGAAATTTCATATGTACTATATATTTGTTAAAAATTGCACCAGACTTGAAGTAGCTTTGGGGCATGCTCAAGCGGTGTCGCAAAAAAAGAAAAGAAAAAGAACAAGAAACCCCCTTTGTTTTACCCTCAAGCGTATGCGCATCTTGTATTGACAGAAATATCACATCTGTGGAAGAATTGGCATGTCGAGGCCGGATATACTTTGGTAATAACTCCATTATTCAGGGGCATTTTCTTCTAAACCCACTTTTTTAGATCTCTGGCATTGATCTACGATTAGAAGTTCAGTTCTGAATACCTAAAGATTGGAGGGATTATCAAGGTTCAAACCAAGGCATCTGGCGTATGCATAGGTCAAAGAATGGAGGTTGGTGTAACCTAGAAGGATTCTTAAAAGTCTCAGTCCACGAACTACAAATATGGCGAGGCATCTCCTCCCAATCATTCGCATTCCGACTTTTTGTCTCTGGCTAAACGTCGTTCGCGATTCCTCCGTCGAGAGTTGTCTTCTTCGCCATTTGTTTCGCAAGCGCCAATCCAATTTGGTTCTAGCGAAATAGGAAAGCGTGGGTCCTTCGCAACTGCCAAACATTATAGGTACGTGATGGAAACAGCAACCATTTCCCAAATAGTTGCTGCGTCCATAGAAAAAACTATAATAAGACAATAAGAAGTCGATAATGCCGCTATAGATTTGCTAAACAGCTCCTTTCAAGCAAATCCCGTGAGTCTAGAACACACATGTTTTCCCAACTCTCCCCAGTGAACTTCCCCCCGAGAGACAGAACTACATGATGGTGAAAATGTCCGTGCAGTCGAGGTGTGAAGCAGCGAAATGACTACTAGCTCCAGCTCCACCAAGAAGTCACCAGCGACTGTTTGCACTCCACCAAGGGGCAAGAGAAAGAGGGCCGACGGATTCACCAAGTTGAAATCTGTCATCAGCATTAGCATAAGAAAAACAAAGTGCTAAAGCGCCCAGGACAGTTTGGTATGCATAAGTCACAATAATGACCGGATCCTCCCGCTAGTTGCCCCTTGTCAAATAATTATGGTAAGATAAAAATCATGCACTGATCCTTCTGTAAAAGTACCTGCTAAGTGCATTGCACCTCATAGCTGAGCAGAATGCACCCATGGATGCGTATGTAGGTCCACATGATCGGGTTAGATCCACTTGTTACGATAATGTGCCCTCCATGGCCATATCACATAAGAGAGATTCAATTCATCAGAATTTGAAAGCACTACTGAATCTTCATGAAATGAAAGGAACTTAGAACAGTCAAGGTCTATCCGCAATAGCTACTATGAAGATCATAATTGGATCCCACTAACACTTTAATCCAAAGCAGTCATCAAAGAAAGAACAAAATTAAAAACTTGAATGCTAATGAAAGACATTGATGTAACTAGGTAAAAGTTCCTTCTTCACTTGCCAGCACAAGCTTCAATCCTCCGCTGCAGGTGAATAGCTGAACGAGAAAAAATAAGGGAAAAATCAGGCATGCTTCGAGTTCATTGAAACTTCAGCAAAAACAAAAGTCAAAAATCCTACAGACCTGTGGCGCCCCCCTGATGCAGGACTTTCTACAGCAGCATCACGAGCAACATCCCCATTACCGTCTGGAAGGGGCTCACGACCATTTTCAGGGCTTTCCTCTCTCCTGTCAGGGCTCTTGTTGCGATCAGGACCGTTGTTAGGTCCCGTCGCTGGTTTTTCATATGGGCTGGGGCTACGGTCACGGCCATTGCCTCGGCTGACCATCTGCCTTCTATATGGGCTTCGGCTGCGGCTGTGGCTGCGGCTGCGGCTGCGGCTGCGGCTGCCCCTGCCCCCAGAAAGAGATCTCTCCCTTCGACGAGGACTGCGGCTAGAACCTCGACCATAGTCTGGGCTTGCTCTCCGTGCCTGACGGTCAATGGGGCTAGATTCACGACCGTAATTAGGACTTCGCCTTTCTCTTCGAGAAGGACTAGCACCTTGACCGTAATCAGGGCTACCTCTCTCTTTTATAGGGACTAGGAGACCGCTTCCTATCATAACCTCTTTCAGGTGACCTACCACGACCTCTGTCCGGGCTGTACCCATCCTTCTTATCATCGTCATCTCGAGCAGCATATTCCACCGATATCACTCGATCCATCAGCTTGCTGCACACAATGAGAAGCAAACCAGTGAAGAAAGTGACAAAAAAGTCAATAATCTGAAACTGCTCAAACATTGAACAGGACTTTTCTCCTGAAAATGAATCCTACAGTTAGTTCAGCTCTACTGCGGAGAAGGGAAAACAAGAATGCACCTCATATTTGTAGCATCCAATGCTTTTGTAGCATCCTCTTGATACTCATACTGGACAAATGCAAAATTCCTTCTAATCCTAACACTGACGATCTTCCCATATGGCTCAAAATGCCTCTCCAGATCCCTAGTTCTGGTCTGATAAGTATCAAAGTTAATAACAAACAAGGTTTTTGAGGGTCTTGTGTTAGTTGAGGATCGCCTTGAACCACCAGGCTTCTTGATGCCACGCTCGTGCTGCATGATGAATCAAACAATCAGAACATATGCTTGGCAAAACCATATGCAAAACTAACAAGATGTGCCAAAATTGCCAGAGGGAAAAAGGCCTAGAGATGCTTGCAACAATCAGCCATTCCAAAAATACCTTGGTCCATTCCACACGAAGCCTGCGTCCCCTTGCGACCAAATTCTATTCGATCCAGTCCACGGATTGCATCCTCAGCATCTCTCTCATCGTCCATGTAGACAAAAGCGAATCCTATCAAACAAGATTAAGGAAATAAGAATTTTTTAATATAGGAGAAAGGTACACATAGTTAGATATCCCGTGTGATATCATCCTTGATATCGTCTGTCCATTACTTCCACCAGCAACGAAGGACCGCCCCCTCAAACCTATCCTGCTAACCTCTTTAATCTATAAACTAACTGACCAATAAGTAAGTAACAGACCTTGTGAGATGGACTAAGTGATGTCAAGGAACAACAACGCAAATGTGGATGTCTCAAATGGGTCAATGTAAATGCGAGCCTTCACCATCTATTCAGCTCCTTCTGCAAGTGGAGTCGGCAATGTTTCGACCTTGAAACATGTCTGAAACTCAAGGCTGGAGGAATGTGATGACATGGTAAAAGCAATGGTATCTGAATAAAGTGTGGGATGGTAGTGCCATTTGCGGATCAGAGTATCTCTTCTTAATAACAAGAAGAGGAAGCTCATTCCCGGCATGAAACAGGATTCTGAAGAGCCATCCATTAGCCGAAGGTATATGATTATGCCAAGTTAATCCTGCGTCAAAGAAAATATTGAGTATGGGGGTTTACACCGCATAAAATATTCTTTTTTCTCTGAACCCCCATCTAAAACTCAATCACGGAAGATTTCAGAAGGAGATGCACAAGTTGAGTCATCCAGTTAAACAGCTGCACGCTGGCACAGAAGAGAAGTCCTCTTGAGATGGTACTCTTGGCTCCAACGAATCACCTCCATGGTAGAGATCAAAGGCACCGTTGTGAAATGCGTACTTGGTTCACAGAGGGAAATATGATAGCCCAGCAGCTTCGAATTAAGTTTGTCTCAACCAGTAATATCACCTCTTTAAGGTGTTAAACCCTTTCATGATGAACCTCTAAGATGACAATGTTACGTAAAAATTGTGAACAGAGTTTACCCAACTGCAAATTCAGGCTTAAATGATTCTACTTCTGCCTCCATGATTATCTCTCACCCCAGAGAAAGGAATGGATAAAGTTCCACGTAAAGGATTTCACCAATGTGATAAAGTAAATAAATCAACGGCATACAAGAGAATCTACCAAGCCAATTGAAATATGTATCGGTAGATGGTGACCTGATTGGAAATGCCATGCATTCACCACAGAAAACATTCAGGCTTGCCAGATTCATCAATTTCATTGAGTGACCAGAAAAAAGTGGACAACCAGAGAAACAACAAAAACGAGGAAAAATATTTGAAGTAGTAGTCATACGTGCAGCGGAGACAAGGCACTTACCAGACTTCATATCCACCTTATCGACTTTCCCATATCTGCGGAAAAGTCTTTCCAATTCAGATGGTCTGGCATCATACTCAAAATTCCCACAGAAGATAGGCCTCATTCTTCAAAGGAGCAACTTTTAGCACGGCTCTGCAATTCCTCTATGCAACAGGAAGAGAAAAAAATCAGTAAGCTCATTAAAAAGAATTAAAGGGCACTTGCATGAACAATAAGCTAAGCTTGTGGAACTACTGTGAGGCAACAGTTGTTGCACATCATAGCTAGCATGACTTTTTGTAATACATGCCCAGAAGCAATTTTCTAAAGTCAGTCAGCTCTGACATTTAAAAAGTCTTATGCCTAGGTGAGGAAGAGGGAAAATTGATGTCCTTCCTCGATCTATTCGCAAAAACTGGAAAAGCTCCTTGAACAGGACAGCTACACCAAGTCTCCAAAGAACTTCTGAAGATGGACGATGGAGAGGAAAACAAAGAGATACAGGGCACGTTTTTAAACGAGAAACCCAGTGTATAAAGAACCGAAACATAACAATATAGCCCAAACTACTAGAAAAGATAAAAGAAAAAAGCATCTTGGATGACCCAATTGAAAAACTAAATCGAACTTCTGGCATCAGATAGTTTGGAATCAGCTTCCCGTAAATCCTAAAAGATAGATCGATATCACCACATCAACCATCTAATTCGCCGGATTCCAATCCCATTCCATCATGAATCTCTACATCTAACATCGCCTCAGAGGTCAACCCAGGCACACATCTTACATCCACCTCTCATCGATTCCACCCAGCGCACCCACCGCGACCAACTAGCGACTCGCATGCGCTCGAGGTCAACCTAGGCACACACGCTAAAAACATCACCAAAATCCCACCGTTCAAATCATAAAGACCAGATCCGACAAGCTACCGGGCAGATCGAGACCTATCCGGTCCGAAGCCGAGAGATCGAGGCACGATGAATCCAAACCGCGGCTCCAATCGACCTCGATCAGCCGGCGCCGGCCAGAACCCCCGCGACGTCGCGGTTCCCAGGAGAGCCAGGACGCGAGGGCCGGAGCTCGAATCGGCACCGGCGAAAGCGGAATCCCGAGGGGGGCCGAGGGGTTGATTTTCTGTACCTTGTGTTTCCGGCCTCGTCGAAGCGGCGGCGGCCGACGCGAGCTCTGCGACTTTCCCGAAACCCTAACGGAGCTCGCGAAGGAGGAGGAGGAGGAGGAGGAGGAGGAGATATTTCCGAACGGTCTCGGAACGAAGACGGAACGTCGTCGCGCTGTAAGTATAAGCTGAGGGAGGGAATGACGTAGGGCGCTGGAGGAAGTCCCTGTATTTGCTTCTATTAGCGGATTAGCCCCTCCTTCGTGTAATACTTTGCATTTTAACCCCTGTAATTACGGGCGGAAGCGGCACAGGCTTCTTGTAGAATATATATAATAAACGCGACTACTTATGGTGCGTTTAGTAACGTTTCTGTTTAAAAATTATTTCAGGAAATAAAAATAGAAAAAAGTGTTTATGTTCTGGGGAATCATTTTTAAACAAAAAAACGTGTTTGGTAAACTTGTTTCGGAAATAAAAAATTAACGTAAACACGTTTAGTAAAATTGTATAATTTTTTTATTTTATTTTCTTATTTTCTTATTTATTTTTCCTTTTTTTTTTTTTTGGCCAATCGTCGGCCTCAGCCATGGCCCGCGACCGGCCGACGAGGGCCGGCGGCCTCACCTTGGCTGGGTGAGCTCGGCCTCGCCGGATCTAGGCGAGATCGAGCTTGCCCAGCCCGGTGCGAGGTCGGCCTCGCCGGGGGCCGGCGACGCTCCGGTGAGGTTGCCGGCCCTCGACGGCTAGTCGCCGCCCTGGCCAAGGCCGGCGACCGGCCAAAGAAAAAAGAAAGAAAAAAGAAGAAGAAAATGAAAAATGTTTATGAATTTTGTTCCGAAATAATAAGCAACTTTTTTTTATTTTTGTTTGCATTGAGATATGTTTAGGAACAAAAAAATAATTTTAGAACAAAAACGCAAACAAACGTGTTTCTATTCCTTTTTTGTTCCCAGAAACAAAAAAAAAAAAGTGTTTAGAACAGAAAAAAAGAATAAAAACAAACGCAGCCTTAGAGTCTAATTAGTAACGTGTCAAATGGTGCTATTATATTCTTTTATTTCTCGGAATAAAAAAATAATATAAATCTATTTGATAATTTTTTTTGTTCCCGGGAACAAAATCTCCGATTGAAAAAATCTACGGAGTATCAAAATATAACATTGAAAGAATTCAAAGTCAATGGCTCTTAAAAATCTAAGATCTAACAATAATCAGGGGATGGATAAAATGGGGATATGACGTTGAAAAATATTATATTACAGTAACATCCGTTTGTTTAATAGAAAATACTTTCTAAAAATATATTTTCTAGCGTTTAATTCACTTATGAACATGATTTCATAAGTCAATAAAAAATGTTTTCCTATCGAAGCTTGAAGAACATGATTTCATTTTTGAAGAAATCGAAAAACCTTTTCCAAAAGTATGATTAAATGTCAGTGCTTGGACCCAAAACCCCAACGTTAGTTCTCGAATCCCAGCAATTATGACCAAGTCTCTCACGATCGTGACCAAGAGGTGCTTGAGCTTGGGCTTGGGTTTAAGCCACTACCAAGCTCAAACCCTAGTGCCTATTCTTGAGGCCCTAGCACATGAGCTTAAGTCCATAAAGAACGTATTCGCGTTCCCAACCCTTGAGCTCAAGTTCACAAGGGCTGTGTGTGGGAGGTTGGTGCTTGGGCTCGGTTCCTAGTTTAATGAAACGTTTGTCCTTACAAAAATATTTAAAAATCTCAAATTTGTAATTATTTTTCATTCTTATACATTCTTTTCCTTTTTATTTTTTTTTCCCTTTTACTTATTCCTTGGCCGGTCGTTGCCAACCATGACAATCAACCATAGACGAGCTTAAGCTTGCTATGGATTGTGAGGCCTTGAGCCTAAGAGGTTGGCTTGTGGCGAGGCTCGAGCTTAAGCTTTTCTGTGGCTAGCAACTAGCCAAGAAGAAACAAAAAGAAAAGAAAAAATAAAAAGAAAAATAATTAAAATATACATAATTTTTAATAATTTTCTCCATCAGATTTTTTTGTTACCAAATGACCAAGAATACTTTAGAGGGTTTTTTTTACAGGTTTTAGCCAAATGCTGAATAATAAAGTCATTTTTCATAAAATATTTTTCGCAAAAATGACTTCCTGAAAAATATTTTTAAGAAATTATACTTTTTCTACAAAATAAATGGACCCTAAATTTTTTTCTCACTCATTTTATAAGTAATCTAGAGAGTTTTAATAGAGTAAGGGCAACTTAAAAAAATAAAATCCCATAAACCATTTTCAAATCTAAATTGATTAAATAATTACGCAAATTTACTCAACATAAAGGAAACCAAGGGCATATTTATCATTCTACATGTTGGCTATTAGTTTCGGAATTATAAAATTTCAAACTCAGCCAAATTTTGCAAGTTCTTGATAGCTTACCCAACACTTGTTCCACCTCCATCTTTATTTGTGTTTTATATTGCACCGACATCAACGCGTGACACGACACAACATACACACCGACATATCATTCCTCAAAAAGTAGATAATTCCGATATGTTGGAACATATTATATATTAAATAAAAATGATAAATTATCATTTAAATTCACAAATAAATAATAATAATAAAAAGAACCTAGAATGAATTTACACTAAAAACATTAATCCAATATTTGTTAATATCATTTATTGTTTCAATTAGACAAATTCAAATACATTCCATTGTAATAATAATCTATAAAATTTGAAGGGAAAAAAAAAAAGAAAAAGCAATCCACGTTTCGCTATTTAATTTAATATATATAATAATAAGCACATCCATAAAAAAGAATTATTAGCAAAAAATTGACGACCCAATCTAAGGTGTTATCTCTTCCTAACAACTAGCAATGAGTATAGACTCATTCGGGTCTTTCCTTTCCAACATAATTAAACCCTCAAGAGGGTATTGATTTTTAAAATCCATGACACTAGTGTGACTCTAAACATTTTTCAATGGGGTTCCACAAAGTTAAATGCACAAAAGATTAATAAAGTTCAACAAGGAAATGACTCGAATTTCATTAAATAAACAAGAAAAGAATGAAGAATCATGACACTGAAAATATTGAAAATCTAGGTACTTGTCACTTGCTTGTTCAAAAAATTTTGCCAGAAATATATCAACTATGAGTGATACTATGACCCATATCACTCATTAAAAAAGAAAAATAAAGACGCAAGTTTACTCCATGCTATAGTAAACGGTAAAGTTATGGAAAATTAGTCATAGTGAAAATTTGGTAATGAAGCATAATTTCATTGTACTAAAAGAAACAGAATTTTGGAGTGCATGATAACCAAAATTTCTGTTCCAGAAATAATTTTTCTATTCCAGACTTGTTTCTGAAATAGAAACCTGTTTGATAAATCTACTCAGTTTTTATATTTCTGGAATAGATTTCTATTCCAGAAATTGATTTGGAAGAGAAATCAGAAATATAAATTTTCTACTTCTGATTTCTGGAAGAGAAAAATAATTTTTCTCACTAAACCCTAATTTCAGTGAGTCATCCCTCATCTCCTCTACGTCTCTGCCTCCTCCTCCTCATTTGCCTCTCCTCATTTTATTAAAAATAAAAATAAAAATATTCATTTTATTCATTTAAAATAAAAATAAATAATATTAAAAATAAATAATTTATTTTTATTTTATTAAAAATAAAATTTATTAAAAGTAATTTATTTATGATAAATAAAAATAAATTATTTTTATTTAAAATAAATTTAATAAATTCATTTTTATTTTCCTTGAGTGTTTTGCCAAATAAATTTTTTTTATTTTTTATTTTTATTCATTTTAAAATAAATTTATTCGTAAAATAAAATAAAATAAAATAGAATAAATAAAATAAATTTTATTTTTAAGGAAATTTTTATTTTAAAATAAAATGAATTATTTTATTTTATTTTACTCTTTATTTTTTTTGTTACTAAATCATTTTTATTTTTATTTTTTATATTAAAGGTAAATCGATCGCCGCCGCCGTCCGAAAGGAAGAAATTTTGTGTTGTTATCAAACGAATTTCTATTTTTAGAGTAGAAATTTTGTGTCGTTATCAAACGGTTATTTTTTCTTAGAAACTCTACTAGAAATAGAAATAGAAAAATCTATTTACATTAAAACTATTTCCAATGCGAACAGAATAGTTGTCATGCGCGGCCTTAATTGAGAAAGAAAGGAAAAAGGGAGTCGAGATTTCAATATCGTAAGAAATTCATTTCAGCAACTCGTCGTCCCAATGTAGATCTCACGACTTCCATAGACCCTCAAAAAAAAAAAAAAAACCTTCATCATTCGCAAAGGGTATTATCTATTTGTTGCCAGGATTAGCATAGTTTTCAAAGACCTAAATATACTTTGCGCATGACAAAATTTCTATTTCTCGATTTCTCTGTTTCTCTATTTCCCGGAATAGGTTTGGAACAGAAATCCGTTTGGTAACGCAATTTGATTTCTCTATTTCTACAATAAATTTCTATTCCAGAAATAGAGAAATTGAAGAAATTAGAAGCTGAAATTTTTAACTTCTTAGTTTTTTAAATATAAATCAGAAGCTGAAATCAAACCATATAAAAAAACCGTGCGCTTTCTTGCTAACTTAATTCACTCATAACCACAACTTCACAAATTATTGCTAATTTTCTTTTTCTTATTTTTCTCATGTTTTTTTTTTCAATTTTTTTTTTGATAACTTCCTCTTTAGGATGAAGGGCAATCGAATGAGTCCCCAATTTTCAAAAACGACCAAAGTTCTTAAATGTTTACTTAAAGACAATGGGGCTCTTTCCTCCTAGAAAGGGCACGCGCATGGCTAGTTGAAGAAAAAGTTCTTACGTAATAGATGAATAAAAACCATGTCTAGAAATTTAACCTTGTTTCTTTACGGATTCAAAATTCTTGCAAAATCAAAATAATTAGATTGTTACACAATCTTGAATTTTAATTCGAAGGCAAGAGATTCAAGAGAATCTCTCTCTTTGCTATGCAAGGGCCATTAAAGGTTCATTGAGCAACAATAAAGAAATTAGGGATGAGCAATTAGACTGATTCAATTCGAGAATCAAAATAAACCGACCTTCCCTCAGTTGGTTCCTAACTATAAACGTTACTTCAAGGTAGAATTCTTATATATTCCTTTACACCATCAATTTTATTTTATTGATAATCTTGTATAATACTAGTCTTTGATAAAATGATAAGGCTGTATAGGCGCCATTGATGGCACCCATATTCATGCTTCTGTAGTACTTGTCTGAACTTACGCAGGATGAGCTTATAAACGATACATTGACCGAGAAGGGAAATCAAATAATACGCTTAGGAAAACCATTGCCAATAAAATGGCAATGGATAATAGTATGCCGGAAATTTCATGAAATTGTGTTTTCAACTTTTGTAATGTATTAGTATTATTTCGACTATTATTTTGTATTTGAGGATTTCCTATGTTATTTTAGTATTATTTCGACTATAATTTTGTATTTGAGGATTTCCTATGTTATTATCTAATCAATTTCTATGTCTAGAAATTGAAATTTTATTCTGTTATCAAATGGATTTTTGTTTCAGAAATAGAAATTTTGAATCGTTATTAAACGGGTTTCTTTGCTTAGAAATTTGTCCAGGGAATAAAATTTGAGAAATTGATTTTTGGTCAGAAATCAATTTCTATTTCAGAAATTTTGTCATGCGCAGCCTTTGTCAACCAACTTGGTTTACTCGACATATAATAGCATCCCATCTTCTTTTTCCTCTCATCAAGCACTTTTAATCAGGATTAGTAACCTCACATCCACAACTACTCACTTTTAATCAATATTATAGCCAATAACATAGAATCTACTACTTATATGGAAAACAAAGATTACTTTATTTTCTAGGCCGCGAAGAAACAACCAAAAAGACAATTACCGGACTCATAAGGTAATAAGGCACACAAAGTTGCAAACAATCACAGCCACCGCAACTTTAGATAAGGATCTCAAAACATCAATTGAAGTTTAAAACCAATATAATGAGTTTCCAACAGATCCAGCCACGACAAAACATAGACCAGAACTTCACTACCAATTACGAAACCCAACCCAAATCCCCTTTTTTCCCCGAACAAGCCCTAGGGTTCGCAAAACAAATCCCAAATTGAATTACGAAAAGACCGAAGATACCGAATTGAAAAACAAAGTAGAATAACGCAACTGGCTAACCTGAAATGAGCAAAACGAAATGAATAATGAGGCGAAGAGGTGAAGATGGGTTCAAGGTGACGCCTGCAAGAGGTGGAGGTGAAGTCAAGGTGAGTTAGGGTTTGGGGCGAAGGTGGTCGCATTAGCTAGTGGGGCGGGCCGTGGAGGTAGCGGAGCGACATCGACGAGAGGAGTAATGCTTGCGATATAGGAGGGGTATTTGATTGTCACGGAAAGGCCAAGAAGTGAGAAACTAAGAGAGAGAGAATTTTTCTTCTTTCCCTTTATTGTTTTTGTTTTTTATTTTGTTTTTTATTTTTTTTTATATATTTATATTTTGACCCTCAAGTATTGAAAATTTTTAAAATTAAGCCCGTACATATTGAAATTTCAAATTCGCATGTCGAAGCATGTCAAGAACAATTGATCACATGTCAGATTTTTTGGCACTCGTTAACAGCGTATCGGACACATAACAGAGTATCGGACATGATATGAAAGTTCCCAAAGAGTGTTAGTATTTTTAAGCCCATGTTGTGGGGAGTCAAATGTTGGTAGTTTGTTTGTGAAACAAATTGAGAGGTGCCTTGTCCCACATCGAAAGGATATAAGTGTGCACGTGGACAAGATTTGACACTAATCAACGATCATTTTTTTTATTTAATTAAATTCAGATTTATTTTTATAAAAATTAATCATAGCATCCTATTGAAACAATAAATCTATTCATAAAGAAGTTACGGTTATATTTTTTTTTTTGGTAAAGTAAGTTACGGTTATATTTTATATTTATTTATTGGGAAAAAGCCACGAAAAACCCCGAACTTTGTTCAAAGTGACATTTACCCAAAACTTTTTTTTTTTGTGACGTGAAAAACCCCAAACTTTCCAAACCGTGACACATTTACCCCATCAAGGGCATTTTTGTCTTTTTATTCTTTTTTTTTTTCTTCTTCTTCCTTCGCCGGCCATGGCGGAGCCGGCGGAGGAAGCCGGCGTCGGCGACCTCGCGGCGTCGGGCGTGGCGAGGACACCCTCGCCCGACGCGAAGGCGAGGGCGGCCCTCGCCGGCGTCGGGCGAGGGCGACCCTTGCCAAATCGGGCGAGGGCACCTCGCCCGACGCAGCGAGACCCTTGCCGGCGACGGCGAGGACGGCCCTCGCCGGATCCGGGCGAGGGCGGGGACACCCTCGCCCGACGCAGCGGGCGGCGGCCCGCCGGCGTTGGGCGAGGACGGCCCTTGCTCGATCCGCGAGGGCACCCTCGCCGACGCGGGCGAGGGCGGCCCTCGCCGACGCTGCGAGGGCCGCCCTAGCCCGAGGCCGGCGAGGGTGACCCTCGCCGACGCCGGTGAGGGCAGCCCTCGCGGACGCCGGCTTCCCTTCGCCGGCCGGCCGGTAGAGGGAAGAGAATTTTTTTTTTTTTTAAATTTTAAAAAGTAAAAAAAAAAATTAAAAATTTTTAAAAATGAAAAGACCAAAATGCCCTTTAATTTTGGGGTAAATGTGTCATGTAACGAAAGTTCGGGGTTTTTCACGTCACAAAAAAAAGTTTGGGGTAAATGTGTCACGGTTTGCAAAATTTGGGGTTTTCACGTCAAAAAAAAGTTTGGGGTAAATGTGTCACTTTGGGCAAAGTTCGGGATTTTTCATGGCTTTTTCCCTTATTTATTTGATTCTGAATTTTATTATTTCTATCAATGGTTATCTCAAAGTTCGCACAATTATTGGAAAGTTGTGTCTGTTAAGATATAACTTCATCTTTTTTTTTGCTCTAAATTGTTGAACGTGTCTGTTCAATTATAATTTTCCTCTTTCAATTTCATTTTCTTTCAAAAGAAAATATAGCCATCGTTTCCAATTATTTCCCTTAAGAGACCCGAGCGAAATACTAGAATTGCTATATAATATTTTCAATTGAAACTGTGTTGTATCTTGTATGAAATTTGTCAATGACTATTAGCAATGTTGTGGGGCAAATAGTTCCCTAAAGAAAGTGATATTACGTCTCAAAGTCTAACTTCATTATTTTATCCAACTGTTCATCATATTTTCTAACAATTTTAATGAAGTATTTGTGCAACAAAGGAGTTAGATTAGAGAGCGCTCTCAAGATTAGAGCGTTTAAACAACTACTTACCCAAGGACAACAACCTAACGCATGTCTGGTCGGTTGTGTTGTTCGTCTCTACCATGCTGTTGCAAATCTTCTTCACCTTTAAGACCTACTTTTAGTTGATGGTCTGCGGTTTGCTCAACAATAGTTTTTCTCAAAGTTTTGCTATTGATAAAGGTAAGTCTTCGTTCCCCTTATTGTGAAAAATCATGAAGATAAAAAAATGTTTGGTTTTTGAATTTTCCCCATAAAGAATGTGGAAGGTGTGATGGAAAATGGGGTGAAAAACGGAGAAAAATGGTAAAAAGGTGCGAAAGGGGAGAAAGTGCGTGAATCCACACGTCCACATGCGCACTGGATGTCATGCACGAGGAATCCACATGCATACTTGCGCACGTATCAACACACGCGTCGAAGGGCTTGGCACGTGGGATTGACGCGCTCACGGTGCAATTGCTAGTGCATGCATAGTAGCGAAGGCACGCGCACTTACTGCCCTTCCTGTAATTACGATTCTGTCCCTGCGTATGTTATTTCATTTCTGCCCCTCTAATGAATAATTACGATTTTGCCCTCCTTGTTTATATCTACCATTTTGCCCTTGATGTTAAATTTATGGTTTTGCCCCCTTTGGAATTATGATTTTACTATTTTACCCTTACATATCAATTTACTGTTTTGCCCTTTCATGCAATTTGGTAAAGTAGACACTATCTTGGGTATTAAAGTTAAACAAATTATAGTAGGGGTTATTCTTTGAGTTGATGTAATTACGTTGAAAAAATGTTAAATAAATTTTAACATCTTGGTTTTAGGAAATAAGTACTCCCTTTGATTCCGGTATTATATTAAACTATAATATTGGTTTTGTTTTATAAACAAAGTAGGGGATTGTTGGTAGTTTGTTTTACAAACAAATTAATAGGTGCCTCGTTTCATATCGAAAGGATATGAGTGTGCACATGAGTGAAATTTAGCACTAAACAACAATCATTATTTTTATTTATTAAAACTCAGATTTATTTTTATAAAAATTAATCATAGCATCTTGTTAAAACAGTGCGATTGTTCATAACTAAGTTACAATTTATTTTTTATTTTTTACTTATTTAATTTCGAATTTTATTATTTCTACAAACAGTTATCTCAAATTTTGTACTTGTTCATATATAACTTCTTAATCCTTGAAAGGTTGTGTTTGTTTGCATATAACGTTTTATTTTTTTGCTATTAATAGTTGAACATGTCTGCTCAATTATAAAGTTCTTCTTTCAATTTCATTTTTTTTAAAAAGAAAATACAGCCATTGTTTCCCTTGAGAGATCTTGGAGCAATACTAAAATTGCTATATACTATTCTCAATCAAAACTTTGTTTTATCTTGTAAGAAATTTGCTAGTGATCATTAGCAATACTATAGGGCAAATAATTCCTTAAAAAGTGTATTACGCCTCAAAGTCTAACTTCATTGTTCTACCCAAAAATTGCCATATTTTCCCAACATTGGGTTAGTTTGGGCCTTGCCGAACTTGACAAGCATTCCGACACCACGAGTGATGGAATCGAACCCAAATAAACCAAAGTGAATATATGTGATTGCTTTGGTTGTATAAAGTCACTTTGTGTGATTTTTAGTCTGTTATTGATGTGATGAATAAAGTGAATCACGCAATATAAATTATGTTGATTTATATTTTTTCTTTGGGAGAAAACACAAATGAGTCCAATTTGTCATGTAGGCGATAAACCGAATAATCGAAGGCTGGTAAAATCGTTAATCTGAAAATGAAATTATGCATGTGTAAGTTTCAGGTAAAATAGAGCGCTGATCACATCCTTGGACCGACCCTAGAAACATTGATTTCACCTTTTGAAGTATAAGACCCAGAAAACTTAAAATTTGAGCCTTGTCGATTCTGCCGGTTCGAGCCTTGAACCAAAGCTCTAGTAGTTTTGAAGTGTTGTAACCTTTAAACTTTGGATAATTACTTTATAAGAACAAAATTCCTCATGATGTTAACTTTACAAATAGTTATGATAATAAAAATAATAGCAATAACAAAGACGGCATTATCATTGTTATTATCATCATTATTGCCTGGCGAAAATGATATATTGCGAAAGTTCTAATAATACATGCATAAACGTAGGTAATACCTCTACAGAAAAGTTATAGGTATTTTACTGTTATTTAGATAATCACATAAATTGCCCCACAACTTTTGCCAAATGCATTAGTTGTTCGTAGCCACAGTACCTGTAAAAGATGTGTCGCCAAACACGTGCTTTGATACAACACGGCACGGTATAACCACGATACAGCCATAGAACTACTCCAGCTGCACTAAACAGCGTCTAATAGCAAAGTAAAATTAGAATGGAGCTCAGGATCAAACTGAACTCTTCTAACTCACACCGAGCTGCAAAATATGCTTTTTCAACCATCTTCTTGCAAGAAACGAAAAGAGGTCCAACACCAAACATGTACTTAATCTCCAAATACAAAACCAGGTCATTCTAATGTCAGAAATAACAGGATTGTCCCAATTCAAACGACAGAAATAGAAAGAAGAAAGTCCATAGCCATATGTATGGAGATCTGAACTTGGAGCTCTTTCATTCTTTTAGAGAAAGGGGCTACCAGTAAGCAAGGCGTCCACGAAATCCTCATCCCATATCTGCAACCAACCAAGACCTTATGTTAATCTCACCGACGAGCTCAAAAGAGATATCAAATTCAATAGTATATGCTTGTATATATATGCAGAAGAAAAGGTTGTACATTAGGATAGGATTCCTCATCAGCAAACAGATCATTCGTTGAAGTAGTTGGCTCCAGGTGAGGTATAGCGCAGTTCTCATTGTTCCCTTGTTGCTGAATATGCATGCACACACCACATATTAAGAGAGGAGAATATTCAGTTTTAGACACACAGACATAAGGTTAAGTTTCTGTGTTCACGAAGATTTACTCACCAGATTGGAGCTTTCATTGGAGGGCAGAGCTGACCTGTTTTCCGGGGCATTGTTGTCGAGGCGCTGAATATCCTTAAAAATGGAAAAAAAAAATTACCGACCACTGATTACTTGAAGAACAAGGCTGATGGTCGTAAACATAAACAGGCAAGAAGCTGCACTAACTAGCTGTTTATTGTTCTGAATCGAATTTCATATCCGATGGCAGCAAGGAAAACATAAAACAAGGTGATTGCTCAGCAGTTGAAACCTATTACACTTGCAGAAATTTAATTTTTAAATAAAAACTGTAAATTTCAAAGAAGAATGATGCTCAAACGTGCCTGGCCAGGGCCCTGTTCAAACCAGAAAGCGAAATCCTCGAGTTGATGATCCAAATCAGAAATTTCAAACATCTGAAGTTCGTTGCTGGGACCATTCATGTCAGTGCCAGGTGAGGAACTAATGACTCCCTGATGTGGTAATCCTTCCTGACCCTGTTAGGATGCCAAGTCGATACGTTGCTAAAAAATTCCGTAATCAGAATGTTTCATACAAATAAAGTACACGGGGAGGCAAACTGAGCTTAACCAATGAAAAGAATGCAATAAGCAATTCTTCGTACCTTGTTATCCAGTTGGTTGAAAACGAGGTCAAAAAGATCACCATCTCCATGATTTTGCTGATCCAGACTATTCACAACTAAGGGAGCATTTGCCATCACATCCTGTTCATGAGCATTTCTTGGCTCAATCATTGCAACAGTTGGTTGTGTTATAGGTGCCGGTGAAAAGAGAGGACTCTCTGACTCATTAGCAGCAGGGAAACCAAGCGGAGGCAATGGCTCACTGATGTTAAATCCAAAGGGAGGCTCTTGCTCTTCTTGAACAATGTAAGGCCCTGTTGAGCTTCCTTCCCTAAAATTTGATGAGGAATTCACAAAATTATCGTAGCCAAAGGGAGACATGAACCCCTTATTATTATCAAGCATATTTCCAGCACCTCCAGTCATTTGAGTACCCCAGAAATTGGTATTGGTGGGGTTTGAATTGACAGAAGGGTAATGAGCAATGTCGCTCAAGCTAGGCATGAAAGTTCCTGAACTTGAAGAATGATTCTGTGGAGGGTGCACTTGCCTCGGATTTGTAAGGTCTGATGTGACATTTGTAGGGCCTAAAGATGGAATTTGTGAGTTCCTTGGTCCTCCGGTGTTGGGCAAGATCGCTTGCACATTTGAGGCATAGGTTCGATAAGAATTGTTATTGACACTGGAGTTAGCGAACATTGGATCATTTGGGATGGAAAGACCTCCAGTGTTGGGCCGAATCACTTGCAAACTCGAAGCATTTGTTCGATAAGGGTTGTTGTAGACGCTGGAACTACCAATCACTGGATCCGTAAAGATGGAAAGGCCAACACCTGAAGCATCTTGAGGAGAAAATCGTACTGGTGCAGCACTGTAGTTGTGGTCATTTAGTACCTGGGTACTCACACGGGGCCTTATTTCAGGAAGGAGTGGCTGGGGATGCCTGTTTGGAAAACTGTCAGGAGGCATTTGTTGCTGGACATCATTCCTGGCCGATGAACGCGGGTGTAATGTCGGGCTTGAACTTGGGGCTTCTCTATGAGGGTCCCTTGCTCTTGGTGGTGCGACATTGTCTACAACTGCAACTTTCTTCAGGAATATGCGATACTTCTGCAAGTTTTGTCAGATAACAGAAGTACCGTGAGAATTCTTTTCAACAATTAAGAGGCCTTGAATATGAGAAAAAAATAACACGCAGCTGAGATATAAATGTAAATGTGAACTAGATGGAGACTCCTTCACTCCATTTTTTCACGTTCTTAGTTATCTATGTAATGCTGGGGAATGCCCCTAAGCTCCTTTTTGTCATCTTATAAATGATGCTTATATTTAAAAAAAAAAGAAAAAGAAAAGAAAAAGCTGACGATTAGCAGAAGGAATTGGTAATGGATATATATGTGCATATGTACATTTATGATTGTACCTACTTCTCTTGCATTCATGCGTAGGTAGCTCCCATGGATGACAGGGAACGAAAGGAAAGTAAACAGAAATTTTCTGGTGAACTAAAGGCAATAAAGATAAGAGCTACTGAAGAACTCATTCATATGGAAGTCTGTCAGGTGTGAAGTTCCATATTTGTCCTGGAAATAACCTAAAAAAAATTTGAAGGACATTGTATGGTAATACTATAAGTACGTACTAAAACTCATCCTGTTTATTTCCATTCCTTATCGCGTTTCCTTGTATATTCCAAACATTTTATGAGATTTCCAAAGCAGACTATATATATATGAACTGGATATCACTATATGCTCTGGAGGAAATTTATTAATATCAATTACCGTATGAGAAAAATTCTAAACTCTTAGATAATGATCATATTATGTATAATCCCCCTATGATGGGGAAAGAAAGTGTTAGTCTGAAAGCCTTGCAAACCCTCTTCTCTCCATATATTGTAAAGCTTCTGAAGAAAATTAGTCAATAATTATCTAAGAGTTTAAAATTTTTCTCATACAATAATTGATATTTATGAATTTCCTATCCAGAGCAGATGGTCAAATCTAGTTCATGTATATATTATCGACCACTAAATATTCTTGAAAGCAAGATTGGAAACTATTTTATTTAGATTTGGTACTTATATGTCCGAAGTTGTAGATTGTGAATACTTGACAAACAAGGAAAGAAATAAGATATAGACCATTAGAATTACGCATTCATACTTTGTACACATGCGGCAAATAGTGTTCAAGCAGTAATGGATTCTAATTTTTCATTTTTAGTAACTATCAATGTACTGTTGGTTCAATTTTTCCTCTTCAAGACAAATTGAAATGGACCTTATTAACACTCTATGTCCCTGGTCACTTTTTCAGAGATGAAAATTCGTGCAACATCACATGAACCTGCGCATACATGCACGTGTTTCATGGAAGGTTCTAAGAGCCAGCGAACAAGTGGAGAACAGAATTGATCGTTGATTATTAATAGTTTAACTCGTACGACAGAAGGAGTGGATCCATACTCTTTACTTGAAAAATAAAAATAAAAATCAGTGAATACATAAAGAAGCTAGTATGTGGAGTACGTACATACCTCTTCTCTCGGTTCATAACTTGCAGTGAAAAGCTATACTCATACTTTAGTTCATGTCAAACTAGCTAATCATGCATAAATATCGCATCTCAAGCTATTTATTTTTAAAACCCTAAACCGCTGCACAGAAATGGTAATGTATACAATATTCCAGCCCAAATGATTCATAATTCGTGCTCCAATCAATTTCGAAGGATATATCTACTCATAAGGAAAAGAAAATAAAAGAAAATGAAACAGTTAGACCAGTGCGAACCTGCAAATGGCTGGCTATGTTCTCTCTAGTCAATCCAGGGACGTTCATGAACTCAAGAATCCTTTTGGGAACAGCTTCTGCAATATCAGAAGACAACATTCAGAAAATAGTTAATACAACCTCAAGAGATATGTAGACTGGCAGCTCTCAAATGGGGCAAGGCAAGTTCGGAGGTTTTCTTACTGTCAAGTCCTATGTAGTTGATGGCATGCAAAAACAGATCGTGCAGCCCAGTTGTCCAAACCACCTTTGTTTTTCTTGGAGGGATCAAGGAGTAATCGATCCCTTCATCATTTTCATCCTCCTCTTCCCTGCTCCTTTTCTTCCCATTTGGCTCCTGTGAAGAGCCTTCCTTTTCCAAATTCAAGGGTTGCACGGGAATATTGACATCTTCATGTATGATTCTCTCACACACTGGTGCACTAGTTGAGTCGCTCGCAGCTTCTTCCTCAATGACAACTGCTTTCCCCTTTTTTCTCGCAATGCAATATTGCCAAACATTTTTCAGATCATCTGGCCTCAACGGTTTCACAATGTAGAAGGCAGCTCCTCCCTCTAAACTCTCTAGTATAATCGTTTGTCGATCGTCACCTGACATGACTGTATGAAGAAAATGGATTGAAAGGATAATCTTTTAGAGTTAACTCAAGCACTTCTAAAACAAATACTGCGCTGTAAGTTTATAAACTATACAAATCAAATTGACTGAAGTTCGAGAATTTTGAACTCACTGATCACCGGCAGTTTGAACTCTTCTCGGACATGCCTTTGTAGCTCGAGACCATTCATGTCGGGCATGTGATAATCAGTCATGACAAGGTCAAAGGAACATTTTCTTGCTTGAAGAATGGATAAAGCATGCAGAGGGTGTTTGGAGGTCACAACTGAAATCCATAACATTGCAGAGCCATCATTAGACAGAGCAATCCTTAGAAAAATCAATGCCCCCGAGGTTGAAGCCTTGTTTTCTCCTTTAAAGTACCCTTTTTCTATATGTATGTATGTGACTAGTGCTCTCGTCGAGGGAAGGTAAATAATTAAATATTTATTTTAGCGATATTTATTTTTTTAATAAAAAAACAACTTTTCGACGCAGACCTCATGAAATCTTCGATTAATGTACTTCATTCAGCTAGATCAATACCAAAGCACGAAAAGTCTGTATCTTGATCAAGGATCTACAATTCTAATGTTTTTTTTTTTTTAAGAGATAGATATAAGCAAATAATGCATAAAGAACATGCGCGACAATTCTAAAACTTCGGCTTTGTGATCATATCATGAAGGGGTGACTTTTTTTTTTTTATCACAAATGTTGATGCAGACCGCATGAAAACTTCGATCAACTAATCCATTCAACTTAATCAAACTTGAAAATATGAAAATGAGGATCTTGATCAACAATTTAAAGTTCTCGCATTTTATAATTAATTTTAGGGATAAAAAATCAGAAAATAACACATAAAAGCTTGCATGTAGTTTTTGAAAACACACAAAATTTTTAGATGTAAGCAAAAACAAATTTTTACACAAAAAATATCCATCGGACGCTAAAATAGACTCAAAATTCCAAGGGTGTCAGATTTTTTCTAGTGTGGAAAAGAAAGACACATGTTTGTCATTTCTCCCAAACACAAAAGTTTTTCTTTTCCCCTCAAAAAACAAAGAAAAAGGAAAAGAGAGATCTTGCTTGGTCAAATAAAAATGGAAATCGTCTCTCTTGCTTCAGCCGAAACGAAGGAGGTAAAGGTGGCCTGATCATGAGTCACCCATTTGAAATCAAACAACATTCAACACAATCTCAACACACATGGCTAAAAAGCAACGTTCGTTGGTCATTTCACCTTGATAGTTCCACCCTCTAAGAATCGCAGTAACGATGGCGAGCGTAGCAGAGCAATCATCGACGAGTAAGATGCTAAAATTCATGGTTGAGGTTTGCGTCATTGAGGATTGGTCTCCTGTATCTGTCTCAAGCCAGTAATCTGAAAGAAAAAACCAGCTCTGCAAGGGTATAGAGAACTAGATGGCTCTTTTTATATGGAGTGTAGCGAAGGAAGGCGATACATTGGTCACGAGAGCCTTCTTTTATGGTGCCCGTTTCAACGAGTCTGTGGGTGTTTTGTGGATGGATTAGTGGGGATTGGTCTAATCAAAGGATAGGATACCCTTTATCATCTAGTGAGAATGAGAGAGAGAGAGAGAGAGAGAGAGAGAGGATTAAACTCACCAAGAAGAAAAATGGCATGCATGTTTGTTAAATTCCTCAGGCCTGTAATGTAAAAAAATCCAGAATATATTCAGCATTTAATGCAAACGAGCTTAAGGAGTTCTTTACATGGCATTCTTCATGAAGCAGATATGTCTCATTTTGATCCTCCTGCCCAAGTATCTATATCCATTTTAGATATCAGCACCTAGGAACAACATATTTTTAGATACATGTGGCGCGATTTAATTGTCGTTAGATACGGGTTGCTGAAATAGTTGAAATCATTCCAATTTCAGGCTTAGACGACAGATACATCTTTTTTGCATAGATTTATTAGCAAACCGGGAACTTTTAGGATTGGAATCTTTGTAACGGCTCCTATGACATGGCGGTCGTTAAAGGAATGCTCAATCTACGGTATCCCGGTTTCAGCGGGTTAAGCTTCGAGAAATTAACTCTTTGGATTATAGTAAAGTTTTGTGCAAAGCTTTTCGAATTCTGGGACTTCCTCTTTTTATTATTCCATTTATAACTCGCGATATAGTATTTTTATTCCCCAAACTTACTTCATTACATTACATTCACGTTCTATATTTTCTAAGTAACTTCTGACTTATATATGAAATATAACGCATACCCACACTTTTTCTAAATTCTTTTTTACCAAGCTTTTATGTCAAGATATAACATTTTTTTGACATTATCCACAATGATTTTGACCAAATTCGACGTTTATCTAGTACCTTCCACTATAAATAATAGTTCGACCAATGCAAAAGTTCTAAAAAGAAAACCACTCGTCATTTCAAATTTCATAGGCTTAAGCTTCTAATAAACGAAATGTGAATTTTTACTTAGCCGATCGTGTTTGGAGAAAAAGTTCTCGTTATTACATTGCTTGTACAAGACACACCAAATATTAGTTATAGTCATTGAAATTTCACATGACATGAGACATGTATAAGAGAGTGCTAATTTCACTTTGACAATAATAGCAAGAATGCTATGCAAAAGTCAAATAAGAGAGACTGCAAAATGCCCTCTCTTTCAAAATTACTCGGATTACACAGTAAAAGGCAGCACCTTAAAATTGTAAAATTTAATTAATCGATTACTTAACTAGTGCTCTTACAACTATTCTTTTAAAAGAAAATCCTATCGAAAATTTCCAAAATTTCCTTGTTTAATTATTTAACACGTCCAGAGACTCGCTTCAATAAAATCCAAAAAAGAGAAAAAGCTGGAAAAAGCCTGGACTAATTTGTGGCTGCCAAATGGTAAGCATGCGGCCATGCATGGGCATGAAGAAAGAGTTGACCCTGAAACGAGGAAAAAAGCAAAATTTGTGGCAAATATGGATTTATTGAATGTCATAATTACGTTTATGTGCATTTAATTGAAGACCTCCTATCGTTCACCGACTATTAATTTCATCATAGTGAACTTTGTTAGTTTATGAATTCACTCCATAAAAAAATTGGCATATAAACATTGTGTTTGTCTTAGAAAATATTTTTCTCATTTTTGGCATTTAAATTATTTAAAAAATGAGTCAATGAAAATATTTTCTGAATCAACAAAAAAAGTTTTTCTACCAAAATTTAAATTTAGGAAAATGACTTCTGACATATCTAAAACATATGACTAGTTATTGATGCCTGGATAAAAAAAACTTTGCGCTTAGGCATAACAATGCCAATGCTTGTTTTGGTAGCAGGGTGTCAATTGCGTCAAGGTCGAGCAAAAGACCCTGATGCCTGAGGCTATGTCAGCACCTCGGGCCACGCCTGAGACCTCGGCCTTCGGTCTTAAATCCATTAAGGTTGGGCTGAGGACTTGAAAGCGAAGCTGAGCATGGGTTGGGTGCCCTTGGACTGAGCTTCGAGCTTTGTAGGCCCAAGTTGGGCATCAAGGAGCTGAGCACAAGCATCGAATTGTTAGGCTTGGTTTCGGTGCACCCAAGACCAATGCCTTTGCTTGTGCCCAAGAGTTAGGGATTCGGGCTTAAGACTTCTGTACCCATGCTGGGTTCCTTGCCTATTCATACACAAGTCATTGATGATTGAATAGTAAATGTCTATTTACAAAAATCCGATTTCCTTACAAACAATGTAAAAACATTTTGTAGTTCATTTTTAGATCTTAGCCAAGTACCAGAAAATATTGCCATTTTATATTTTTCAAAATTGTCACATTTTCCATGAAACAATAGCCTAAAAATGTAACTAATCACTTTCTCTTCAAATAATTGAGCTTCTATACCCGTATCCTTGCTTTATAAAAATATAGATTAATACCATAAAAGCCCCAAACTGGTCATATGTGACAAATTTTCTTCAAACTAATTTTTTGATCTCCAAAAATCCTAAACCGATACATGTGCGACAAATGTACCAGTTTAGATAGATCCATTGATGAAACAAATGTAAAAATTTAGAGCTTTTAGTTGTCAAAAAATTAATTCGGAGTGAATTTATCACAAGTATACTAGATCGAGGCTTTTTATAATTAAAAAAATTAGTTTGAAGTAAATTTGTCATAAGTGTATAAGTTTAAAGTTTTTCATGATATAAATCCTAAAAATATTGCCGTCTCCTTGGTATTTGAGTAATAACATGAGTAAGAGCAAATTGTACGTCATAACCACAGGTAGCGAATTCTAATTATTTATTTATTTATTTGATAGGTGTAATAAGATGACAAACTTGTGTACTTTTGAATGTTAGGATATTTATATCTTGTACCTCTTTTAATTTGAAAAACAAAAGCCTCATGTCATTAATTGTTATTACATTAAATATACTTGTCACAAAGTCAACTTTACTAATCAATGAATTAGTTAGAACCAAATGATAAAACAAATCCGATTCGCCTCAAATTTCAACTTCGAAGCTTCAGTGAACGATCGACTTAATATTGCCTATCAAACAAAAAAATAAAAATAAAAACTCCACTTTAATAGTGAACTCTCAGTTGGCGATTATTGTTTGTTAGGATTAGTTATTTTCCTGATAAAGATCAGCAATATTTGGGTGGATTAGAAAATGAAGTCGACGTTTACGGCCTTTGTAAAAATTTGTGGTGGAAGGTCAAATAAGATGTTGGGTGCCAGTTGTGCAACGGCTAGATGGTCTCTTTCAACAAATAATTATGTTGGATCTCAATCAATGTCAATGAAGACCATTGCTAGTTGTATGGATCGATAATCACATTTGGGATAGGGAATGAGGTTTTCGATGACATGGTGCTTCCACAAGACTGTTCGTTGGGCTCACGAATGACCGTGTCCATTTGGTTGTGCTGAAGAGCTTGCTAGTGCCGCTAGTTAGTGATGGAACTAAAAGGTTAATTGAACAATGTGTGTTTTGTGATAAGGCGTGCTCGGGTTTTATGGACCATGTTGCACATCTTATATCTCGGTGAAGGAGTGCTTCTTATATAGGCGTACCAACATGAGCTGATTTCAAGGAATCCAAGTGTGGGACTGACCCGACTCTTTTGGAAATTTTGGAGAAATTTTGGGTGTTTGGCAAGGGCTTTTGAATGCCCATTTGCGAAATGCAAGCATTCCACATGCTCAAAGCCCAATGCTGGGGTAGGGCAACTTTGAGCATTGAGCATTCTCCCAATGCAAGCTCACTGTTCACGCTTTTTCCTCATGACTTCTTCGAGTTCTCCGTTGCCGCCTTTGTTGTCAACGCCGCCTCCGCCTCCGCCTCTGCCTCCGTCATCGACGCCTCCTCCGCCTCTGCCTCTGTCATCGACGCCTCCTCCGCCTCTGTCATCAACGCCGCCTCCGCCTCCGCCGTCGACGCCTTCCTCTTCTCGCGATAGATCCATTCTCTTCAACGAGCGCGAAAGACTAGTCGACTCCTTTGGCTCGTGAAAACCAAGACTCAAGCCGCTAGATCTGGCCGTCGGAGGCCAGATCTGGCCGTCCGAAGGCCAGATCTAGCGGGACGGCCAGATCTAGCGGTCCGGAGGCCAGATCTGGCCGTCCGACGGCGAGATCTAGCCTTCCGACGGCGAGATCTGGCCTTCACCCCCCCTCGACCAACCCGACGGCCCTCCCGCCCCGCCGTTCTGGGACGCCCTCGACTTCGAGTTCTCCACCGGCCCCGCCGCCACCTCGCCTCCGCCTCCACCGTCGATGCCTTCCTCTTTGCGGCGAGATACTTCCCCCTCCGACTCCTTCGGCTCGCACGAATCGGGCCGTCTAGAGGCCGGATCGGCCGTCCGGCGGCTCGATCTAGCCTCTGCGGCCGATCAGATGACGACGTGCGTCTACGGTCCGGGAGGCCAAATCGGGCCGTCCGTCCGTCGCCGTCCGGCATCACCGGCCACCGGATTTAATTTTCAGATTAAAAAAAAAAAATTAAAGGCAAAAGCCCATTTGTAATAAGTTTTGCCAAACGGTATTTTTACACAAGTCACTTTCCAATGCTTAATTTGCCAAACGCCCGAGCATTCCCGAAAGCCTCTTTACCCTAAAGATATTTGCATTTGGCCAAGGGCATTTCCCCAAAGCCAAACCAAACGGGCTAATAGTGACGTGGTAGAAAGTCCGGCTAAAATTAGTAGTTGCTTTATTATCGTAGGCAAGAAGATGATGTTCATACCATATTGTTAAAGAAGAATAAAAACCATGGTACTTCTATTACCTTGTGTATTCATCTGTTTGAGATGTTTATGCATTAAGGTTGCTAACATCATTTGTTTCTTCTTTGATTGTTAATGTAACGCTTGAAGTGTTAGGATATAAGTGTGAGTGAATTATGTTAAAGAAATTTCACATCAGAGAATCGATGTACTGTAGAGTAATTAATATATCCTAATTAACCCATAACTCACTGGTTTTAGTTTTTGAGTAAATGTGGGTCCAATTAGATATATTGACGAGCTCAAATTTGGACTTCATCTTTGAGATCTCCCTAGGCAAAAGGTATTAGTTTTTGCTACGTGCTCCCAACAAATGGTAACATTCTCCTACTCGCTCCCAACAAATGGTATTAGAGCCCATGGTTGCTGGCCTATAAGGATTCAACTTTAGATAAGTTGATGCAAAAGGATACCGAAACCAAGGAAGCTCACACGTGAGGAGGAGATTATTAGGATATATGTGTGAGTGAGTTGTGTTAGATAAATCTCATATCAGATAATTGATGTGATGTAAAGCAATTAATATATCATAATTAGCTTATAACTTATTGGCTTAAGCTTTTGAGTGAATGTTGGCCTAATTAGATATGTTAACGGGCTCGAAGTTGCGCTCCCTCTTAGAGATCTCCCCAGGCAAAAGGTATCGAGGCTTCTATTATTATTATGCGCTCTCAACATAAAATAGACATTTTGCTTTGGTTCACTTCCGTTAGTGGCAAGAATCACATTTCATGCTTTCTTCAAGGGCCATCTAGACAAGCAGATGACCCATTTCTAGTTGTAGTAATTGTCATATAAAGTTAATAGACTTCCATATAGAAAGTTAAGAGCCGAGTCTCTACTATTTGAGAAAATAATTCTCGTAAATTAAAACATTGTATTGAAGATTTACTCCTTCATTGTTCCTATAAGCATGAAACCCTTGAGGATGATAGTTCTTACCGTATTCAGCCCTTTTCAACGACACTTACTAAGTTCTCTAGTCACTTCCTCAGACAATAAATGGATAAATGCATCAAAAATCTTAAAATATATCATGAAAGTAATTAAGTCCTAAATCTCTAAAAAAAAAAAATGCAATTCAATTCTAAAACTTATCATGAAAATGTAATTGTGTTTTAAAATTTTCAAAAAGTGCAATTAAGTCCTAAAATTTATTAAATTGATTCAATCGAGTTTTCTATTAATTGCACGTTTGTGATAAGTTTTATAACTTCCAATACATTTATCCCGATAATAAATCCACCCCTTCATCTTTGGCTGAATGTAAATGCTAATAACGATAAGTTTCATTAGAGCTTTCATGTGTCAATCGATTAAGTACGATGTATTTGCAAGCCAAAACCGAAAAAATGCCTTAATGAATCACCTTGAATTGCATGGAGTTTCCATGTCGTTTTTCCCCCGAATAACTAGTATTCCTCCCGTAGCTAACGGGGAAGGCTTACAAGCTTGTAAAACATTGGAAGATTGAAACCAGGGCATTGTAGCAGAAGTTGTGACCATACCAACACAATTTTATCTCACCCCCATCAGGTCTTCCATTCCATCATCTGGCATGGATTTTGGAGATATGCATTCAGCGAACAAAACGCGAAAACTTATTTGAACTGATTCATACACGCTGTAATTAAATTCTTGAAATGCCTTGCCACCTGGTGAGAATGATGTCGGTTTCTCGATATGGAGGATGTCCATGTGGTCCTATGGTATTGGGCTCAATGAACGACGTAATGAGTAGGATGTTGTTAGGACATTATACTATGGTGATGTTTATGGAAGAGGCTTGGGTGAACCAGAAGCCAAAGTTTATTCACTGAATTCCATCCGTCGCTTTTCAAGTAAAGTGCATAGTTAATACTCTCCATATTTGGTCCACGGCAGTCGAAGAATTTCAACTGCTTTCGTTAACCATTGCTTTACGCATGATATGCACAAAAATTCAGTCCTAAACTTTTTATAATTATGTAAATTCAATCATAAACCTTTTTTTAGCTAATTCATTGCTTAACCTTTTGTAATTATATCAATTCAGTCAATCCAACCAAAATGTGCTAAACTTAATTATAATTTTTCCAATTCAATCATAAACCTTTTTTTGGCTAATTTAGTCCAGCTAAATTTGGCCAGGTGGCGCTAACATGTATGCCAACTGGCGGTGGGCATCCAACAAATACTGATGTGGTAACTTTTAAAATAATATATATATATATATATATATATTCAGATTTTTGTTAATTTATCTTTCTTTCTTCTTATTCTGGCCCATTGTAGGACTAGCTAGCAGCTATAGTTAGCGAGGTTGACCTCATAGGCCACTAGCCAGACCTCGCCGTCATGGGCGGGACCTTGCCAGTCATAGCCTTTGGCCAATCTGGTGATCGACCATAAGAAGAAGAAGAGAGAAAATAAAAAATAAAATAAAATAAAATATTATTAAAAAATTGTGACGTCAATGTTGGCTAGCATCTGCGTCAGCATCATCCAGTTAAATTTGGCCAAATGGATTGAATTGAGAATTATAAAAAGTTTAATACTAGATTGGCACAATTATAAAAGTTTAGTACTGAATTGACAAAAAAAAATATTTATGACTAAATTGAAAAAATTGTAATAGGTTGAGAATTGTTTTGGTAATTTTCCCTTTCCACGAATTAAGTTCTATTTTCTATTTAGTTATAATGCATTTTTTTTAGCATTTTTACTCGATGATGCTAGTTAGTGAAAAGTATATCATACTCCTGCTTCTCTCTATTCAAATTTCTCGGATCAATGGTTGGTGATCCAGCAATCAACACCTATAGGCTACATTAGGGTTAATGAGCTTCTTCCTCGAGTGTGTTGACACATAAATCTTTGTTTGTAGATCCATTATACACTTCCAGAAAAATTTTCGGGAATTTAAATTTGATCCTTGACCAAAAAAAAAGAGGTCACTTTACTAATCCTGCATCCCGTTTTCTCACTCAATTCTTTATGCAGATAGAAAACAGAGGCATTATGATTTATACACGCCTATGATTCATTTCATAAAGGCTCCTAATGCATTTCCTGGAGATTAGGGATCGAAATTGCCAATAACGAGGTAATTCAACCCTTAATCGAAAACGTTGTCATTCCATCATCTTGCATTTATTTATTTATTTCATTAGGTCTCTTTTACATTTAGTAATTGTACACATTGTAAGATTAGAATCTTAGGTCCAACGTCGGTAATTTTGATCTTTAGATGTGCCGGAGCTCACAGACTTATCAAATCCACCCCCGGACCAATCACGGTCTCGGTAATTTTGATTCACTTTCTCCTGCTTGGTTGAAGGCCTAAACGAACTCAAAAAATTGCAAAATTTTTATCGCAACGAGTGTCTTCAAGTCTAGTATCCAAAGGTACATAGCTCGTGCACTATTTCCTAGAGAAGCCTCCAGAAATTGCATTTTTTTCAAAAAGGTGTCAGCACTCTCTTTTGGGAGTTGAAAGCATTCAACTCTCATAAGACTTACTCTTCATCCAATTGGAATCAACCTCGGTTTCGAAGCTTTTTTGCCTTAATTAACCTTACTCCATTAATGATGAGGTGCCTCCTCGCAAGATAGTCCCCGTCATTTTCAAGAGATCACCGGTAAAACCCCTCTTGAAATTCCAAAACAGTGACTTTGTGGCCATACACTTGAAGCACTCCACTCGGCACAGATTAATATATCATTTTAAGGTATTGATACTTTCCTCGCCGTCAAATAAGCTCTTTATATTCATATAAAATCTCTTACACCGGCTTCTTAGTCAGAAATCAAAGTTCGAAAATCATTAGCCCTACAAGCAATTATCGTCTTGTGGGTTTGTGCAATAAGTTGATCTATGTTGTTGTTGATGCCCATGTTGATAATATTCCAAAGAATTTATCACTAGAAAGTATAAGACAGTTTTGAGTTCGTCCTTGGATCATCAATTTGTTGACATGTACGCTATGCATGTAGGATTTGGATATAATGGCAGGATTAATCACTATAAGTTTGCTAGAATTACTTATTTTACTAAACGTGGTATGATTTAATTTTCAGAAAATACAAATTGCCGAAATGGTTGAAATCATTTTAAATTATGTAAAGATGATGGATTTTTTTTTTTTTTTAATCCATGGATTCATTAGCAAACTGGGAACTTTTTGGATTGCGAATCTTTATAACAGTACCCATCATATGGTGATTGCTAAGAAATGCTCAATAAACCAGATTCCAATTTTGGCGGGTTAAGCTTCGAGAAATAATTAAACCTTTGAACATTATGGTAAAGTTTAGCATGAAGGTCTTCAAATTTTGGGACTCCCTCTTTTGATTGTTCTATCAACTACTCGCAGCATTGAATTTTTGTTCCCCAAACTTACTTCATCACATTACATTCATGTTATGTGTTTTCTTTGTAATGCCTAACTTATATTAAGAAATATAATGCGGTAGCTGCATTTTTTCTAAATTCTTTTCTACCAAATTGTAGTCTAAGATATAAATTTATTGTCATTATTATATATCTACAATGATTTTTTTTATTATTATCAAATTTGAGGTCTAGCTGGTGCATTCCACTTCTAATAATACTTCTACCTATGCAAAGGGTCTCAAAGAAAATCACTCATCATAATTAGTTCCGTAGCCTTAAATCTTTTAATAAACAAAATTTGAATTTATATTCAGCCGATAGTTATTGGAGAAAAAGTTCTCAAAAGCGCTACTATATTGCTTAGACAAGACCAGCAAAATTTCACATGACATGAGTCACATGATAATTACATGCACTTGTATCAAATAAAAAAAGACACCTCTTTACCAATAGTGTGGGCCTAATTGAAATCCAAGTAATCATCATATGAGTTCTCTAATCCTAACTCATATTTATAGTGGGAAAAACATTTTTTTCAGAAGATTTAGGGTATTGACGAATCGACAACTGAATAATATACATCAAACATATTGCTTCGATTATTTTTGCTCGGTTGATAAGTAACAGGAACTTTGCCAATAATAGTGAGAGTATAAGGGGAAAATACAATAAGAGAGAGTGCAAAATGTTCTCTCTTTCAAAATTTCTTGGATTACACATAACACAACAATAGATGGTGCATGAAAATTTGTAAAGTCTGATTAATTTATTACTTAATAAGTATTTTTAGAGCAATTCTTTGAAAGAAAATTCTGTTGAAATAAAATTTCCTTATTTATTATTTAACATGTATTGAGACTCACTACGATAAAATCAACGGAAAAAAAAAAAAAGTTCACATGCATTGAGGGGGTGAGGCCTGGACTAACTTGAGGTTGCCACTTGGGGTACGTATGGTAACGCTTTTTGACTAGGGGAATGTTTCTTTTCGAAATAGTTATTTTCTATTTTTATTCTAGGGAATAATTTCTAAGTAAAATAAGGTGTTTTGTGACTACACAAAATTTATATTCTTGAAATAGAAAAATAATAGAAATGTGTTTGGTAACTATATAAGATTTTGTAATTTTTGTATCTATTTGTTTTTTATTCTTGCTCACGGATTGTCGACCGCCGTTGGTTGGTGGTTGTCGACCGTTGGCTGCCGGCCGCTGCACGACCACCGGTGGTTGTGCGACTGGGTGGCGGCAGGCGGCGACTGGTAAGCAGTGTCTGACGACGGCCAACGGTGGCTTTGGGCGATTGGAGGTGGCTGAAGCAAGAGAGAGGAACAAAAGAAAAATAAAAATAAAGATTGGCTTATTTCTAGAAATTGTTCCTGGGAACAAGAAGCTACTTTTTTTTTGTTTCTTATTTATGTTCCAAATCTATTCCCGGGAATTAAAAAAAAAAAGAAAAAGAAAAATTGTTCTTGAAAAGAAAAGTTTTATCAAACGGATTTTTGTTCTTTTTTTGTTCCGAGGAACAAAAGAACAGAAATTGAGAGAAACATAAACGTTACCATGTAGACCCTTGGTAAACATGCCCCATGCATAGGCATAAAGAAAGAGTTGACCCTATTAGGAAGAAGAAAGCAAAATTGGTTTTAAATTTGGATTTACTACATGCCATAATTACGTTCATTTAATTTAACTAGAGATCTTCTATCGTTGACCCATATATAGTGCCCGTGTTAATTAATGAATTCACTCCATCATAACTATTTTGGGGAAAAGTACAAAAAAATAAATTCAAAAATATTGCAAAAGTAAAAATTTTGATTGAATCGATTTAGTCTTAAATATTTTCATGTTTTGTCAATTAATTAAGTTTATTTAGCTAATTTTAGCTTGAAATCACTAACAATAATGCTGACTATTATAAGTGACATGACCAATACTAACATTGACATTTGTAATAATATTTTAATAATTTTTTGAAATGTTTTTCCTTTTTTTGCTTTACACCATGGCTAGCCACTAATGATGCTCGGAGAGGACTGACCCTCACCAACCACAAGTGAGGAACAGCCTCGCTAAGGCGAGGGTCGTCACCCTACTTGGATGAGGCCGCCCTCACTTGGGTGAGGCGACCCTTGTCCTATCCAAACATGGCCACTCTCGATGGCTACAAGGAGGGCCTACCTTGGCTACATAGACCATGGCTAGTGAGGGCAGTGACCTTTGCTAGCGGCCGGCAAGAGGTTGCAAGTCTTCACCTAGCAATAGCTATTGCCAACTACAACAAAGAAAAAATAAAAAAATAATTTTAAATAAAAAAATAAAATACAAAAATTGTTCACATCGGCGATTGACAAATAAAATTGATCGAATTGACTCAAATGATAAATTATGAAAATATTTAACTAAATTAATATAATTAAAAGATTTAAAATTGAATTAGTACCGATACAAGAGGTTTATTATTATTTTTTTTTTATACTTTCCACAAAAAATTTGTACATTAAGAATGCAACCAATTTCTCTTTGGGTAATTGAATCCCAACGGTTGTGCCCTTTTTGATTACAAATAAGTTGCTTTCTCCACAGTATTTTAAGCAATAATTTTGACCAAATGTGTAAGGTTATCAATGAACTTTCAATTTTTTCCATTCGGTCCCTCATATTTAGCCCAATCTAAATGTCTAATATATATTCAATTTAATCCATAAACTATATTTATATAAAAAAGTAATGTTGTCATTCTTTTAATTTAAGTTAGCAATATATGTTCATTTGGCTTCCAATCCAGTACATTTGATCGGTGAATAAACGTCATACATATCCCCAAAAAAATAAAAATAAACGTCATACATAAATTATTCAAGTAAGATATTCAATCCAACTTAGAATATAATGATAATAATTATCCATGTTATTTATTGAAACGAATTATTATATCCTAATTTGAAATGAATATCTTACATGGATAATTTACATATAAACATCATAATTCCCTTAACTTAAATTAATGGAAGAACAACATTAAATATTTTCATATAATTTAGGGGACTAAATTGTACATTTAAACAAAATTTCAAAAATCACATTAAACAAATTAAAAGTTCATGAACAACATTTTATATTTCGCAAGAGTTTACGAACCACATTCAATAAAATAAACATTCAAGAATGATCTTGCACATTAGGTTGAAATTTAGAAACCATTTGTGTAAATATCCCTTGAGTTTTCACGACACTCTGATCCAACAACTATTGCTTGTTTACTTTTGAAGCCACATATACAGGTACAAATAATTGGAAATTACAAAACTTCCAAAACAATAAAAAAAAAAAGTTCCCGAACATATTGACCTATTGTCTTCAATTTAAAGAGGTGGATTATCTAATCCTTTGATCTAGTTTTATACTGCACTTTTGACCCATTCATACAATGCCCATAGCAGAATCCCCAACAGAGTGTCTCTAATCAAGCTCCTCGTGAGATTTTCCACCCAACCGCCGGTTTTGTTGCCCCCGGCCTTATTCCCTGCAACATCACGGAATCGCAAGTTCCCTTGGTCCGAGATAAGCGCATACACGACCCCGTTCATGTGGCCCTTCCCGATCACTCCCACCACCCTCTTGCAGTTGTTCACGGCCTTGCTCCGCTTTAGGGACCATGCGAGATACTGTGATCGCATACAACGTTGATTGAGCAAAGCTACATATGTAAGAATTTTCTCCATATATGAACACAAACAGATAAAAAGCCAAATGTCTAATTAGTAATGCTTTGCTGCCGTATATGTGGTGGACGGAAAGCACTACAAACATTGGATGAGTAATCTTGCTCACAATTTAAGCAATCCTGCGATGATGACTCTAATAGAATAGTTCTGCACTTCCCTTTATCTACAAGTGAACTGTAATACATGATTTGCTGTGCGTAAGCTGAAAGATGTTGGAGAAGGGTAGCAGTTCAGCTGACACATAGTGTACTCACCGTGTCTCGTTCATGTATGAGAGGCTGCAGAAGCGCTGGATAAGAAAAACTAAGTTGCTTGTACAACTCAAATGTGCTATCCCCAGTGTTTGATTCCTGCAGCAAAACCAGGAATTTGCTTTAGAAACTACTAGTTGTCTACTGTTGGATGTTCTAGAAACTCAATCCTCATCCTGGGAAGATGTGAATCGTGAAGAATGAGCATAAAAGGAAGAATGATGTGATTCGTGAAGAAGCATGTTGCTCCACATTTATCTGGTAGACAAATCAGACTTACAAAATTGCCCACAGCTAGATGATTCTGTGCAAGAAATGGTTTTCCGTATATAAGCTTCCGCCCTAGATGAGGACTTCAGAGACAGAGTATCACATAGAAAACATCAACCAGAAAATTTACTCCCAATTTAGGTTCGAGGAAACAATGCGGAAGAATCTCATGAAGTGATTCTGATCTTACACCAATGTTTTATTGCATAGAATATTACAGCTAATTTCTCATGATACAATGCAAATCAACCAAAAGCTGATAGGGATAGAGCACCTGAAGATTACTCCCCGATGCATCTGATTGGGATGCTATTCCACGAAAAACAGAGACCACCAGGCTTATTTTCTGATCCCATTTCAAACTACTCCATGCTCTCTCAAGCTGAACAACGAAACATCATAAATGAATTCTTCTGTCAGTCAACTATTGCAGGACCTTAATCATCCTGTCCCAAGTCTAATGATTAGGACGAAGAGAAGCTGAATGTTCAGAAGCTTTCTTCATACATTATGAGACCAGATGTTCGAGCATACATACTGTTATTTCAATTGGCCGATCCCCCAAAACAATTTGAGCACCGATTTCTTCGGATACCTTCCGAGCAGCTCGGAACTGCAGGCAAGAAAACAATTGCAAGTTGAGAGAATGTCATAGGAGTTTAGAGGAGTCGATTGCTGAAATCATAATTTCCGGTCACTACCTCATCTCCGAATGGGCGGTTGACATCTGAGGAGATTTTTGAAGAGAAAATTGCCAAGAGTAGACGTAATGCTAGGGCTGTCTGACCACCTGTCATGAAGCCAGATAAAGATCATCTAATTGAGCTTTATTTTTCAAGTGCAGATCAGAACTAACAAGGAACAGGAATCTAGGGCTTACCCAAGTTTATGCTACGACCAACAGCACCAAAAAACCCGGTACCACTCAGGGAAAACATGCTGGACTGTAATTGTTGACTAGGATCTCCTTCACTAGATGTGTACATGATCCCAGCTCTGAAAACAAGCTCTGCAACGACTGGAGTTCAGATATGGATAGGACATCAAACTTTTTGGTGCTTATGAGATCTCGAAGTGCCAGTTTCAGTCAGAACTCAGATGTTAAAATATGGAAAATTACTCTGCTTTCGAATACCCAACATGGAAGAGCAAAATGCAAAAAGAAAGGAGCACGTTGTTGACCTGTAACTGTGATTTAAAATCATGAGAGTATTAATTTTCAAAACGCCAATGCCTCTGTGCAATTTGGGGCGACAAATTGGAAACGATGCATGCCAAACTCTTGCAGCATCAGTCGATCAAAATTTTCAACCTTTCAATGATAGCCAAACATGCCAGCAAAATCGACCAGTTACTTTCATTATGTCCCATATCTAACCAACTACGGGCGACTTATATCTGCACTCGACTAAGATTTCTAACTTAATCCCCAATTCGTCTCGTTAGCTCGATTCATTCATAAGTGGCTGCACAATACTTGGTAAATCAACTCCTGCTTTCATCAGGATTTCTGGTCTAACCCCAGCCTGCCAATATTTGAATATTTCCTAGACAATCAAAACAAAATGTTGAATATGTACACTGCATTCTATCATCTAAGAAGATTACGCATCTAAGAAACATGTCAAGAATATATATCAAGCATGTTCATAGTATAACTATTCTGGGTTAAACAAAAACGCAGTGAACCAACTCCTGTGTGCTTCCACTACACTCGCAATAAATTATTAATATGAGTACTGAACCAGCTCGGTAATCACATTCAACGCGACAGCACAAAAAGGAAGAATGCGAACAAAAGAGGTGGAAACGTGCCTGCTCCTGCAGAGCTCGACCACGACGTTGTCGGGCCTCACGGCCCTGACGACCCGCGCCACGTCGTCGGCGGACCGCCGCGAGATGTGGGTGGTGCCCACCAGCCATATCTCCTCCGGCTCCACGAATTCCGACCTCCAAGCCGGGACCGGGCCGAACTGCCCCTTCCGGACCAGCACGAGGGTCGCGTCGCCCGCCAAGTCCAGCAGCTCGGGGTGCGACGAGGCGATGGAGGCCCTGGACTCCTCCAGAACCTCTCGCCGGAAGTCGAAACCGGGCGGCGGCGGTCTGACGGAGGCCCTGAAGGGTCCGACGGTTCTGGGTGTGTGCAGAGCTGGGCGAGGCGTGAAAACAGGGAAGGTTGATCCGAGGATGGTATCCATGGATGCTAGGAAGGATTTGCTTCCACACCCCACGGATGGAGAGAGAGAGAGAGAAGCCTCGTGGTTGTGGTGCTTCCGTGGCTTCTTATCATCCGCATAGGTCGCCTACGTATGCAGGGCAAATCAGAAAAATGCTGGATATTCTGAAATCACATGTTACTGTATTCGTATCGACATAGCTCATCCTAGAGAGGGTCACTCCTTTCACACTTCATAGTACCTCTTATTCCTATACATCTTGATGTTGTATATATGAAGGTATTTAAACTGTCCATGTCCTAATTGAGTTTGGTGGGAAGAGGATTTTGTTATATTATGGAAAATTTCAAATAAATACATAAAATGTTATTATTTTTTTAAATAAGAATCTCCAATGAATCTTATTTTAAATAAGAGTTTGAAGTGGTATTATTTGTTTTAAATAAGGGTATGACTTTCGACTAATTAAAAGCATTTTCTTCATTTACCTTTTTTGATTTTCCTTTTTCTCGTTCTTCAATTTTCTTCTCGCCGTTCGACTATTAGTGATCTTAGAAAGGGCTGGGTGTGGGATAGCCTTGCTCGAGTGAGGTGAGCCTCACCCTTGGTGAAGCTGCCCTTGCCAACCCCAGGCAAGTCCAACTCTCATTAGATCTGGCGTGGGTGGCCTCGCTCGTAGTTGGGGTGAGGCCACCCTTGATTTAATAAAAAAAAAAAAACTTCAAAACACATCTCCAATTGATGGTCACATAATGACATCGTTGCAAGCAAACTTAATTGAAGAAAAGCATGGGAGTGTCTATGTTTGTTTGTCAATTGGAAGATTAGTCGAAGGAAGTTTCTTCCTACTAGATTGAAGGGAAACATGACCAAGTTATACTATTTTGAAAAAATACAAAAAAGAAAAAAAACATATTTCCCATGTCACACAATGACCGCTTACATATCTATAGTTTTACAAATACTAAATACATACAAGAATCCCCGCCTGCCCAATTGAGGTCCTCGTTCAACTTTATCTCTCTCCTTGAGCTCAAGGTCACACTAGTAGTGGCAACGGCACGATGCTAGATTTGATCTTAGACACATCGGATTTGACATTCCAAACTTGAATCCAAATTGAGAAGAGGGGCCTAGCCATAGCACAAAGGAACATAATGATACGTAAAATTTAACAAATGGGATGGATGCACATGCCAAGTAAATTGGGGCGAAATCTGACTATAATACCTTGCTCGCAGGAAGAAAGGGCAACAATTTACTACGTAAGTTTGTCCAAGATTTTGACAAAAAAAAAGAAGAAGAAAATGTCCACAATCAATTTTTATCCAAAAACTCAATCAACTAATATCAAATTAATCTCAATAGCTAAAGATATTGAGAGACAATTTGGAGAACAAATTTAACGAACAAAATTGATCAGCTTGTGGATCTTGATCTCATGAACAACATATAAATTTCATCCAATTCCGACAAAGTCTAACCGTCGAAACTAGATTGCATTTTCTCCTCTTTTTTCTCTGCTATAGCGAACTCTCTCTCTCTCTCAATCAAAGGCATTCTGCCCTAAATATATAAGATGATGAGTTGGGCCCTAATAAAGACAAGATGAGCCCAACAAGAAAATCCAACCCAGAAATAAATTTACTTATTAAATGGAAGGAAATCGTGTATATATATATATATATATCGTGGCCTCCCCAAAGTGGGTTGGATTACTAATGAACTACTAAATCTTAAACTTAGCTCGAGCCCTCCCAAACTCATATTAATTCGTGATTTAAGTTCAAGTTTTTTTAATGAATTTTATCTAATAGTCGTTACTAATCAATTTAGTGTAGACCGATAAGACACTTAAGTAAAATAATGGAAAAATTATTTTAATCATACGGACCAGAGACTTTGGGTATAGAAACTTGGTTACATTAGACTTCTCTAATGCCCTTTCGGTACCATTCGTGCTCAATCATTATTAAACGCTCAATAAATCAAATAAATTGCATCAAAATAATTAAACACACAAAGCAAGCAATTTTTTTAGGTTTTCTTTTATCTCAAAGTTCGAACTCTATTATAAAACATGCGCTTTGACTACATGACCTAGTTTTACTAACAAATTATTTATAATTAAATGAACCTAACATGCAAACTAATTGATATGCGCATAATATTTTTTATTTTTTAATTAAAATTTGTAATAAAAAACTAATTAAATCATCTAAAATGAATAATTTTCTAATATGCTTTAGGGGTTAATTTGACTCAAACCATATTCTATCTTAGAAAACTATTTTTTTAAAAAAAAAAGAGATTATTGAAATGTGCAAACATTATCTAAGACCTTATATATATATAGATCAAATCCTAATCTATTCCAAAAATTATTTAAACGTGCAATCTAAAAATGCAATCTTAATTTACGAAAATATTTTTTTTTAATGTTTTCTAAGTCAAGCAATTATCAAATAAACATTATATCTAAACCAATCAAGATATTCATCAAATAAAGCATTAAAACAATCAAAAAAATAATCCGTTGTTAACGATTATTTTAACCATAAATATCGCAACACATGATAAAATTCAAAACAATTAAAATTTTGATTTGAAGTCTTATAAATCAAATTAATAATTATAATAATTTAATAATCAAAACACTATCAAAATGTCCCAAAAAATCAATATAATTAGAAAATAATTTGACGTCTTATGAATCAAATTAATAATTACAGTAATCTTTGGGCAAAATCCTATAGATAACGCCTAAAATATTCATAAAATAAACATCGACATTTCATGTTTCAATTTGAGCAATAATAAAATAATACTACCTTGACTCTTAAAAAAAAAAAATCCAGGACCGGCGCGTGGGATTTGCGACCCACGATTTGCGCCGGGGTGGGGGATGGTAGCGCGATTCTGCTTGTGTACAGGGAGGTGCAGACATCGCTGGTGGCGAGCGGAGGGCGGCACAGTGACTAGCAGAGGATGGGCGAAGGTGCTACGACCGGCGGGCGGAGGTTTTGCTCAGTTGCAACGGCAGTGGTGGGTGAGCAGGAGGTCGCGAGTGAGGCGTGGCGATGCGGGGCAGAGACAATGCAAGGTTGACGGGCGGCACTTGGGCAGAGGTGTAGGCGGGGGAGCGCGGACGTGCAGCGATGAGCTCACGGCATCTGGCGGAGCAAAGGTCGAGGTCCTGGCTTGGTGGGCAGCAAGTCCCATTGGTCACTTGGCTAGCTGGAACAGAGGGGTCGGTCGGCAGCAGTAGAGGCGAGCGGCGCTTGGGCAAGGGGGCGTCTGCAGCGACGGAGGCGAGCGGACAGCGTCGTTGGCGCTCGGGCGGAAGGTGGCGCTGCTGTGGTGCGACGAAGGTAGCAGAGGCGACGGCGGACACGGCGACGAGCGAGGACGATGGGCGGACCAGCAGGCGTCGGCGACGGGGCTGGCTGCAGGACGCGGGCGGCACAGGAGCAGCGGCGGCTGGCGCGGCGGAGGCGCGGCTGCAAGCGTCGGCGACGGGGCCGGCGTGGGTGCTCGCGACGGAGGCCGGCAGGCCCGGCAGGGGGCGAGGATGCCCGCGCGAAGAAAGACGACCCGTTTGGTTTTTTTCTTTTGGTTTTTTTTTTGGTTTTTTTTTCTCTCTCTCACGTCACTTCTCTGCTGTGCTTTCTGCCCTCCGCCCTCTATTTTCTGTCCTTGACTTGGTACGAAGGAGATGGAGGCTCCTTTTCCTCTCTTCTTTTCTCACTTTTTTCTCTCTTGCACGAATTCTTCCTTAAATTTTTTTTGTCACGAATTATTTTTTTAATTCTCCTCCTTTCGTTCATGCGAGCCAACCCCCTTTTATATGCAATGAAAAAATTTCCTTCTTTTCGATTGTATCTGGTGCGATCAAAATGTAATCTTCATGATTTTATTTCATTTTCTTTCCTTTGTTCACGTCCTTTGATGTTTCTTTTATTATATCAAAAATGCATATTACTTGAAAATTAACGCTAAATATATATTTTATTTAAAATATTCCATCAAAACCTTTCAATTTTCTACAAAATATACCTCTCGGTATATATCGTTTGAATATATAAAGATTTATTGAATACATTAAATCGTTATTCATTATCAAAATAAGATGCGCCTAAAATTATATGCTATATAATTTTTTTAGGGATTAAAATTAATTTCTAATTTTTATGTAATAAATCAATGATTGAATTCTCAAAATTTAAGTGTCAACAATATATATATAAACTTCATAATTTGTAATTTAATATATTTGAACATATTTAGATTAATTCAAAACCGTGTGTGGACATGCAACCTAAGACGTGCCTAAAGAGGCGAGTCTTTAGAATTTTGTTGTGTAAAAGCTTTAAAACCATATAGGAGATAGACAGGAACTGGAACGCTAAAGTTCGGCGCTATCTATTCAATAAACTAGCCCTTCCTAGGGAGCATTCGGAGCTAAAACCTAGACTACTGACTTATCAGTCTGCCGACAGTGCCGGGTTTAGAACAAAAGGACACGTCTCTTTAGGCACGAGGAATCCGGCGACATGCATCACCAAATTCTGATCTCACGCTCTCTTTTGACTCCCAGAAAATGATGGGTGAATGCCCAGCCGCAACTTCCACCTCTCGTATTCTCGGGCTGCAATAATTACTACGGCTCGAAGTAAGACGTGTATGGCTCTCTCTGCCGTACTTCCACGCGCAAATTAATTTCGCGTTTGGACCACTCGCTCGAATCGAAGCTAAGATTACTTCCGCTGAGCTCGCCTCGTTTATACAATCTGAAATCTTTGAGTATGTTGCCAACGAGTGTTTATCTTATTCGGTTTCGCTGTCTATTACGTGAAAAGGACCATCTTTGTCCCTGAAGCGTAGTTTCTTGACGTGATGTCGCCAAGTTGTTGGAATGAATATAAGCAAGACAGGTTAAATAATTGTGAAAGATTTGACTAGGGGCAGATTTACATTTTCATCCGAGCATATATTCCTCTGCACTTCTACACTTCGGTTAATTGGAGTATCCGCATCCATTTCGCCAGCGAATCTGCAGTAATATAACATAATCTGATATGATTTCAGGTAAATAAAAGAAACATTAAAGATTGAACCGAGCAATACAAAATGAGGAAATCATTATGTCTTTCCAACAATAGAAGCATGAAATCTTTACATCTAATTCCTACTTGATTGATGCGATCACTTGACGATTCAAGACAATAGAGTATAATCACACATGAAACAAGAGGTCGACATAATACAAATTGTACGCCTTTTGATTAGGCCCCTCATTCACTCCCATCTTAAAAATTTTAATAATGTTATCTTGTTGTTAGTAGCTAACATCGTACCTGCCACCCTAAGCCTAACGAGCAACTCGTTCATATCATATATCGTTCGTATTTAACGCCTTCATGTACGTACATGTGCTTGTGTTTGTATTAGATAAATGGGCCATCAGCCTTCTACTCTATGACCAAACCAACCAAACACTTCTACACTATAATACTCTTTTTCCACCACCTCACCCTCTCGAATGCGCTCTCCCCACGCCGGAATATTCCCCACGCGCCTCCCCCGCAGCCACTACCATGGATCAGCACTCCCCGCTTGCCGATGCTTCCAGGTCGCCTGCTTGTCATCCGCCGGTCTCCAGGAGACACCCTGAGTACCGCGGGATCCGGTCTCGGGGACGTAAATGGGTGTCCGAGATACGAGAGCCGCGTAAAGCCACACGCATTTGGCTTGGCACTTACCCCACCCCGGAGATGGCTGCGGCCGCCTATGACGTTGCCGCCCTTGCTCTGAAAGGCCCTGGCGCCCTCCTGAACTTCCCGAGTTCGGTCCTCACATATCCTATTCCGCCTTCCACGTCGCCATCCGACATACGCGCTACCGCATCGAGAGCAGCAGCTTCGAGGCTCCTGAGGTGGGATCTCGGCGTTGACTCGAACGAGCACACGGCAGCCTCGGGGCAAGAATTCATCGACGAGGACGCCATTTTGAATATGCCAAACCTGTTAGCCGACATGGCGGAGGGGATGCTCTTGAGCCCGCCACGGCCGGAGGAATCACAGGAGTACTCCGATGCAGAAGGCTTGTGGAACTATCTATGACAAGAACAAAGTCATCCATGCAGTTTCTCCAGAACTAGGAAAGCTGCACTGCTGTGGTGGAGTGAATTTTGGGAAATATGCCAATAGCATTTCATCTACGTGACGTGTACTTTCCTGGTTTGTCGCTCTTTCAAAGCGTGGAATTTTATCAACAGTTAATTGGTTCTTTCCATTTATGTGTCCGATGCAAGATTTCTTAAAGTTTGTTCCAACTACTTACTGATGTTTTCTTTTTCTCAAACATCGCATTGATTCCCCGTCTTTCACTAATGGGTGTGAACTTGTAAAACGGGCTTTGTTTTCTAGAAACCTTTGAATTATTGCGTGGTACTACGTTTGATAAAGCAACCCAGGGTTATTATTGACACATAAATTTTGACGATCTAGTCATTTATCTATTGCATAGAAAATTATGAGTTAATTTAATTCTTAAAAAAATATTAATTGCATAGCATATAAATTTAGGTGTATTTGCATTTATCTATTGGACCGATAGTAGATGGGTTCGAATTAGTGGTTCTGAGCTTTAACTCGACAGGTCGGACTAAAAAGAAGCGAGCAAATTGGCCCGAGCTCGTTCTTTTTAAATGACAAAAAATTATCTAAATGGAGATTTTATATGATATTACGGTGGATTTTTAGAATTTAAAAAAATCACATTTCAATTTTATCTTTAGCAATAGGCGATAAAATCAATGGATAATACTCAAGAGATGACGAAAATAAAAGGATTTTGTGATTAGGAGGTTATAGGCAATCTTCGTGAGATGAAATATTTAAAAAAAAATTGCATTTGTTTCGCCTATAAAAGAGGGTACGGAGGTCGATCGAGGGGGGGGGGGCCTTCTCTTGGGAAAAAAAAAAAACTCTTTGGGGGGCCTTCTCTTCGTCCGAGGAAAGAGAACACAAAAAGGTCCAAAAGTGAAGGAAAGTGAGAGGGAAAAATTCTTCTAGGTTTTCCTTCTGCTGGCTTCGAAGTCAAAAGAGGTGCAGAAAGTAGAGAGAGAAGATGTGAGAGACAGGTGAGAGTGACGGAGAGGGAGAGAGAGAGAGAGAGAGAAAAGAAAAAAAACAAGAAGGAAAAAAATAGCTACTGTTCGTCGTCTCCAGAGCTTCCCCCGCCGCTGCTGTCAATCACCTCCGTGCCGCAGCACTCGATCCTACGGCGAACCACCGCAGTCGCCGCTCGTTCCCTCGCGACTTGCAGCACCCGTGACCCTCCCTCGCCACACGAAGCCCGCCGGCCACCGTCACTCCGAGCACCCCTCCACGACGTCCGGGTCGTTCAGCCACTCTGTCCTGCTACGCCTTTTCCACGAGTTGTCCCTTGTTGCTGCGACCTACGTTTCCGGCGCTGCTCCTGCTCCGCCTGACCTGCAACCCGTTCGCCGTCGCCACTCCGCTTGCACTCGCATGCCTTAGCCTCTCCTTGGTGCCTTCCAGCCTTTGCTTGACGACCGCTGTTGTCCCGATCTCGCCGCTCGGGTGTCCGACGCCGGCAGATTCGAGCCTGCCTCCGCCCGCAACCCAGCGACCTCTGCGTCTCTGCCCGCAGCACCGCAGATCCTGAGCCCCCTCTGTTGACGCTGACCTGCAGCGCCAGGAGCCCCGACGCCCCCGCTCCGCTGGTCCCTGCTGCCCGAACGCTGCCCCTGTCTCGCCTGAACCGCGACCCGCTGCTTGTGTCGCCGGTCCGCCCTCCTCCGAGCGACGCTCGCGCCCGTGCTGCTTCGACCAGCGTCCCTGCTCGCTGCTCCACTTGCCACCGGAGCCCTCGCGCCGGAGATCCGACGACGGTGACCGGCAAACGACGGTGACCAACCACCACACGAGCACAAGCCTTGCTTGGGAAGGAAAAAAGGAAAAAACAAAAAAGGAAAATTAAATTAAGGTTATTGATGTGAATTCTGATCTAATAACGCAAAGCATAGTTGGCTTAAGGTTAGTTTTGCAATTTATTTATTGCTTTTTTTTTTATTATCTTGGTGTTAAATTAATGATATGTACTATGGTCACTTCACATGTTAGGGAAATAGTTTTAAAATTAATTCAAGCTGCTTGCAATTTTTTTCTTTTTAAATAAAAGAGAAACATACCGAAGAGCATTAGCGTAACCAAATTCTCGAACTCATAGTTCGTAAGAGTAAGGTAAATCTCCGATACGGGTTTCTAATTGATTCACAAAAGATAGATTAGTCACGACTCTTAATTTGTAAGAGTAAAATAAATCTCTTGTTACGGGTTTCTAATCGACCCACAAAAGATAGATTAGTCACGACTCCTGATTGAAAATCAATTGCATGTTAAGAAAAAGTCGTAAATTGATATGGGCTTGGAAGAGTACAAACTAAGTTAGACTTAGTACTTTATTAGCCTAATTTTAGGTGGTGCATTCGAAATTTACGTCATGGTATCTACCAATAAACCTAAGAGCAAGCAACTTCAATCTACTACAACTTCTTTTGGTTTTCCTACGTTTAGATCATCTAGTTTAACTAATTAAACTAGCATATCATATAATCCCTCACGATTCCCATCATAGGCGGGAAAATACTAAAATAGGAAGAGGTAATTATCGGGATAACTCAAGAGTAGTTATTTCAGATGATATATCGGTAGAATTTAACACTCTAAATAGATAAAAAGAGACCCATCAAATTACATAAAGTTCGGAATAATAATTTTCTGGAGCATGATACTATACACCTTGCTACATTAATGAAACTAAGAAAATCAAGATTGATGGTAATTTTTTAGAGAAACTCTTGGTCATCTTAGGCAAAAAAGATGATAGTTTTTGGCCAATGTAATTGAGAAAGCATCCGGTACTCTTCTCTAAGGCAAAAGATGTTCGGACATGGTTTGCTCAATTTGACGGACTCCACGCTCTAAAAGGTGGGTGGACGAGAGCAAGTAATGAGTTCAATTATTTCTTCTTCTTCAGAAAAAAAAAAAAAAAAAAAAGAACATTCAAATTCCGCAATGTATTTTTAGCAGTGTTATCGGCTTAGTTTACATGAATATGGAGCTAGGCAATGCCTGATCAGCTCATTGAGGAGTATGCAAGTTAATTAAATCTGGGACCATATATTTGGAAGGAAGAACTTCCGTGAACAGCAAGAAGGATCGAAATTTTTGATCTGATCCTAATAAAGAAAAAGTTAGAAAAAAATCAAATGCTTGCATAATAAGAGGGATCTTTGACCATTTAAGGGTAAGGCCAAGGACATTATTATGTCACCATTCTAAAGTGGAATTATGTAATTATTAACACATTGAAAAAAATTCTTGGGCTCATGCCCAAGCTACATATGATGTTTCACGTGGTCTGCCTATGATAGGCCGACTTTCAAATACATCCACTTAGAGATAGCAAGCATCAAATGCACACGATCAAATGTCACCAAAAAAGAGACAAAGTGCCTAATTGGTTCTACTCTTCCCCCTTTTTATATTGGTAAAAGTTTGATGATTTCTTCTAGTTAATTGGGTGGTGGGGTTCAAGGATGCTTGGAATTTCTTATTGCAATTGCCATTTCTACTAATAAAATTAAAAATAAAATAAAATTTAATAATGGAGCCTATAGTTAGTAAAGATTTCGTTTGGCACAATTGTAACGATATCGTAACTATGTTGTGCTGTGATTATATTGCCAAATGCCATAACGTGCTTGTTTGGTAATACATATTCTAAATTTAGAAATAAGTGTATTGAAAATTCTAAAACTTTTAAAAAGTGCAATCAAATCATAAAATTTGTTAAATTAGTTCACTCAAATCCTTTTATTAACTCCATCCATCTAGACTAAGAGAAAATGGTGAAGGAGTTAATAGAAAGATTTGATTGTACAAATTTGACAAGTTTTGTGATATTATTGCATTTTTTTTTAAAGTTTTAGGATTTAATTGCATTTTTACGATAAATTTTAGAACTTTCAGTACACTTATTCCTTAAATTTACAACACCTCATAACTGGACAAGACTGTTTTCTCATACGAGATTGTTTAATAGCTATAGTGTTAAGATTTATCCCAAACACATTATATGGTAGAACAACTCTATTCTATACTTGACACCTAAATTTTGGTGATCCAATCATTTATTGCATAGAAAATTAAATATTAATTTTTAACTCCTAAAAAAACTAGAATTAAATTGCGTAACATTTTTTTTTATTGCATTGGACTGGCGACGGATAGGTTTGAATTGATAGCTCTAGGGTTTAATTTGATGAGTTGGGCTAAGCCTATGAAAAGAGAGAATTAGCTCGAGCCCGTTATTTTCTGATGACCAAAAATTAACTTATGAGGAATGGCGATTTAATATTTTTGATGATATGATAGTGGATTTTTCCTATATTCGTGCAATCTATTCATATATTCTCAATAAAGACAGGCAAGAGAATGAGATATTGCAAACTCATGTTTGCAAGATTTGGAATCGGGAAAATTCTATATGATCAAGAACTTTTGGCAATATTCGGTCAATTTTTGGGTTGTTGGATGATCCAATGGAAAAGAATTTTTTGCTGATCTTGTGAATGTTAACGTGCGGTGACCGATTCTCTTGTTTGTAGGAAAGAAAAGAAATAAAGGAAAGAAAAGGATGCGGATGGGTTACAATTTTTGCATGGTCGAAGGTAGAAGGAAATTGAAAAAGAAATCGTGTCTTGACCGTGCAATATGTGATTTTGTTTCTTTCCTTGGTGGGCTCCTTTCCTTTGCATATAAAAGGGGCGCTCTCTTTCGATCAGGAGGGGGCCCACACAATTCCATACACGGCCACATTGAGAACGCATTGAAAGACACACGTGAGAGGGGAGGGAGGGGGTCGTCTCTCGGCCAAGTCGTGAGACTCCCCTGCCACACGAGACTTGTGCCACCTGCCATTGCGCCTCTGCCATTGTTGTGCCTCACCGCCTGTGACGCTACTCTAAGCAGCCTGCAGTCCGCAATGGTTAGTTGCTGATCCGACGACGATGAGCCGTTGCCTCTAGCTCCACGTCCCCTATTGCTGCTGCTCACCACCCCATCGTCGTTCGTACTGCCGTGTCTAGTACCCGAGCTATCGCCTTTCACCACTGCTGCTCACTCGACTGAACCCCGAGCTACCAACGAACATCGCCTCTGCTGTCCAGACGAACCAGACCACCAACAGATACCTTTATCAACGACCTCAACCTCAATTACTTGATGTTCAGATTGTGCCATCAATTTTCTTTGCTTCACGGGCTGAATTGTGCGCCAGCGAACACCACATCATCGGGGCCGCACAACTCAAAAGGACATTAAGAAAGCCAAGAAATTTCTCCTTTCCCTAGGGTTTGGCCTTCACGTTCAGTTTGTCCTATTCAGTGGGTTTGATGCCACAAAGTTCCATCCAAATAATAGTCCAACGCTTCAAGCACCCTTGCATTAGCAAAGTCAACATCTCTATGGGTCCCTGTTGCTGCGCAAGACCACCTCCTTGACCAACGTTCATATATTTTGGCGAATTCCCAATTCCGGATTGACGCACGAGCTATGCAATAGTGGCAGCCCAGCAAGCTCTCAATCAAAAACCAACATAATCTCGATTTTTATTTGCAGATTTTTGCTGAGTCATCACGACTAAACCACGTGCGCTCTTGTCCCAACGACGAGATCACTGCTGCTCACCACCGCCTTGACACTGTTGCCATTCACTATTGAGGAACCGATTGCAATCCCGATCCGATTGCGCATAGTTCAAATTTGAAAGCCAATATTCGGATTAGGTAAAAATTTAGTCTAATTTGATTTCTGAATATTCCGTTTCCTTATTTACAATATCTCGATGCACATGATCGAAGTTCATGATAAATAGTCCTATCCGTAATCTCGAGTAGCCTCTTAAATTGGGAAATCTTCCAATTTCATGATAATGCATCATCGATTGATTGAGTCAAATTTCAATTTCGAAATTTGACTTCGCAATCGTCTGAAAAAATCACAATCGATCTCACGCTTGAGATATGATTCGCGATTTTTGTTAAAATTAGCAAATCCGATCTCATACGCGAGATATGATCCATCGATTTACTAGATGGATATCAATCATATATTGCACGATTTGATGTCGTGTTGTTTTAATTGATTTTGTTTCCGCAAAAGAAAACCCAAAAATATATATTTGAGTTAGATTAGGTTCATGTTAAAAAATTGCTTGTTTTAGGGTTACTTTGCATGTTTAGAATAGAAAATTTATTTATTTCGAATTTTTGGAAATAAAAATCCCCAAAAAAAAAATTAATTTAGGATGTTAGTTTTTTCTTTCATTAATTTAAATTGCATGTTTAATTATTGAGTAATTTTAATTTCAAAATTTAATTAAAAATAAAAGAAAGCATAAAAATTATCATGCACAATTCATGTAGAATTAGGTCATCCATTGCACTCATCTAAATGTGTAAATGTTAGAATAGTTGCATTAATCTTTTCCTATCACTAGATTAGGTTATTTAATTAATGGTGCGTGACATATAGTTTACATGTTAGGTTGTATGTTGCATGTCATTTTAGTTAAAATAATTTTGTACATCATTGCATTGCATTACACGTAATTTCTAGGCTTCATTTAAAAAAAAGAAAATATTGAAAAAAATTGAGTGATTGCGTGTTTATTAGAAATCATATCTAAAACTGTTGATGTGAATTATAATCTAACATTGCAGATGCTTTTGTTGTTATGAGGTAAGTCCCATAATTTATTTAGTGTTTTATTTGGTTGTTAAATCGGTGGTTTGCACACCCGCATTATCATCTCACATGTTAGGGAAGTAAATTAAAATCAATTCAAGCTGCTTGTAAAACATTTTTTTTTTCGAAATAAAAGAGAAAGGTACCGAAAAGGCGTTAGAGAAATCTAGCGTAATCAAGTCCCGAACTCACAATCTTTGGTTTGTAGGAGTAAAGTAAATCTCCTGTTACTTTACTTGGGTTTCTAATCGACCCACCAAAAATAGATTAGTGGCAACTCCTAATTGAAAAATCATTTGCATGTTAAGATTTTGAATCTAAAGTGTAAATTGGTATGGGTTTGGGAGAGCCCAAGCTAAGTTTAGGCTTAGTAATCCATTAACCAAACCCTAAGTAATTCACCCGAGGTTAGGTTGCGACATATGACTACCAATTTATAAAGGCCATACAAAAAAGGTCGAAACAACTTATTTTCGCTATTGAAGTAGTATTTAATTCCTAAACAATTAATGTGCCCGACATGGCAATTCTAAATCATTATAGCAATTCACACATCACTTACCAAACGTCTAATGCAATCTTAGCTTATTGCCAAAATACATCAAAACACTTCAGTTGGAGCCATTTGTGGTAAAATTGAAACCACATGTTTATTCCACTTGTGTGAAAGTGAAAGGCTATCATCTGCCTGCACGAAAAACAGAAGTAAACACATGTTAGAATGCCAGACAAAAGAACCCTCTATCAAACATCGATAGGGTTCCCGCATGAGGGGCGAATGCAACATAGAAAGTCCACTGTACCATGAAACGATTGTTCTTGTTGACCATGGGCCCCAACAATGCGATTGGAGTCACTAGACCAAGAATTGATGCAATTAAGTCATGATGACCCCAAGTTCTGATTCTCCAAAAGGAGGGATGGAGGGGTGGGAAATTATGGGGAGGAGGGCTACAATTATATGACAAGATATGCTAACTAAGATGCATTAAGTAGCGTAGCATAAATCTTAGAGACATGATAGATTGAATTTGCTGTGGGGAACTCCACTTTGGGAGGGACAAGTCGTGAACATGATGTACGAAATCCTTAGAGATAACATAACATATTGAAGGGACATCTCTAGTGTTTCCGCGGTTTTGGAGGATCCAAGAGCATGTGCATGCTTGTTGTGACCTAATTTTGGGTGCACCACCTAGGAGTTGGTTAATGGATTACCAAGCTTAAACTTAACTTGAGCTCTCCAAAACCCATATCAATTCGCGACTTAAGTTCAAGTTCTTAACATACAAATGATTTTTTAATTATGAGTCGCCATTAATTATTTTAGTTTATCGATTAGATACCTAAGTAAAATAAGGGGAGAATTATTTTACTCCTACAAAGCAGAGATTTTGAGTGCGGGAACTTAATTACATTAGATTTCTCTAATGCTCTTTCGATACCATTCTTTTTATGAAAAAAATGTTTATTAGGTAGCTTGAGTTGATTTTATTATTCCCTAACATATGAGGTGATTATGTGAGTGTGTAATCCACCGATTTAACACCCAATAAAATGATAAATAAATTGTAAGGCTTACTTCATAGCAACGAAAGCATCTGCAACATTAGCTTAGAATTCACATTAATAGTCCTAGATATGATTTCTAATTAGCACGCAGCCACTCAATCTTTTAGGATTTTTTCTTATTTAATGAAACCTAATCTACGTGCAATGCAATGCAATGCAATGATGTATAAAAATGTATCTACGCTAACGTGAAATGCAACATGTAACCTAATATGCAAACTATATGTCATGTGACGTTACTTACTTGACCTAATCTAATGGCGGACAAATATTAATGCAACTATCCTAATATGTCACATGTTTAAATGATCCCAAACATCCAATAATTAACCTAATTTTAGGTGACACATGTATGATATATTTTTTTCTTTTTTAAGTGAAATTCGAAATTAAAGTTACCTAATAATTAAACATGCAATTTCAATTAAGGAAATCTAACATCTTAAGGCAATTTTTTGTATTTTTTATTTAAAAAATTCGGAACCAATAAATAACCTAATCTAAACCATGCAATCTAGCCTAAAACAAGCAATATTTTAGCAAGAATCGAATCTAATTCAAAGATATTCTTTCTTGGGTTTTCTTCTTTTAAGGAAAGCAATCAAACAATGGATAGATATTTAATCAAATAATGTAATCTAAAATCTTATATTACCTATCTCAATAAGGACACGAAATAAACCGATGATTGTATCCAAGTGGTTATGGATATTGATGAAGGCTTATTTGTTCAAAGTTGGAAACGAATAAATCAACGATCGTATCCAAATGATCATGGGTAGGATGGAAGATTTTCCGTACCCCCAGCATCGTATCTCGTGATTAGAGATCGGATGGTCATCCAGGTATGTTGTTAAATTAGGAAAGTTTCCTAACTTGGGGGTATCTTAGGATTTTGTGGATACTATATTATCTAAGTAAATATCTAACAAAATATTATATATCATAAAATTTCAGAATATATCTAACTACTCAAATAAGGCAGTAAAATATTTGCAAATATACTAGAGATGTGCACCTTACCTAGTTTGAGGATTTTATTTCCAAATTTGCTTGCAACGCAGTGGGATCGGAATCGTGACCTATTCCTCAACAGTGAACGGCGACGAATGTTGGCAAACGACAGCAACATGTTAGCGGGTGTTGGTGGTGCGGTGGTTCATGGCCAAGGAGGACTCATTGATTGCTTATACACCGTGAGTGGGGGAGTTGACGGCTCGGTGTGACACAATCACATGATGGTCAAGGATGGGAAGTGTTATAGATGAAGCCAAATATTTTTAGGGGTTTTTTTTTGTCTTTTCCATTAGATTTGCTTTTAGGTTAAAAGCTACACCTTTATATTAGCGATGGCAAGATGTTAGCTAGTAAGATGCTAGCCGTCAAGATGTTGAAAAAGAAAATAGAGAGGTAAGAAAAAAAGAGAAGAAAGTGAGTTTTTTTTTTTTTTTCCTTTATGAGGGTTTTCAATCTCTTTGTGCCCTAATCTTGAGAGAAGATTATTGTTGTATTTCAACTTTTTTCGAAGCCTAGTTGATTCGCGGAGTGTCTCTGTGCGGAGACATAACCCAGGTTTGAGTAAACTTCGATAACAAATTTTTTGGTGTGTTCTTCTGATTATGTTATTTTATTATTATATTCTGCTTGATGAATTGTTTGTGAGCGTTATTTTTCTGAAATCAACATGCGATTTCATAACAATTGGTATCAGAGTGTGGGTTGGCTAATGAGAACATCAATGGTTTTTTGATGACGTTCGATTAAAAGCAAATAGTATGACAGAAGATAAAATCAGAATCGATAAGTTCAATGGGTAGGATTTCAGATGGTGGAAACTACAAATCGAGGATAATCTTTATCAAAAAGATCTCTATGCACCACTTGAGGGTTGGAAATCCGAGATGGCAAAAGTGGATCTGACCGCAGAAGCCGGATGGAAAATTCTTGATTGAAAGGCATGAGGTGCAATTCGTCTAGGGTTGACGAAAAAGACGGGGTATCACATCGCATAAGCAAAAACTATAAAAGAAGCCATGGATATTCTAATGAATATTTATGATAAGCCGTCCACATCAAATTAGGTTATGGGTTAATTGGAATCCGTAAGCATAAATTTAGATATGAAGCTTCAAGCTTTATTATTTTTATGTTCTCTTTCAGAAAGCTACAATACCGCAATGCAGGGAATTTTAAGCACCATGAATGATCATTTAACTATTGATGATGTTGTGAGTAGTATCATGGATGAACAGATGCGAAGGAAAGTCCCAAGTGGAGATAATTTTTCGGCATCTACATCTTTAACGGCACTCATAGTGGAGAACCATAGAAGATAAAAGTAGAGGAAAATTTAGCAGACGTGGCAGATCACAATTAGGGGTGTGCATGGTCCGAGCGGGCGGTTCCCGACCTAGAATCGGGAACTACCCGCTAAGGACCGGTTCCAAAAAATTGGAACTAGGATCCACCCGGGAACCGGACCGCCGGTCTGGTCCGGTTCCTGGGTGGATCCATGGAACCGATCTTGACGCGAAAAATTTTGGTTTTAAACATAAAACGGTCGCGAAACAATTTTGGTTTCCTGGACTGCCGGTCTGGTCCGGTCCGGTTCCCAAGTTTTGAGCTCTAAAATTCCAAGTTCCAATCTCTAAAAACTAAAACAATAATTAATAGACGAATGCTCAACATTAAATAACAGTCAACTACACGTGAATGATAAAAAAAACTAAGTGTGGTGGGGGAAAATACCCTCAAGATGACTCATGGATCTACCTTGTAATCTTCACCAACATCTGCCATTGTTGACTCAATTTCCATGACTTCCGGAGGTGCAACAACAGAAGTTGCAACATCTTTGGGGGCCACATTTTCTACCAGAGAATCTGTCCATTGAAAGAAATCACAAGCTCCATGTCCCTGTGTTCAAGCCAACACAAGTTAAATAAACAACCAAAAGTGCAATCTTGTGAGTACCAGATGATTAGAACCAATAAGCACAAGGGAAGAACAAGATTGCACCTAGCAAACTTGCAAAATATGGAAGGGGACAATTTCCACACAATCTGCAGAGACTAGGAAGATTTGCTACACTTCTAGTAATTCATAGATCTCAATAGGTAAGAGTAAGGAAAATTTATAAAACAGGATTTCCCATTGCCACCCTCCTTAACTGCATTTCGCCGGGCCTACTAAAGGATGTGATGGAAGTTTTGAATAAGATGCAACAATGAATTCTTTTATGTCAAAATTCTGCTCAAATCATCTTAGAAATTCGATGACAATGTTAGGGACAACAAAGCTTCTATGTTTTACACACAATCTATGAAAAAGTCACAATGGACCAAAGAACCACCAAAATTGTAGCTTTGGATTGGGCTTCATATACATAATTGCTACCTCAAACGACAAGTAGAAAAAACTTCAGCTACAAGATCCATCAACTCTAGCAAGAAGCCCCCAACCGCAATCCCCAACTTTTGGTTAGCAACTTGTCGGTACTAGCCAATGAGAAATGGGTACAATATGAAAATAACTATTCATCGAAGTACAGGTCCTAAAAAGTACTTCTGCGAGAGCAACACCAAAGGCAGCATGCGTGAGCTACTAAAAATTGAACTCAAACAATTATTGAAAATCTCACCATATATATTCCTCCCACTTCAACTTGTAAACTCTATGGACCGTCAATCTCCTTGTTAATCTCCTTGCTAACATAATCCATGTCTAACAAAAAGAATATATTAAATAAAGTATTCAATTATTAGATAATAGATATACAAAAGAATTACATGATGAAATGATACGACTTACCCAATTCAAACTTTTCCGCATTTTCGATACATTCTTCAACATTAATCGGCTCACGAATTGCTCTCAACCAATCTTGAGTGCAAATCAAAGGTTTCACAACTCTAGGAGTCAAAGAACTCTGAAAACCATCAAGCACACGACCAGAAGTATTGAAAGTTGATTATGAAGCAACGGTAGTAACGGGAATAGAAAAAATATCCCGAGTCATCAAAGATAAGATGCCATCGGACTTTTTCTTCTCCTTATTAAGAAAGTCATCATACGAAGGCTCTTGCACATAGAAATTTAAGCTGCAATTGTCCTCTTCGTTTCCCTAATTGAAATAAGAATCGCAGCTACTACTGATATTAGTAGAACTTACCAATTCTGTGACATCCCGATTTTTCAATTCTGGTTTCAATTAAATAAGTCGGGCATTTCATCTTCGCGTCTATAGCTTTCTTCTCTGAGTTGGCCACTCACGAGATAACTAGTCTATTAGGTGAAGCCATTAAGGAATCTAAACGCAATAGACTTGAGAATTCGACCAGGAAACGATTGCTCGACCGTACTAATCTGCAAGAGTCATTACGGCACGGACCGATTAGAGACCGGAGATAGGTCGATTCAACAAAACCATGTAATTCAGTGTGGGTGATTCCACCTAATTGCACAATTCTTGTTGATCGGCACTAAACCGATTTCTCTACCGTTTTGGTACCCTGTGTTCGTATTTGAAACCTCGAGATTTCTACGACAATCGAGAGTCGCTAATGTGTCGAAGATGCACTTTGTGGCTTGAAAATAATCAACCACAAGTCAATTGCACAGAAAATTCCTAAAAGCTACCCGGTGGATTAGGACGCGCTAAAGTCGCGCCAGATTGAATTTAACCGTGAAATTGAACCCGATTACAAAAATTGGAAGTTCTGTCAAGTCACAATTCATTTTAGGAATATCGACTCATCTCCAATAGATTTTTCTACAAACCGAGATTTTTGGCAGAAAAGCAAAGTAAGGCCGTTTTTGTTCGAGATTGTCAGAGGGCCGTTTTTAATTGAATCTTCGGGATGCAAGTTGGATCATTTGACGGGGAAATGTCATGAGAAGGCCGAGGACACATGGGTTGATTTAATTGAGCTTCAATTGGATGGAATTGAGTGAGAATTGATTGAATTTGATGCACAAATGTCTAAAATTCGTATACCTTGGGGGGAGAGCTATTTTGCACCTATTGGCAAGGTTGTGGAGGAAGATTGAGGAGAGAGAGTGGATGATGTCATGTGATGTCATGGTGGGGGCAAAGCAAATGAGGTTTAGACAAGTGTTGAGCTCTAGTGAGCCACCAAGGAGGCCCCCTCTTCAGCAGACCATCTTCTTCCTTCATTCATGGCTTTCTCCATGGTTGAGGCTTAGGAAAAGCTCAAGAGAACCAGAGGAAACCGAGCTCTCCAGTCCCTCCATCGTCGCACGCCCGGAAGGCCATCGTCGGCCGTTTTCCTCCCTTGTTTTCCCCTCGTTCCAGTTTCTGCTCCAGCCGACCTTTCGCCAAAGATCCGAGTAAAAAGTAGTCTTCCCGGTTGAATCAGCGAACGAGCCACCCATCGCCGCGAAGACGACATCCAGAACGTTCCGGAGCACCTCGCCGCTCGCCGGAACGATTCTCCGGCTGTCCCGAAATCCTGAGAGAAGCCGCCGCTCGCCGGACCGTCTGGACTCGCCCGGTTCCGCCTGTTTCAGGTTTTCTTGCTGTTTCGCCCCATTCCGACTGTTCCTTTGCCCGTCCCAACCTCCAGCAAGATCCCCAAGACCCCCGAGAGCCATTGGTTGCCAACCACCTGCTCGCCGGAGCTCCGATCGGCCCGTTTTCGCTGTTAAAGTTGTTGGTTTCTTCTCTGCAGTTCAGCCCAGATCAGAAGCAGAAGACAACAAGAAGTTCCAGACTTCGAGGCCCGTTTTCAGTGTCTTCCCAGCCTCCGTTGGTGTCGCCGCTTTGGGGTTTATCGACCGCCTTGGTGTCGTGGTCGCCGTGAACTCACCGGCGCGCAAAACCGGTGAGTTTATCCTCTAATTCTTGCTTAGTGAGTTAATGACGCTTAAGGGGTGTTTAGATTAGTCTAATTAGGTTTATGTAATTAAATTAGATTATTTTAATGTAAATTAGATTAGTTGTATGATTAGTTTAATGGATGTTTAATTAGGGCTAATTATATGATTAAATTAGTGCAATCTTGTTTAAGCCATAATTAATTATTTCAATTAATTAATTATTTCGAATTTATAAATATTATTTTATTATATTATATTATTATAATATAATATTTAATTATTTAATTTTCGGAATTAAATTTAATTATTTAATAATTTCGAAAATTATCTTAGGGATGGCGGTCGTTAGAATTTCGTCTTTGATCCAGCGGTGCGGTCGGTTTGTGTTAATTGTATGTTTAAATTGAGAAATTGAGTGATTGATGATTATGGTTAATTATTCCAAAAGTGTGGAATTGAGTGATATTGATGAAGTTGTGGTATTTAACTTGAAAATACCCGGTGTTGGCTTTTAGCACCGTAATTGGTTTGTATGACCAGTTTGAATCGATTGGATTGATTGATTGATTGAATTGAGATATGAGTTGGTTTATTATTGAATGATAAGCTTTGGCGAGCATTGGTTTATATATATGTATCAGCTTGGGCGAGCAATTATGATATACATATATATATGGCGAACACGGTGAGCTATAGTATACTATATTGAATATTGCGGCAGCTTCTGGTGAGCTAAGATCGTTTTATCAGCTTGTGCGAGCACGATCTATCTATCAGCTTGTGTGAGCTACCATCTATGTATATATCAGCTTGTGCGAGCTACCATCTATATCAGCTTGTGAGAGCATTGCATCCATTTCAGCTTGTGTGAGCCGTGAATGTATTGATGGATGAATAGATGGTATGGTTTAATAGATGGTATGGATTGATAGATATGTGGATCGTATGATATCAATTGGATTGATTGAATTGATAGACCGATGGGTGTGTCGGTAGTTTCAGCTTGTGCGAGCATTGTTTGAATATGAATTGTACTGACGTGTAGGAAAGGACTGAGGCGAGGTAAGTCCTCTATCCTATTTGTGTGGCTAGAGCACCCTAAGGCGTATTTTCTTCCTAATTGAGTTTTAGAGGGTAGGACTCGCTGAGACGTAGTCTCATCCTGGTTGTGGGATAATATTTCAGGTCCCTAGATGACGGTCGTGGAGGACCGGAAGTCCTGGAGTTCGGAAGGTGGAGGCTAAAGAATCGGCGAACGTGTCTGACAAGTTGGTCATAGGACAGTTCCCTAGTTGTTGAGCCTGTCTATTTTGTAGACAATCCAGTGTTGTATATAAACCTATGTGTTTATAAGAAAGCTTGTTTGGTTGTGATTGATTGCCTGCTTTTCTATCCCAAGTTAAATGTTGTCAGGGGATTTGTTTCGCTTCTGCATGTGCAATAAAAATGAATGGGTCGGCGACGTGGCCTGGGAAGTCGCATTTGTATCGACCAGAGTGGGATGTTCGTGCGCTCGGAGGATCGGGGCGTGACAAATTCGCCATCCAAATTTTTGTCTCTAGAAGTGTGACAAGATTTCTCATAAAATTTAAACACACGTTCCAAGGCAAACTTCACATTATCAAACATCTCATCAATTTCTGCAGCTTCATCATAAATGAGTCTACAACAATACCTCACATAATTCAGCTTTTTTCTAGGATCCAATGTTACCGCAATCAATACCATCATATTGACTTTTTCATAATAATTGTCAAACTTCTCTTTCATTTTCAAGCCCATAACTCTCACCCTATGATCAAAAGCCTTCGTTGCTTCTCGCAAATATTTGTACAAAGAAGCTATCCCCACAAAATAATCATTTGAAGTGATATACAAAGTTCTGGACATCTTCTTGGTAGTATCATAAAACTTCTTTAAAAAATTAGAAAGAACAATAGCATTTTCCCAATCAACGCTACTTGGAGTATCAGAATTAAGCTCAGTTAGGAAAGAAACATCTTCTTCATCCATCCTTTCAAAAGCTTTTCTTAGCTTTATGGCACTCTCTAACATTAGGTAAGTGGAATTCCACCTAGTTGAGATATCAAGACAAACTGAACCCTTATAAGCAATTCTTGTAATTTCAATGTAATCTCGAAATGTCTTAGCTCTCATAGGAGAACTTCTCACATACCTAACCGTTTGGAATACGTGTAATGGAATCACGTATCTCGGCCAAGCCATCTTTCACAATCAAGTTTAATATATGAGCTGTGCACCTCATGTGTAAAGATTCACCATCTAAGATCAATAGCCTCTCTCATGAAAATTTTTCTTTCAAATAATTAATGGCCACATCATTTGAACTAGCATTATCTACTATGATTGTGGACACTTTTTTCTCTATTCCCCACTCATATATGCATTTATCAACTACTCTCCAAATATCCCTGCCCTTGTGACTAGCTATCACCACAAAATTGATGATCCTTTTGTGCAATTTCCAATTTTCATCAATAAAATGTGCAGTAAGGCATAGATAGTTCAAATTCTGAATGGAACTCCATGTATCAGTCGTAAGGGCGATCCTAGAATTAAGCTTACGAAAGGAAGCCTTCAATTTTCTTTTTTTCACAAAAATACAACTTCATGTAATCTCTCGCCACCGTAAATCGCAACATATGCTTGAAGAGAGATTATAATTGATTCATATAATTACGAAATCCAACACGTTCAGCAATCGAAAATGGTTGTTCATCAATTATAATCATCCGAATAAGCATTTGTCTACAAATCTCCTGATCAAACTTCAATGTTATTAAAATTCCACCACTCCCAGTACTACTAGTAGTATCTCCTCCTATCATTTGAGTTCCATCTACTCTTTGTGATGCAAACAATTTTTGCCTTTTATCCACATTACAAGGATACTTATTGCACTTTCTCAAGTGCTTCAACATATTTGAAGTCCCATTATCAACGTGGTATGAATACTTGGATCTGCAGTAATTGCAAAATACATCAACTTTCTCATTTGTGTGAGTTGTTCCTTTTCGAAAATGAAGCCAAGCTGCAGATTTTTGCTCACTAGGAGGACATGGACAAGAACCAGATACCTGATTTGTTTTGGATGTTTCTTCAAAGTTTTCACCTCCTTCATGTTCTTGTGATGTTGATTCCACTATTAGCGTTATTGCATCATAGGATTTCTCTACTTCCATTGACATGTTAATGAATCACCTGAATCAAGCAATACACTATGGTTAGCCATCAAATGAAGATAAGACATTTTTAGGATGCTTATTATCTTTAAATATTATAAAATCCAATGTTAAATAGAGGAAGAAACTCAAAGAGTTGATCCTTAACATAACAAACGAAGAAGAAAGGTGGCTAATTGGGACAATCAGAGAACCTAAAAATGGAAGGGAAGTGGAGTTCATATTCATCAAAGAGAGACTCACACAATCTACCTCATAGTCAGAACTTCTGATTTGTTGAGACGATTGTTATGGCAAGTTAGACTTGTACTACAAGTGCAAGAACATTTTCTATAGAAACTGCACCGATGTAGTAATATATAGCTCATAAAAAACACACACAACTATCAATTGTCAACCCGCTAGCCATGCATCAGTATCAGGCACAGAAAACTACTTATAACAACAACTCAAGTGAATCCAAATTTGAAGAGGGCCATTAGAAATGAAAAAAGAAGAAGCATATTCCAGAAAATAGTTGAATGTAGCTAAATATTTCCCACGACCATTTCTCTGCCTTCTGAGGTGAAATGGTGACTTCCCATTTCTCTGCCAACAACCAAAAATATTTCCCACAACCATGAGCATAGAATTTAATGACAATCAAACATACAAAAAATCAAAAAACACAGCAAAAGGGAAAAGCAATCCAGGATTCTGCAAATTCAAGCATGAGCACCGTCAAAGACAAAGCACCAAGATGAAGAACGATCGATTCCCAAAACAAAGACTCGAACACTTCACTTATCGGGTAATCGAACTGAAGTACAAGTTCGCAAGCGGAAGATGAATTGAGAGGCAAGCTGGAAGCCGATAATCGTACCTTGTTGAGTGACGGAAAAAGGGGCTCGGTCGAGATGGACAGCAGAGGTGGAGGAGCAGCGGCTGTGGCGGGTGGCGACCGGTGCGAGGGGGCGGATAGCAGAGGTGGAGGAGCAATAGCGGTGGCGTCGACGCTTGGGGAGGAATCAAAGACGAAGGGATTGAGTGTCGCGAGGGGGCGGACGAGTAGCAAGAGGGCGGACAGCGAGGCGGCGGAGAGCGGCGGTTGTGGTGGGGCGGCGACCGGCGCGAGGGGGCGGACAGCAGCGACGGAGGAGCAGCAGCGGCGGCAACGTCGACACTCGGGGAGGAATCAAAGATGAAGGGACTGAGCGAGGGGGCGGACAGCAACGAGGGGACGGATAGCGAGGCGGAGGAGCGTGGGGCGTGGCGGGTGGCGACCGGCGCGAGGGGGCGGATAGCGGTGGAGGAGGAGCAGCGGCAGCGGCGTCGACGCTTGGGGAGGAATCGAAGACGAAGAGATTGAGCGAGGGGGGAACATCGGTGAGGGGGCGGACAACGGAAGGCGAGGAGAGCGGCGGTTGTGGCGAGTGGCGACCGGCGCGAGGGGGCGGACAGCGGCGGAGGAGGAGCAGCGGCGGCGGCGTGGATGCTCGGGGAGGAATCGAAGACGAAGAGAAGAGACTGAGGAAGAAACAGAGAGAGAATTGAAGACAATGAAATCGGAAGAGATGAGACGCAAATTAGGGCTTCGTAACTTTCGTTTAGTATTTTTTTTTTAATTATAAATAGGTACCGATCCGGTCCGGGTGGGCGGGTGGGTGGATCCGCCCACGGAACCGAGAACCAGACCGGTTCCCACCGGTTCTCAACAATTGGAACTAGGAACCGGACCGGTTCCCTCAAGAACCGCCGGTTCCAGGCGGTTCCGGTTCGGTTCCGAGCGGTCCGAGTGGTTCTCGGGTATTTTGAACACCCTTAATCACAATCAAGGGGTAAGAGATATGTTGTAAAAGATGACTATTGGTTTTGTCACCAAACCGGACACCGGAGGTTTCAATGTGAAGCTTATAAAAAGAAGTAGCGAGATGAGAATCAAGAAACTAATGTGGTTAGCAATGAATTTTTGCTAGATAATTTGTATTTGTTTGCAGGGTTTGACTTGACAACAGATTAATGGTTTATTGATTCCGATGCTTCTTTTCATTGCACCTCGCAAAGAGACATATTTGATGATTATGCCAGTGGAGATTTCGGACAAGTGGTTGTGGGAAACGGCCACATGTGTCCTATTGTTGGGAAAAGAACTGTGACTGTGAACATCTCAGGTGGAGGACGTCTAGTTTTGCATGAAACTAGGCATATTCCAGAATTTAAAAAAAAAAAATATATATGTTTTCAACCAGTAAACTTGACCAAGAAAATTTGGTAATAACCTTTGGATGCAGAGAGTGGAAGATAGCCTCAGGAGCAAGAGTAGTAGCAAAGGGAAAGCGTACGGGTACACTTTACATTCTCCAAAGAGATAATATCAGTGATATGGTTGCAACTACAATTGTTACAAGTAATTTGTCTACTCTTTGGCATTATTGTTTGTGACATCTTGGTGAAAATGGTATAAAGTAGTTACACTTGAAGAAATTACTTCCGGGTTTGGAAAAAGTTGAATTAAATTCTTGTGAGAGTTGCATTTATGGAAAACAGAAGGTTGTTAATTTTCAATTAAATGGGCGACAAAATAAAGACGAGAAACTAGAGTTTGTTCATACTGATGTATGGGGACCTGCTCAAGAACTCTTTTGTAGTGGTAAGAGATATTTTGTCACTTTCATTGATGCTGCGACAAGGAAGACTTTGGTCTATGCTCTTAGAGAAAAATTAGAAGTATTCGGGATGCTTAGAATGTGGAAAATCATGGTAGAAAAAGAGATAAGTTATCAGATTAAAACTCTGAAGTCTGATAATGGTAATGAATACACGAGTAATGAATTTACATAATATTTGAGTCGAGAAGGCATACACGAGTTAAAAACTGTTCCTAGAACTCCTCAAGAGAATGATGTAGTTAAAATGATGAACATGACTATTCTAGAACGTGCGAGATGCATGAGGCTAAGTGCAGGTCTCCCGTTACACTTATGGGCTGCCACAGTTGATGTAGCTGTTTATCTTATTAATAAAGTCTATCTAATGCGTTGAATTGAGAAATACCACAAGAACGGTGGTCAAGTAAAAAGATTAATTATTCATATCTAAAGGGGTTTGGTTGTATTGCATATGCTTTGATTGCTAAAGAGGATAGGAAAAAACTTGATGCTAAGTCCCAAATATTCGTCTTTATTGGATATGGTGGCGACAAGTATAGCTATAGGTTTTGGGATTATGAGAATAACAAAGTCATCCACAGTCGGAATGTGGTATTCCATGAAGAAAAGATGTACAATGATCGTCAAATAAAGCATGAGAAGGTAGTAGAACCAGAATATGTTGAATTAGACACAATGCCCGTGAAGATATTTCCAGTAGATCAAAGTGCACTTGAAATAGAGGTTCAAGATGAGCCTATTATCAGTGAGGAGGTAGTTCAAGAGGAACGCAGTGACTCGGAGCAAACTAACGACCCTAAAGTACCTGTCTTGAGGAGGTTTACACATGTGAGAAAGCCAAATGTAATTTTTGATCCATCATCTAATATTGTTTTGAGCCATGTCCTATATATAGATTCAGGAGAACCGGAGACTTACGGTGAGGCAAAAAAAGACATGTCTCACTTGCAGTGGGAGTGTGCTATGAAAGACGAGATGAGCTCATCATTTCAGAATAAAACTTGGGAGTTGACTAAGTTGCCCACATGTAAAAAAGCTTTGCTAAACAAATGGGTGTACATTATTAAGAATGAAGTGGATGGTAGTATTAGATACAAGGCGAGACTTATAGTCAAGGGATTTTCTCAAAAAGAAGGGAACGACTACTCCAAGATATTTTCAACCGTAGTGAAAATGACATTTATTAAAGTTCTGTTAAGTATAGTTGCAGTGGAAGATCTTTATCTTGAGCGGTTAGATGTAAAAACAACGTTTTTACACGGTAACTTAGATAAAGAACTATACACGGCACAACCTAAGGATTTTGAAATCAAAAGTAAGGAGCACATGGTACGTTGCTTGAAAAAAAGCTTATATGGCTTGAAAAGCTTTGCGGCAATGGTACCTAAAATTTGATGGTTTCATGAAAGAAAAATGATTTGCATACTGTGAGTCTGATCACTGTATTTATTTTCGCAAGTATGATGGTGGTGACATTGTGTATCTCTCTTTATATGTGGATGACATGCTAGTGGCTAGTTTCAAAATGAAAAGAATCGTAGAAGTGACGAAGATGTTATCATCACAGTTTGCTATGAAAGACTTAGGAGAGGCCAAGAATATTTTAGGCATGAAAATCATTAGGGACGGGAAAAATAAGAAATTATGACTGTTGCAGGAAGATTATGTGAAGAAAGTTTTTAAGAGATTTAACATGGATAAGACAAAACCGGTTGTAACTCTTTTAGTGAGTCACTTCAAACTTTCCAAGGGTATGTGTCTAAATACTCAGGCTTTGAAAGATGAGATGACAGTAGTTCTATATGCATCAGGAGTGGGAAATTTGATATATGCCATGGTGAGCACGAGACAGACATTGTACAGGCAGTGGGAGTTGTGAGTTGATATATATAGAACCCAGGTAGAGAGCATTGGAATGCAGTGAAATAGATATTGAGATATCTAGTAGGTACTTCCAATAACTCACTTTGTTATAGTGGTACATCTTTAGAATTGTAGGGTTATGTAGATGCAGATCATTCGAGTGATCAAGATAGTGGTAAGAGTACCATTGGATATATCTTTACAGTTATATGTCTTTATAGTTACGAGTACAACAGTGAGTTAGGTATCTCAACTACAAAAAGTAGTGGCTTTATCGACGACATAGGTAGAATATGTGGCGATCATAGAAGCCTCCAAGGAATTCATATGGTTACAAGATTACATAGAAGAGTTACATCGAAATAGCTAGTTAGTACAATATGGAATGATAGTCAAAGTGCAGTGCACTTAGCAAAGAATGCAACTTATCACTGAAGGACTAGACATATCAAGAAACGTTATCACTTTATCAGATCAGCATTGAAAGATAATGAGTTAAAGTTACAGAAGATTGATGGCTTGAAGAATCCAGCTGACATGTTGACCAAAGTAGCAGACAAAGAGAAGCATATTTTCTGTACTACTACTATTGGTATTACTCCATGTTGATTGATGGGAGTATCGCATAGGCACAAGTTTTTCAAGTATTAGTTTTTTGAAGAAAATGGATGCAAAGTTGCTTGGTGCTTGAGTATATTTGTCTTCAAGTGGGATATTATTGTAGATGAAGCCAAATTCTTTTAGGGGCTTTTTTGTCTTTTTTATTAGATTTGCTTTTAGGTTAAAAGTTACACCTTTATATTAACGATGGTAAGACGCCATCCATCAAAACGCTGAAAAAGAAAATAGAGGGGTAAGAAAAAAGAGAGAAGAAAAAAGTGAGTTTTTTTTTTTTTTTCTTTACGAGGGTTCTCAATTTTTTTGTGCTTTGATCTTGAGAGAAGATCATCATTGTATTCCAACTTTTTTCAAAATCTAGTGGATTTGCAGAGTGCTTCTGTACGGAGATGTAGCCTAGATTTGGGTGAACTTTATTAACAAATTTCTCGCGTTATTTTTCTGAAATTGACATGTGATTTCGTAACAGCAAGGACAACCGGTTGTCTTCCAATGGATCACAAGCGGCTCGTAAGAGTTGCAGCTTAGCACGTAGGACTCCACGGTTGGTGATTTCGGCACAATTGCTTTTGGTAGTTGGAAGCTACTGGTTGTTCAAAAGCTGGTTGTTGAAAGGTGGTGTAATCGTCTAAGAAATTTTGCCCGTGATGGCAATAAATCACCGCAGAAGTTGCTGAACAAACATTGAAGGCAGCGTCGAGATTGGACTGCAATTTGACTTGAGAAAACCTGCAGCAAGAATGATTCAAGTGGGGCTAAAGCAATGACATGACGAGTTGCTGAACAAACGTTGAAGGCAGCGTCGAGATTGGACTGCAATCTGACTTGAGAAAACCTGCAGCAAGTGAAGACCACGTGCAATTGCCAGAGGAACTTCACGATTTTCCCTTTTCTCTCTTCTGGCAGAACGTGAATCTCTGTGTGTGTCTCTATATTATGTGCTCCGAGAAAAAATTAGCCAACACCCTTTGACTCAAGCGTCTCAATTATATATTCTTTTTTCTGCGCATTATCTTGACATATTTTATTTCCTTTTCTATTTGGCAGAGATATTCAGTCAATATTCATATTAGACTAAATCTTTTAATGACCAAAGCGCACATGAGTGGCCTCTTCATGTGCAATCGGTGGCCGCATATATGTCAGCCCAATAGGCACAGATAAAACGAGGATTATGCCGATTGTTTCCCTCTTTACCACATGATCGAAAGATTTTAAGATATTACTTTTTTTTTTCAAATTTGCCTTGATCTCAACATCCATAGACTTGGCCAAAAATTTTCCTCACCGCGGGCTTAGTCTAATCTCGTCAGGTTAAAGTTCAAAATCATCACTTTAAATCCATCCGTCACTGGTCCAATGCATAATGCAATACGATTAATATTTCTGTTTAGAGGCTAAAGTTCAGTCCCTAATTTTTTATGCAATAAATAAATGATCGGGTCATCAAAATTTAGATGTTAACAATGCTTCTGCTCATTCCATTCATTTTACTCAACCGATAATTCTGCCTTGATTCTGGCGTAAGAAACGTGGTGGTGCAAGATAGAAAAGCATATAAAGTTTGGAGGCCGGAGTTCGTCCAAATAGTTTCTGTTTTTTCAGTGATAGAAAGACTAACCTTGTTGCTATTTGGGCTGTGTCTGGAGCAAGACTTGCGTCCTATCGTATATTTTGACTTATTGTTTATCTTGCCAACTGAACGAGGATGACCCAATTAAAAAAAGAAAAAGAAGAGGAAAAAAAGAAAAGGAGGCCCGGATGTTTTTCAATCAAGATAAAAAGGAGTTCTGCAATTTAAGTAAACACTGAAATGTCATAGAATATAAAGTCGGTTTTTAGGGTGCTTCGGTATTGTCATATCGGCTTTGATTTCCTGCTGGCAACGGAGAAACGTCTTTTCTCCTTGAAAGATTGTATTGCATTCAAGAAATAAAAAGTTTGTGGAACTGGTTCTGGCAATGTCGACTGATAACAATTTCCTCTCCTTATAAGTGAGTTGCGAGAACAAGCGGCAGAGATCAAGCCCCGGAGACCAGCACACCACTTGCGAAAATCTAGACAGACATCTCTGCAAAATGTCAGTAAAACTTAGATGCGATCTTGCGTCTGTAAAAGGAATCTAGACACAATCTGAATGCAATGGGATCTTTTAAGGAGAGAAGATGTTTTTCGAATTCAAATGTCTTCTTTGCTGCTCCAAGTAATCTTAAACAAGCATCAGAACGGATGCAAGCACTTCAAGAAGCAAGTCGCATCAAAACTGGTTTATGAGATGGGGACTATAACCTTGGAAGTACAATCTGAATCTTGTATCCTGAATGATGGAAACAAGGGAAATCTAATTAAAGCTACCTGATCAAAATTCTCTTCTGCAAGTTTTCTTCTGATGAGGGGAAAATAGAACACAAAGGATCAGGTCCACTACAAGGATATCACATCTCGCATTAAGAACAAGTTGGTGCCAAAAGAGAAGCAAGCAAAGGGATTGCTGGCGAGAACTGCAATGCTTGAACATTTAACTGAGGAGGAAATATGTCTGCGCCTCATGAGTCATGACAGTTCATCGTCTGTTAAATTATGTTTTCTGTGAAATTATATGTTCCTTCTTCTTGAGGAGGGTCGCTGTCCTAAAGTCGGCATCATCCCCAGTGAATCTCCACCATAGAAATGTCGAAGGAATGGTAGTGGCATGCCATAGAGCATGAGCATCTACATATCCCCGGTAAGGTGGCAAGTCGTGCATCTCCAACAGCATTGATGCAGCTCCACCCATGATCAACACCCACAATTTCCAGCGTGAAAGCTACCGAGTGGCACCAGCCCATACTGCCCATATAAGAATCTGTGCTACGGCCATTGCAACACACACTTTCATGTGCAGAACTGCAATAGAGTGATCTTTAAGACCATTTCTGGTAGCAGACTCCCAATATCGAGCAAGAGAAGGATTCAAGCTATCATTTGACCAAGTAGATCAGTGGGAATGTTTGATTCAGGCATTTTTTTTTCATTTTGAAGGTAGCAGCAACTATTTTGATACATCTTTTCCGTATGGTTGGCGTTGCCGATTGTATAAACTGATTCAAAATTAATCTTGAGTTGTCTACCACTTAGCCAATGATGACCACTAACTTCGGTGACAAACACACAGAGAATTCGTGAAGACCCGTGACTAATTTTAATCCAGGTCTGGGGATCAAATATACAAGGCCACAGTTGCAAGCAAGTTGGTCCCCGCAAAAAAGTTCCGGATGAGCTTCTGAATATTGCATATCAGAGACTCACATAGTACTCCTGACCTCATGTCAATGAACCCAGGTCGAGCAATTTCTTGAAACTGCACTAGGCATTACTGTATATATTTCAAGGATAAAAAACCCTTGTGGGTGGAACAACTCTGGAAATAAGGACATCAAAGCCTGACTTCCAAGCATTCAAATACAGGTATCATGGAACATGCTGACACAATCTTGAAGGGCATTCTCAACAACTGTAGAATCAACTGGTGCTGGAATGAGAACTTACTAAATAAAAACTAGAAAGTAGACACCATGATTAAGCTTATACAAGTTGAGATACAAGATATATGTGGTCACAAATGCAATAAGAGGAGTTGTAACCATGACCCTGGCAGCCTCGTAAATGCTCTCAGTATTGCCAATATGAGAGAACCTGAGTAATGAAACCGCAGATGAATAATCCAGCGTTTCTGTGAAGTCCACATCTCTGTCGATGTAAATAAATTAAAAGAACATCAAGAAGCAGGATGTAACCTAACAGTATAAGCAAATATAGGTACATTATAATCAACTATTAGGGAGATGCAACTGAATTGAGATTATTATCCCTAACGTGAGAAATGATTGACAATGGGAACCAAAACAAGAGTCAAATTGAACCGCTAGCCTTGAGTAGGATAGAATTCCTATTATGGTGCATTTGCAGGATTGAATCCCGATACCCAAAGTCAGCTTTAACATAAAACACTCAACTCTGAATACAAACTGAAGGAAGATGGAGCCTAATTCCTGGTTACATTTGATCTATTCATTTGAGTTTCTCTGACCTGTTGATAATCCTGCCCACCCTTCATAGCCTTGCTTCGTTTCTCCTTTTTTCAAAGAGGCTATTGGAAGGAAGTTGTTTAAGTCAAAGGCAGTTCCCTATGTTCTTTTTTTTGGTCAGAATACGTAGCATTTCATTCAAGTAGGGAAAATATTACAACCATAGACAGGTTTCAGTACATGGCATATCCAAGAGAATTTGAGGAGGTGAAAAGGCCCAGTTTGGAGACAGGGTTCCACGGCCATGGGCCTTGGTGGCCCAATTGGCTATTGAGTTGGCTTCAGGTCTGCAATGTCGTATACCCATATTGGGAAATCGGAGGATCAGCGAGGTGCTGTCTGCGAACAGGGCTTGACATTCCCATGGCGGCAACAGGTGATCGTTCATAGTTTCTACCATCACAAGGCGGTCGGATTCAACCTGTATGTGAGCGTCTGCCATTCCTTTCTGCAGCAAAAATTGGAGAGTGAGATTTAGGACTTGAATCTCCATTTGCAGTAGGGAGGATGCTGGTACGCTACTGGAGAAACCATCGATCAGAATCCCTGCGTGATTTTTGTAAACACATGCGATGGCTCCCATGTGACCTGTTGTAGGAAAAGCCCCATCGATGTTGATTTTGAGTGTGCCAGGCTCTGGGGGGATCCACAGATGATGGGGGTTCAACAAAGGGTGGCCTGTGTCTGATGCCGGCTGCATTGTTTGACGGATAATCGCTACATTTGTGATCGCCAAATCCACAATCTATTCGGGCTTTATGAGTTGGTGTCGGAAGATGAAGTGGTTTTGTGCTTTCCAGATCTGCCAAAGAAGGGATGTGATGGTCTCGAGATCAGGTAAGTTGGCTCTACTTGCAATTAGATCTGCTAGCCAAGCATCCATTTGATGTGTGTTGTAAGCTGATATGTCTATCTTGACCTTGGGGTGGGACCATTGAAATTTTTAAGCATGGGTGATGATTAGTTGCCACATCAACATGTAGAAAAAATTGAACCACCAAATTAGCGGTCACATTGTGTAATAAACTGGCGGTTAATGTAACTGACGCATGATGGCTAGTGTGAAGACAATTTTCATAATTCATAGAACATTTCCAAGTAAGAATGAACTAAACAGAGTTAGGACTCTTTTTCTATAGAGGAAGTTTATCAGCCAATTTTCTACTCAGTAAGGCAGGATCTAGAATCATAATACAAAAGGTGGCACCCAATTATTCAAAATTTGGGCAAAATGAAAAGCATATGTTCAGCAATGCTTACCGACTGTGAGATACAGCACTCCAGAACCACGAAATCATGGACAAGATTCTGTAGACATGCCGTGAGCTTGTATAATCATAGTAACTTCTCTTTTCTGGTCTCAGGGGTAACTTGTAGTACAGAAGGATGAAAAAGGATGGCCACCCATGAAAATGCACCGCAAGATTGAGCACAGAAAAGCGACAGAGACATGTTCCTGATGATGGAAGCAAAGCAGTTTAGATGCATGTGGGGGATATATGCCATCAAATATGATCAGATACACACATCATAGACTTGATAATGCTAGAAATCAATATAAATGTGGAAATCTGAAATCCATAGACACTTGAACGGCCATGATATTTAATGGGTTTGCCACCGAGTTTCTTTCCTCTTCTATCACAAGCTTACCCCCATTTCGACAATCACTCTGGCAGTCCCATTGTTTTCATGTAAGGTAAAGTGGTTCCTGCATTCCAAGGACCATCATTAGGTTTCCCATTGGATGAAAATTTACAATGTTGGAAGCACTTGTCTTCCGTACAACCTGAACTTTTCAAACTTTTCAAAGAGAAAAGTGCCAAAAAAGTCATAAACCTTTTGCTTTTGTGTCAATTTAGTTCTAAACCTTTTTTTGGTACTGATTCAGTCCTAAACCTTTTTACGTTGTGCCAATTCAGTTATTTTCGGTCAATTTTGGCCGGATTTTCTTGATTGGACACCGGCCGGATCGACGTGGCGATCGGCGGCCGCGTGGACAACTTTTAATAATATTTTAATATTTTAATATTTTATTATTTTATTTTATTATTTTTGTCTTTTTCCTCTAGCCGGTCATTGAGGTCCGGCGACCGGCTAGAGGCGACGGCCGGTGAGGGCGAGGCCGCGTGGCGAGCTCGGCCTCGCCAGATTCGGTGAGGGTGAGCCTCGCCCATGGCTGGCAGGGGCTGGCGAGGCTGGCCCTCACTGGAACTAGCGAGGTGAGGTGGCCGGCAAGGTCAGCCTCACCCTCGCCGGCCATGGTCTCTGGCCGGTCGCCGGGCCTCAACAACCGGCCAGAGGAAAAAGACAAAAAAATAAAAATAAAATATTATTAAAAGTTGTCCATGTTAGTGCCGAATAGGTTACGTCAGCCGGCCGACGCGTCCGTCGGCAAAATTCGGCCAAAATTGGCCGGAATGGACTGAATTGACACAATGTAAAAATGTTTAGGAATAAATCGGCACAAAAAAAATGCTTAAGACTAAATCGGCACAAAGGCAAAAGGTTTAGGACCATCAGTAGGTTTCCCATTGAATGAAAATTTACAATGTTGGGAGCACTTGTCTTCCGTACAACCTGAACTTTTCAAACTTTTCAACACAAGACCTGGCAAAACATCAACACTAGCCATGATGAAATGGGAAGTATTCCAATCAAAGAGCAAGCTTTTGGAATGAACTTATTTCAAACCAGCATGTAGATAGACCGACTTAGAATATAATGATAATAATTATCCATATTATTTAACGAAATGAATTATTATATCCTAATTTGAAATGAATATCTTACATGGTTAATTTACACGTAAACATCATAATTCCATTAACTTAAATTAATGGAATGACAACATTAAATATTTTCATATAATTTAGGGGACTAAATTGGACATTTAAATAAAATTTCAAGAATCACATTAAACAAATTAAAAGTTCATGAACAACATTTTACATTTAGCAAGAGTTTATGAACCACATTTAATAAAATAATTATTCAAGAATGATATTGTACATTGGGCTGAAATTCAAAAACCATTTGTGTACAAATATCCCTTGAGTTTTCACGAGACTCTGATCCAACAGCTATTGCTTGTTTCCTTTTGAAGCCACATATACAGGCACAAGTAATTGGAAATTACAAACCTTCCAAAACAATAAAAATAAAAATAAAAAATTTTCCCAAACATATTGACCTATTATCTTCAATTTAAAGAGGTCGATTATCTAATCCTTTGATCTAGTTTTATACTGCACCTTTGACCCATTCATACAATGCCCATAGCAGAATCCCCAACAGAGTGTCTCTAATCAAGCCCCTAGTGAGATCTTCCACCCAACCGCCGGTTTTGTTGCCCCCGGCCTTATTCCCTGCAACATCACGGCATCGCAAGTTCCCTTGGTCCGAGATAAGCGCATACACGACCCCGTTCATGTGGCCCTTCCCAGTAACTCCCACCACCCTCTTGCAGTTGTTCACGGCCTTGCTCCGCTTTAGCGACCATGCGAGATACTGTGATCGAATACAACGTTGATTGAGCAAAGCTACATATGTAAGAATTTTCTTCATATATGAACACAAACAGATAAAAATGCAAATGTCTAATTAGTAATGCTTTGCTGCCGTATATATGGTGGATGGAAAGCACTACAAACATTGGATGAGTAATCTTGCTCACAACTTAAGCAATCCTGCAATGACGACTCTAATTGAATAGTTCTGCACTTCCCTTTATCTTCACGTGAACTGTAATACATGATCCACTGCGCGTAAGCTGAAAGATGATGGAGAAAGGTAGCGGTTCAGCTGACAGATAGTGCACTCACCATGTCTCGTTCATGTATGAGAGGCTGCAGAAGCGCTGAATAGGAAAAACTAAGCTGCTTGTACAACTCAAATGTGCTATCCCCCGTGTTTGATTCCTGCAGCAAAACCAGGAATTTGCTTTAGAAACTACTATTGTTTACTGTTGGATGTTCTAGAAACTCAATCATCATCCTGGGAGGATGTGAATCGTGAAGAATGAGCATAAAAGGAAGAATGATGTGATTCGTGAAGAAGCATGTTGCTCCACATTTATCTGGTAGACAACTCAGACTTACAAAATTGCCCACAGCTAGATGATTCTGTGCAAGAAATGGTTTTCCGTATATCAGCTTCTGCCCTAGATGAGGACTTCAGAGACAGAGTATCGCATAGAAAACATCAACCAGAAAAATTTACTCCCAATTTAGGTTCGAGGAAACAATGCAGAAGAATCTCATGAAGTGATTCTGATCTTACACCAACGTTTTATTGCATAGAATATTACAGCTAATTTCTCATGATACAATGCAAATCAACCAAAAGCTGATAGGGATAGAGCACCTGAAGATTACTTCCTGATGCATCTGATTGGGATGCTATTCCACGAAAAACAGAGACCACCAGGCTTATTTTCTGATCCTATTTCAAACTACTCCACGCTCTCTCAAGCTGAACAACGAAACATCATAAACGAATTCTTCTGTCAGTCAACTATCGCAGGACCTTAATCATCCTGTCCCAAATCTTATGATTAAGACGAAGAGAAGCTGAATGATCAGAAGCTTTCTTCATACATTATGAGACCAGATGTTCGAGCATACATACTGTTATTTCAATTGGCCGATCCCCCAAAACAATTTGAGCACCAATTTCTTCAGATACCTTCCGAGCAGCTTGGAACTGCAGGCAAGAAAACAATTGCAAGTTGAGAGAATGTCATAGGAGTTTAGAGGAGTCGATTGCTGAAATCATAATTTTAGGTCACTACCTCATCTCCGAATGGGCGGTTGACATCTGAGGAGATTTTTGAAGAGAAAATTGCCAAGAGTAGACATAGTGCTAGGGCTGTCTGACCACCTGTCATGAAACCGGATAAAGATCATCTAATTGAGCTTTATTTTCCAAGTGCAGATCAGACCTAACCAGTAACAAGAAGCTAGAGCTTACCCAAGTTTATGCTACGACCAACAGGACCAAAAAAACCCAGTACCACTTAAGGAAAACATGCTGGACTGTAATTGTTGACTAGGATCTCCTTCACTAGATGCGTACATGATCCCAGCTCTGAAAACAAGCTCTGCAACGACTGGAGTTCAAATATGGATAGGACATCAAACTTTTGGTGCTTATGAGATCTCAAAGTGCCAGTTTCAATCAGTACTCAAGTTAAAATATGGAAAATTACTCTCCTTTCGAATACCCAACGTGGAAGAGCAAAATGCAAAAAGAAAGGAGCACGTTGTTGACCTGTAACCGTGATTTGACATCATGAACTATTGCAGTATTAATTTTCGAAACGCCCAATGCCTCTGTGCAATTTGGGTGGACAAATTGGAAACCATGCATGCTAAACTCTTGCAGCATCAGTCAATGATCAAAATTTTCAACCTTTCAATGTGATGGGAGAACAGTAACAATCCGAACAATATCGAATCAACGCGGTGAAATAAAATAATCTCACCTCTTGTGTAAACCTAATAAGAATCAATATAGTAGAGTAAAATAAATACCAAACACGCGAATACAAGACAATTTTTTACGTGGAAAATCTCCTCGATGTGAGGAGATAAAAAATCACGAGACCGAAGTCTACCTGAAATTCTTAGCTATCAACAAAATTGGGCGAACAATGTTCTTCTCTAGCAAATACTAGAGGTACATAGTAGCAAACACTTCAAGAATATAATTATTGGCAATACACATGAATTTCACAAGAGATCAAGGATAAATCTGACCAAAAACGTAGGTTTTGATCAATCCATGAGAAACATGATGTAGGGAGCTTCAAACGAAAATCAAACCGTTCAGATTCGAGAAAATTGCGCCATAAACATGTTGACAAAATTTCAGCTTAATTGGACCACGAATCGACCTCCAATGCTAGCTTGATGTAAATTAAATATTGCCAAAATCCCTAGATTTTCTGCTTTCTCTTTTTCTCTTGTTACTATTTCCTTTTGCGGTTACCACTTTATAAAGATAGTGATAAACCCTATTTTTCCATATAACTTATCATATGGGCTCAAGCTCTTTTTGGGCTTGCAACTCATTGGGCTTCCTCCACATAGGAGTGAACCCACCTAACAAATCTCTCCCTTACGACAATGTGGAGGGATTCACAATCACTACTATTAATTGGTAATGTTCAAGCTTCTCTCTTCGTCATCATATCAGAGCCATTATGATATGTATGAATTTTCTCAAGTTTCAACAACTTTTCATCCGAACATCTCTTATCCAGTGATATCTAACATAAATATGTTTCGATCTATAATGAAAAGATGAACTTTTACCAAGATAAAATGTGCTTTGATTATCACAAAATAGCACATACCTCTTTTGCTTGAACACAAGTTCTTCTAAGAACTTCTTCATCCATAGCATCTTTTTACTAGCTTCAGTCGCTGCAATAAATTCAGCTTTGGTTGTAGAAAGTGCAACACATTTCTGCAATTTTGACTTCCATGACATAGCTCCACCCGCAAAAGAATCAAATAACCAGAAATAGATTTAGAACCAGGGAAGGAGAGTAAATTTCCTGCGGGTATGCCTTGTCTTTTAGCCTTTTTCGTCAAGGTGGAGGTTTTGCAAAAGGATCTACCTTGTCAGGGAAGTTTATACATTAAGAACATTGGTAAAAAGGATCCAAAAAACAATGACCATACTGATCTTTGTAGTAATGGACAGGATGTCCATCACTGTTAAAGTGTCAAACAAGCTTTTTTGGATCTGGTTCAGAAATTGATTCTGGAACGCACGGTTCAATCATGAAGAGGGTCTGGAAGATAGAAGGACTTTCTTCCTTTTCCTGGCCAAATTTGATGGAAACAGTTCCATCTTTTTTTCGGACGAATTCAGAGTCTGTAGACTGGAAATGCTTGTTATGCTGGTATAGCTTTTTATAGTTGATGATCCAAGTCTCTGGAAGGAGCTTGGCCAATGTATCTTTCGGGATCTGTCTGGGAACATGGATGCAGGATGCCTGATCATTCTGCATAGAGATAAACAAGGCATCTTCATTACCATTGTTGAAATTTAGATCAAGAGCATGGTTCTGCACTCGATAAACCATTTGATAATGTAATGTTGCAGCTACAGAGTCAGTAGTTTGAGGGGCTCCAGTGAGTTGGACTTAGACTTTTAGAAAAGAGAGTAGTTGGGGATCTAAAAGAGCGATGTTGAAGTTTGGATACAGAGTTACAAAGACTGTTCCAGCATTCAGAGTAGTTTGAACAGTACCAATGTAAGCATGCTGGTATTGTAAAAACTTGGTATCCAACAACGCAATTCTTGCCACAATTGGCAAACCTTTACGGCTATGGAAAGTGAGAGCAAGACAAACAGCGCCATAATGGACATGAGAATATCCTTGTTGAACCCATTGTCTAGGAAATTCTTGAGGGATCTGAAGAGTAATAAAGTACTCATTTTCAATAGCAGGATTAGGATGCTGGTCGAATTTGAAGGACTGGAAGTACTCCTTCACTTGCTTTGGGGTTTGATGAGGTGGGTTTAGCAAAAGCGGAGTAGGGGTTCATAAGATGAAGTTGGGTTTTAGAAATCTTGGTTTCATCGCTAAGAGAGACTTCGTAAAGATAATCTATCTTAGAAGCATTGGAGACACGGAATTCTGAGGGGGTTAAGGATGATGGAGATGGAGCAAGTGAAACAGGTGCTTCAAGAATTTCTGGTTCTGTAGACATGATGAGAAGAGATCTTCTTCAGCATTGGATTCACCTACCAAGTGCATGGAATAGATAACATTACAAACGAAACCATGACTCTGATACCATGAATGGATCTAGACTTAGAACCAGGGAAGGAGAGTAAATTTCCTACAAGTATGCCTTCCCACAGTGGGCGAACAACTCCCGTTCAAGCTCTTCAGGGACAGCCTTTTAGCAGAAAACCACTCAACCCTTTAGTTCAGAGCCTAAAGACACTCAGAGATGCCTGGATGGAAACGTTTCTAACCTACCCAAGCTGCATTTCTTGGAGGATCCTATTAGGCTGGAGAAGAAGAGGAATTTAGAAAGCCATAGAGAGATTTTCACAAAGCACTCATTTTACTTCAGGGGACTCTGCCAAACATAATACACCATCCTTGCCTTATATAGACAATAATAGGTCACAAAGACACAAACAAGGACTAGGCTCAGGGTCCGGATACAAACAAAGGCACCGGAAACTTTCGGAAGGGAATTATTCGCATACTATGAACAGTGACCGTACTATGAACAGTACTTTCCCTAGCTTAGTGCTACAGTAAAAGTGAACAGTAGCTTGCTATAGTGAAATTGTACGGACTCAACGGTCTCGTCCGTCACGAGCATTGTAGTCATAGTCGGAGTCATCCGAGCTGTTCTTCAAGGTCTTCTAGTGATAGAATCTGGTTGAGCTAGCGAGATGAGGATGCAGAGGCTTCTTTGTGAGCCCAATGGGATGCTTCTTCACGAGCATTGTAGTCATAGTCGGAGTCATCCGAGCTGTTCTTCAATGTCTTCTAGTGATAGAATCTGGTTGAGCTAGCGAGATGAGGATGTGGAGGCTTCTTCATGAGCCCACTGGGATGCTTCTTCTTCGGCCCAATTTGTGTTATCTCTTGTAGTGTCGGCAGGAATGCTTGGCTGAGGCTAATTGGACGGTTGTGCATAAAAGGACGTGTCCATGCTTTGAGATAAGGACGAAGGTCCTGGATCATAGGGATCTTGGGAAAGAGGACCTCCCCAACGTGCATAGGGGTCTTGAGTAGATTGGACAATATCATCTGCACTTGTCATTTCATGATCTTGAGATGATGCAGCTTGTCTGCATTGCCTGAGTGCTTCCTTAGCTTCTGGTGCTAGGTCATAATGATCCCATGCAGTGGGTACATTATAATTCCATGCATCTTCAGGAATTGTCTTGTTCTCTCGGCACAAAATTCTCTGGAGTTCTCGGTACTGGTGTTCACAACATCCAACAGGTCCTAGATAAGATTTGTGAGTCCGAGCTTCTCTGCTGTCTAAGTGAGGTTTATAGGATGTGGTTCCTATATCCTGTGGAGCATTGATAATGTTGTCATTGTTTCTGAAAAAATGCCATGGACGTCGGAAAAACAAGATGGTATGGATTTCAGGATTTGGTGTCATGGTTCTCAGTTCTTTTTTCAAGAGATGTTTCCAGTGAGTAGGAGGATAGAACCAATTAAGAAAGTCTAAGAGATTCTTATCACTTTCTTTTTCGATGTTCCAAGTAAGAATATCCTGGTGAGGTTGGCAATGAATCTTCTGGTTGGAATTTCAATAGCTATTAAGTACTTATTGGTTAAGTACCATAATAACGTCTTGAGTTAATCAGGGAAATCATCTTCTTTCCAGATAAAGGGATGGATAAATAGATAGTCTGAGTTTAACCCGAAAAGATAAAGAATCGAACCTCCATTGAATCTGAACAGGTCTGTGTGGCATTGCCACATGAGATTTCCAAGATTGTCAGTGAGATTATCAAGCTGGATATGTTGAATAATCTCCTGGGGATATTTCCAGCTTGGCAAATCTATGATCTTCTCAATCTTGTATTTTACTCTTCTTCTCCAGCCTGGTAGGATCTTCTCAATCTTGTACCAAAGGTACTTAGACGGAGATCCATCCGTTGATACTCTCGGCGAGTGTGATAAATACCAGTTCATGATTTCTTATGCACCACCTCCAACACCAGAGTTCAGTACTACACCCCAATTTCCACCAGAGTCACCAAAATCACCCCCGCCATCTCCTCCTCAGAAAAAACAAGCTCTCTCCTTGTTTTATAAGCCAATCCTAAAATGTGCTAAGAAGCATTCTTACCCACTTAAGGCTTCAGTAGAAACACCACCTACTTCTTCTATAGCCATGTTCCATGAAACAAACTTTCCTCCTCTTGCCAGAGAAAGTTCTAAACTTTCATTTCCTGCTCTAGAGGAATTCATTGATCCACAAGGCAGATACCGTCATACTCCTAAGATACCTGCCCCCACCGATGTGGATGAACATGGAAGACAAAGAAGAACTCCTGCTGCTGAAGCTGTTTTAAATTGGCAATCGGAGACCCTGTTAGCACAAAACAATGCCTTCAAAGCAATTGATTCCAAGATTGGGAATGTGCAACAAGATCTTCGAAAGTATGATGAAACCACCAAGAAAATGATTTTCGAATTCCAAAAGAGGCTAAATGCCTTGGAATCAGGACAACATCTAGGGTATCATCATCTTGAGAGCCCAAAGCCGGAGATAGAAAAACTCAAGAGGCAAATCCAACTCCTTGAAGAAGGAAGGTTTAGACCTTTCGATCCATTTGCAACTCCTGTTAGAACTGGGTATTTGCCTCCAACACCCTAGCCGTCTATTTTTGCTGCCATCCCAGAAGATTCTTTCAGAAAGGAAACAGATATGGCAGAAATGCGAAACCATTTCAAAAATCTACAGAAGGACAAAGGAAAAGAGAAAATGCCTACAAAATCAAGTTCAATCGTTATAAAAGAAAGGCCAGATCAGATGATGTTATCCAATCCACTAGAATCTTTTCTAAAGGATTTAGGCACCCAGAAACAACCTGACCCTGTTATTCAACAGCCTGATCCTACCATTCCAAATGATCAGATTCTGCTCCCAGCTGAACAAACTTTTCCTAACATTTCTGATACTGAATCTGATTCAGTATCCCTTTCCTCCTCTTCATCCTTCTCAATTCCTGCTGATTCCCTCCCTATTGCTCCAATAACTTCGTCAATATTCATGGCTGATCCTCCAGATCATGAGATGGAATCAAACTATTCTGAGCTAGAGATTGTCCAGAACAATCCTAGACACAATGTGTCTATGACATCAAAACAGTTCTTCACCATCGATGATATTCCTTATCACAAATGGCCAGAAAGACTTGAAGAATTTCTTACTTGGTTGAATACTCAGTCCATCACCAATCATGATATGAATAATGTCCTTTACAATTTTGTCACGAGGTTTACAGGAAGCCTCAAACTTTGGTGGAAATCAGTGTTAGAACAAGACCAGATTCATTTTCTAATGTCACCTGATTTTAGCCATGCCATCACTCTCTTATATCATTTCTTTGTGGGAAAACCCACTGACCTCATAGAAATGAAAAGAAGAGAATTTTTTGAAAGAAAATGTTGCTCCCTCCAGAAGAAATATCTTGATAAGCATTATTGTGGAATGCTTAAGCTTTTTTATCATATTGGAGTCGATCCCAATCTAAAGCATGTTTTTTTTTCTGACTTCCAATCCTAAAGAACTATCCTAGATGGTTGAAAGATCCTTCTTTGGAAGACAGAGGAGAATACAGGATATTCCTTTGGGAGAAATACGGCAAGAAATCCATCTCCCGTGCCTTAAAGAATTATGCTTAAAGCGCCGATGGTTCGTACCTACATCACAGATGACAAAGAACTCGAGACAGCCCGTTCTCGCCAGAAGTTAAAGATCAAATGTTCCAAGCAAGACTGTGATGGTACTTGTGGGAAGTTTTCCCGAAAGAAGAAACACTTCAAGAAGTTTTGGTTAAAGAAATCCAAACATGGCCACAAGCACTTCCGAAGAAAGAAGAAATGGCGATACCTACGCAAGAGGAAGGATCGCACAAGCCACAAAAAATCAAACCGCTACTTCATCTGCAACCATAAAGGGCATTTTGCCAAAAATTGTCCCCAAGCTAGAAACGGGTACATCAAATTGAGAATGAAACGGGTATTTCTCTTGAAAATGATTATATCGAATCACTATTCTCTGTTGATGAAGAGCCATCTGAACAAACTCTTTGTGTCATTCCATGTTATCCCACTTTTAGTGAAACTGAGTCAGATTCGGAGTTTGAAGATATTTTTCACATATCTCCCACATCTTTAGAATCAAGCTTTGACATATTTTCGAGTCAGACTCATTGTCCCCATTTCCCTGTAAAAATCCTTACCTCAAAGTTTGCCAAACCAATCACTGTTATTGCTTTCATCGATACAGGAGCAAGTTGTTCAATTCTAGACACCAAAGTTCTTCCTAAAGAATTCTGGATTCTTTATATTTGATATTTCAATTCTGCCTCAGGAGATACCTTCTCCACAAATGTTAGAACCACTCCTATTACTGTTCAGTTCTTCCCCCAGTGTTCCATAACCACAAAAATCTTTGGATCCAACCTTCCCAACAAAGACTTAATCATTGGTTGGGACATCATGACTCAAATCTCTCAGTTTCGTATCATCCTTGGAAAAGGTCTTAGATATAAAGGCCAATTCTACGAGTTCGTTAATATTCAGAGACTCTTATCCATCCAGATGAGTCTATTAGATCCAATCATGCAAAAATTGTTAGAATCTTGTTCGGAATCCCACTCGGAATTCACTCAAAAGTGTTCCCATCCTTTATGGGAAAATCCAGAGTTTTTTGTCCACCTTCCATTCAAGAAGAATGAAGACATCAATCCAACAAAGGCGAGTCATATGGGAATGAAGCCATAACATTTGGCTTTAGATCAAAGGGAATGCTCAGAACTATTACAACAAGGCCTTATTGAAATCTCCAATTCTCAATGGGCTTGTGAAGCCTTTTATGTCAATAAGCATGTTGAGCAGAACAGGGGAAAAATGAGACTGGTAATCAACTATCAACCTCTCAATCTTTTTCTCTAGGATGATAAATTCCCTTTACCCTCCAGAGATTCCCTCTTTACTGGTTTAACCAAGGCCCACATCTATTCCAAATTCGACCTTAAAGCCGGATTTTGGCAATTGGGCATCCATCCCAAAGACAGATCCAAGACAGGATTCTGTATCCCAAACCAACATTTCTAGTGGAAAGTTCTTCCTTTTGGAAAAGGCCATGTGTCGTATTTTCCAACCAATCTTACCAAGTGCAGCCGTATACATTGACGACATCTGCTTTCTGATCTGACCCGACGATCACTACATCAACTTTTTGAGGTTCGCAGAAATCGTGAAAAAGCATGGTATTATGCTTTCTCAAAAGAAAATAAATATTGCCCAGACAAAAATTGAATTTCTTGGTATGCACCTCAACAAAGGTACATATTACCCAGGGCCACATATTGCTCAAGAATTATTGAAGTTTCCTGAAAATAACTTCACTACAAAACAAGTTCAGCAATTTCTTAGGATAATTAATTATCTTAGAGATTTTGTCCCAAACATTGCAAAGCTCTTGATTTCTCTGTATTTCATGTTGAAGAAGAATCCTCCACCTTGGGGAAAGCCTCAGACTAAAGTAGTTGCTGAGCATAAAGAGATTATGCAAAATCTCCCACCATTGCAGATACCATCAACAGGAAAAAGAATTCTTCAAACTGACGTCGTGATGAATACCGGGCAGCCATCTTGTTTGAAGAAATTGATGGTAAGAAACACTTTTGTGCTCATAAAAGTGAAAAGTTTTCTCAAGCTAAAATGCATTACCATTCCACTTTCAAAGAAATCCTAGCAGTAAAAAATGGAATAAAAAAGTTTGAATTTCATCTCATCGGCCATCACTTCCTGGTAGAATTAGACATGGCATCCTTCCCTCAGATGACCAAGTTTAAACAGAAGCAGATTCCAAATTCTCAACTGCTTCGATGGGCTGAATGGTTTTCAAAATATTCTTTTGAAACCAAATATATTCCTGGAAAGAAGAATGTGCTTGCCGACTTCTTGTCAAGACCAAAAGCACCATCTGAAATCAACATGTACATCAAAAGGCCTGCTTTCCATATACTCAATCATGGAGTAAAATACAAGATTGAGAAGATCAAAGATTTGCCAAGCTGGAAATATCCCCAGGAGATTATTCAACATATCCAGCACGATAATCTCACTGACAATCTTGGAAATCTCATGTGGCAATGCCACACAGACCTATTCAAATTCAATGGATGTTTGATTCTTTATCCTTTCGGGTTAAACTTAGACTATCCATTTATCCATCCCCTTATCTGAAAGGAAGATAATTTCCCTGATCAACTTAAGACGTTATTATGGTACTTAACCAATAAGTACTTAATAGCTATTGAAATTCCAACCAGAAGATTCATTGTCAACCTCACCAGGATATTCTTACTCGGAAGAAACATCGAAAAAGAAAGTGATAAGAATCTCTTAGACTTTCTCAATTGGTTCTATCCTCCTACTCACTGGAAACATCTCTTGGAAAAGAAACTGAGAGCCATGACACCAAATCCTGAAGTCCATACCATCTTGTTTTTCCGACGTCCATGGCATTTTTTCAGAAACAATGGCAACATTACCAATGCTCCACAGGATATAGGAACCACATCCTATAAACCTCACTTAGACAGTAGAGAAGCTCGGATTCACAAATCTTATCTAGGACCTATTGGATGTTGTGAACACCAGTACCGAGAACTCCAGAGAATTATGTGCCAAGAGAACAAGACAATTCCTAAAGATGCATGGAATCACAATGTACCCACTGCATGAGATCATTATGACCTAGCACTAGAAGCTAAGGAAGCACTCAGGCAATGCAGACAAGCTGCATCATCTCAAAATCATGAAATGACAAGTGCAAATGATATTGTCCAATCTACTTAAGACCCCTATGTACGTTGGGGAGGTCCTTTTTCCCAAGATCCCTATGATCCAGGACCTTCGTCCTTACCTCAAAGCATGGACACGTCTTTTTATGCACAACCATCCAATTGGCCTCAGCCAAGCATTCCTGCCGACATTACAAGAGATAACACAAATTGGGCTGAAGAAGAAGCATTCCACTGGGCTCACGAAGAAGCCTCCGCATCCTCATCTCGCCAGCTCAACCAGATTCTATCACTAGAAGACCTTGAAGCACTTGAGCAAAAGTATGATAAACATTGCCTAGCAAAACTATACAGCTCGGATGACTCTGACTATGACTACAATGCTCGTGACAAACGAGACCGTTGAGTCCGTACAATTTCACTGTAGCAAGCTAATGTTCACTTTTAATGTAGCACTAGGCTAGGGAAAGTACTGTTCACAGTACGGTCACTGTTCATAGTGTGCGAATAATTCCCTCCCAGAAGTTTCCGGTGCCTTTGTTTGTATCTGGACCCTTGAGCCTGGTCCTTGTTTGTGTCTTTGTGACCTCTTATTGTCTATATAAGGTAATGAGGGTGTATTGTGTTGGGCAGAGTCCCTTGAAGTAAAGTGAGTGCTTTGTGAAAATCTCTCTATGGCTTTCTAAATTCCTCTTCTTCTCCATCCTGGTAGGATCCTCCAAGAAATGCAGCTTGGATAGGTTAGAAACGTTTCCATCTTGACATCTCTTAGTGTTTCTAGGCTCTGAACTAAAGGGTTGAGTGATTTTCTACTAAAAGGCTGTCCCTGAAGGGCTTGAACGGGAGTTGTTCGCCGGAATCTATGTATCCAACTAACTCAAGTTTTTCAGTCCCAAAACTAAGTTTCAAATTTGAAGTTCCCCGAAGATACCTCATAATCCACTTTACTGTATTCCAGTGCTCTTTGCCTGGATTTGACAAATAGCGACTAACAACGCCAACTGCGTGTGCCAAGTCTGGGCGTGTACATACCATCGTATATATTAAGCTTCCTACAGCTAAGGCATATGGAACACTTTTTATATCTTTCTTCTCTTTATCAGTCATACGACTTTGCTTCATATTTAACTTAAAGTGGGCAACAAGAGAAGTACTAACCACTTTAGCCTTGTCCATGTAAAATTTCTGAAGTATCTTCTTGATATATTTCTCTTGTGACAAAAACAACTTCTTAGCATCTCTGTCTCGGGTAATTCTAATGCCAAGAATCTGCTTTGCCGAGCCCAAGTCTTTCATGGCAAAAGACTTGCTCAACCGTTTCTTCAATAACTCAATTCTTGAAGCATTTTTGCCAATAATTAACATATCATCAACATAAAGCAAGAGAATAATAAAGTCATCATCAGAAAATTTTTGGACAAACACATAGTTATCCGAGGAAGTCTTCTTATAGCCGTGTTCTGTTATAACTGATGCAAACTTTTTGTACCACTGCCTCGGTGCTTGTTTTAGGCCATAGAGATTTTTCTTCAATTTGCACATATAATTCTCTTTCTCTTTCATTTTAAAACCCTCAGGCTGTTCCATGTATATCTCTTCCTCCAAGTCACCATGTAAGAAGGTTGTTTTGACATCCATTTGCTCAATTTCCAAATCTAGGGTAGCTGCCAAGCCTAGTACCACACAGATAGAAGACATTTTCACTGACGGAGAAAATATATCATCAAAATCAATACCCTTTCTCTGACCGAATCCCTTAATAACCAATCTAGCTTTGTACCGTGGTTGTGAAGTATGTTCATCTTGCTTCAACCTATATACCCACTTGTTCTTCAAAGCTCTTTTACCTTTAGGTAACTTCACCAACTCAAAAGTATGATTATCATAAAGTGACTGCATTTCATCTCGCATAGCATCAAACCAATTGCTTTTGTATTCATCTTCTATTGCTTCTGCATAACACTCTGGTTCACCTTCATCAGTCAATAATATATACTCATCTTCAGAATACCTGGTGGAAAGTCGTCGGTTTCTAACGGATCTCCGAACTAGAACATCTAGTGGAACATCTAATTGAGCCTCTAGTTCAGGAATATTATTAACTGTTTCAACATGTTCAGGAACATGTGCGTTATTTGGAAGATTGATTTCTTGCTACTCTTCATCAACTGTGTAGGAATATTTGTAAGAGGAACTGGATCTAAATTAACCAAATTATCACTAACCTGTGGTACTGAAATCATCTCTGCTTTCTCAATATCCTCTATTGTTTGATCTTCCATAAACACAACGTCTTTGCTTCTTACAATTTTCTTTTCAATCGAATCATAAAATTTGTAACCAAGCATATCCTGTCCATAACCAATAAATATGCCTGTTGTGTTTTCACATCAAATTTAGACCTATCATCTTTGGGAAAATGCACAAATGCTTTGCACCCAAAGACATACAAATAATCATAAGAAACATTTTTACCTGTCCAAACTCTATTAGGAACATCAAACTCTAAAGGAATTCATGGAGTAAGATTTAATACATGCACAACCGTACTTAAAGTCTCACCCCAAAAGGATCCAGGTAGCTTTGACTGTGAAAGTAAGCATCTTACCCTTTCAACCAGTGTTCAGTTCATTCTCTCAGCTAAGCCATTTAACTGAAGCGTCTTGAGAGGTGTCTTTTGATGTCAAATACCTTGTTGTCTGCAATATTCATCAAAAGGTCCATATACTCTCCTTCGTTATTAGTTTTGATGCATTTCAATTTCTTTCCAGTCTGTCTCTCAACTAAAGCCTGAAATTACTTAAAAGTATCTAATACTTGATCTTTAGTTTTCAAGGTATGAATCCAAATTTTTCTTGAAAAATCATCAATGAAAGTAACAAAATAAAGAGAGCCACTAAGTGATTTTGTTTTCATAGGACCACAAACATTAGAATGCACTAAATCCATTATACCTAACTTTCTTGAATGAGGGAAGCTTTTAAATGCAACTCTGTTTTGTTTTCCTACTAAACAGTGAGCACACTTCTTTAGCGTCGAACTTTTTAATCCTGAAAGGAGTTTCTTCTTGGCCAATATTGACAAACCCTTCTCACTGATGTGACCGAGCCTCTTATGCCATAACTCAGCTGCATCTTCGCTGTCTACTGCATTAATTTTGTCTGTGGACAACTTTGCCTGCATAGTGTACAACAAAGAATATTTTTCAGCTCTAGCCATAACAAGAGAATCTTTGATGAGCTTCCATTGACCATTACTGAAGGTGCTGCAATACCCCTCATCATGCAACTTGCTTGTAGAAATCAAATTCAAGCGGATATCATGTATATGTTTAACATTATTCAATATTAACCTTGTGCCATTATTGATTTCTAGGCACACATCACCAACGCCTACAGCTTGAGCTAGCCCATTGTTTCCCATCTTCACAGATCCGAAGTCACCTAACCTGTATGATATAAAGAAATCCCTACGAGACGTAGCATGAAGAGATGCACCACTATCAATTACCCAATTGGTCTCATGAAATACAAAATTCACCACATTACCATAAAAAATAATGAGAAAGTCTTCTTTAAGTGTAGTAACACGATTGTCATCATTGTCATTATCACTTTTCTTCTCTTTACCTTTCTCCTTTTATTTCTCTCTATTTAATTGGTGACAAAACCTCTGAATATGTCATTTTTGATGACAATAATGGCACTCAACATTAGCAAATTTATTATACTTACCCATGCTTTTATCTTGACTTTTATCTTTATTTCTCGGACCTCGAGACTCACTTCTTTCTCTTTTCTCAACAACCAAGGCATCAGAATGTGAAGAGGGCGATCCTTGTGTCTTCCTTCTCATCTCTTTATTCAAAATACTATTCTTGGCCAAATTCATGGTAATCATACCATCTGGGGTAGAATAAGACAAAGATGTTCAGAACGTCTCCCAAGAGTCCGGCAAAGTACTAAGCAACCATAGTGCTTGTATCTCATCATCAAACTTGATTCCCATCGTAGCCAACTGATTTATAATTCCTTGAAAAGAATTTAAATGATCAGTCAAATGAGTACCGTCTTGATATCTTAGAGCCATCATCTATTTTATCAAAAATAACTTATTATTCCCAGTCTTTCGAGCATATAACTATTCGAGCTTATCCCATAAACTGCGTGCATGTGTTTCCTCAATAATATGGTTCAAAACATTATCATCCACCCACTGCCTAATATAACCACACACTTGACGATGAAATATAGACCATTCAGTATCAGTTTTATTCTCTGGTTTCTCCTCGGCAAATACGGGCAGATAAAAATCTTTCACATATAAAATGTCTTCTATCTTCCCTTTCCAAATATGATAATTCGAACCATTCAGTGTAACCATTCTACTCGTATTTGTTTCCATTGTTTAACACAAGACAGAAAAATCAAGTAATAACCAGATGCTCTAATACCACTCAGATGAGAGAACAGTAATAATTCGAATAATATCGAATCAACGCAGCGAAATAAAATAATCTCCCCTCTTGTGTAAACCTAATAGGAATCAATATAGTAGAGTAAAATAAATACCAAGCACGTGAACACAAGACGATTTTTAAGTGGAAAACCTCCTCGATGTGAGGAGATAAAAAATCACGGGACCAGAGTCCACCCGAAATTCTTCACTATCAACAAAATTGGGTGAGCAATCTTCTTCTCTAGCAAATATTAGAGGTACATAGTGAAAGTGCTAGTATTAACACCTAGAGGGGGGTGAATAGGTGTTAAAACAAATTCTGCAAGATGCAGTGAAAATCTTTACTTTTAACTTGTGTCTGAAGAGTAGCAGGCTTTGAACGAGATTAAACTTTAGCAGTTAAATGGAACTATGAACAGAATAATAGAGTTTAGGGAAGAGAGTAAGAACACAAGATTTATAGTGGTTCGACTTAGACCAAGCCTACATCCACTCTTCCGTACTGACAGCCCACCGGCTGGATTTCACTATAAATCAAAAGAGTTGTTACAGTCTCACATTTTTTATTCCACAGTGTAGAGACTCTGCTACACTTCCACAAGGCCTCACAAATATCTCAACTCTCTTTTGAGTACAAATTTACGCTCAACAATTGAATTAGCAAAGAACAAGGAGTTTCAGACTTTGGAATTTATCTATCATGCACACATTCGAATAACTAGAGCGTCTTCCTTATATACTCATCCATGCCTTCATAACCGTTGGCACATTCCAAAGGAGTTCTTCCAATCTACTCGCTGGACAGAATCAATTAAGGAGATCACGAGTTACTTAAAGAATATGATGATAGCCTACCAATCATGCTCGTTCATACAATCAGGATCTAGGTTTCCATAAGTAGAACCTTTCAAATATACTTCGCCAATCAACGGATCCAAATTACTCGAATTAATTTCAAAACGAATAATAGATCTTGAGATGCTATCTCCAGCCATGAGATCTTCTTCAACCGCACGAACCAAATACTTAAAGATATACCCGCATCTGGATAAGTTTTCTTCAACGGATAATACTTTTCTTCGTCGGTCTAGAAACTGTCAATAAGGGCAGATTTTAAATCTTGAGTCTGGCGGTCTTCAGACTTTGACGAGAGAGTCTACAAGTCTTCATACTAGACTGATGGAAACATTGTCAGCTTCAAAATAAATAAGAAAGTTTTCTCCAACAATCTCTCCCTTTTTGATGGTGACAAAACTTTCCTACAGATTTGGATACTTTTGACCTGCAAAACAATACTCAAGCAAACAATGATATCTCATAAAAGATAAATGGATTATGATAAAGATAATATTGAATCTACATCCACAGGAAATGAGTTAGTCCTATAAAAATAACTATCTTTACCATGAATACCAACAATGCTTAAGATACTGCAAGCATTAAACGATCAAAACACAGTCCAAACCAGCCACAACCAAACAAAAATAAAGTCAAAGTCAAATCTGCACCAACTTCTCCCCATTTTTGTCAGCATTAAAAAGGTAGAGACGAAAAAAGAGAATTGGATAAAATTAAGATTGTTTTGGAACGCTAACAAGCTGGAAATCTCCCATCGACTTGATAGTCTCCCCCAGCTTTCTCAAATCTTCCTTTAGTTGCGCTACTTCCTCACCCTTGGCAATTGCTTGAATTTGAAAATTAAGGGTCTGAACTTGATTGAGCAATGAAACTGAAGTGGCTTGATTAGCATTCTGCATAGCCTGAAATTCACATCCCAAGGCATAAATCTAACCTTTGATCTCCATAAGAACATCAAGCAATCTTTTAAGGTTTGCTAAGTTGTCGGTTGAGTGCTTGCTTCAGCATGATCAGTTTGTGGAGTATTGGCAAATGATGGAACTTCAGCACGAACATCCAGACTTGGAGAAGAAGCCTCATTACCTTCTTCAGGAAATTGAGAGGCATATAAATCTTCTGGATCGACAGGAGAACGACTGACATCATCACTAGTAAAAGCAAATGAAGGAGTACCTCTTTTATCAACAGCTCCTCATGTTTCAGTGCCTTTAGGTGGAGAGAAGTACTCTTCATGCTCTGTTTCTTCTTCAATGACACGGTGATCTTGTTCTCCTCTTTGCTCTTCTTCTGTAGTTCTTCCTTCCTCTGCTTCTTTCCTCATCGATTCCCTCTCTTCATTCGTCTGCTCTGTTTCCTCTTTGTCTTGGTTCTCACTGTCCTCTGTCTCTGGAAAAAGATGCTGTAAGTTCTTTAAGGCAAGAGCGGAAATGGTGATGTCTTCCTCATCTTCTTCATCCCGCAAGATGAGTGCTCTTCTTTTCTTAGATGGAGCTGTCATGGGCTCCTTGCCTTTCCGTTTTGCAGCCACAGGGTCTTGACGAGTCTTGACAGGAGTCTTCTCCTTAAATCTCTCTAAAGCCTTGTTTAGCTCATTCAAACGCATCTTTGAAACCATCTTCAGTCCCACCACCATTGGATCACAGGTTCGACATCCTCAATAATTTCTTCCTCCGCTTGTTGTTGCTGAACATTCTGTGGTCTAGCCTGAGGAGAATGGTGCGGTTGAGAATGTTGTGGACTCTGTTGTTGCCTTGGAGATTCTTCTTCCTCGGTCAGGTCAAAATGCGTAGGACCCTCACGCATATGCTGTGGTCCCCTACTTGCAATCCTTGAGGACTTTCTTTGGGAAGACATTATCATAGTCTTTGAGAGATTTTTTTCAACTTGATTCGTGAGAAAGATAAAAACTTGAAGGATTAAACTAGAGAAAAAAAATAAGAAAGTGACGTTCTGTGCTTCTAGGGTTTGTGAGTAAAAACGAAGAAGAAAGACAGTATATAAAGCAATCGAAACGAGTTATACGGATCGTCATAAAAGGAAAAATAGAAATTGCCTTTTAAAAAATTATTGCCTTTTTGAAAATAGATAACTGTCATAAAAAAGATAACTTCCTTTTCGAAAAAGAATAATTACTACAATTTCAAAAACTTGGAAAGATAACATCAATCAATTGACGATTAATAAGCAATCGTACATTTTCGAGATTTTATCCGAAAAATAAATTGCTAGAACTGAAATAACTTATAGTCGTAATTCTTGATCTTCTGAGTCTGAATATTTTCAAACTTTACCTTTGAATCTTGAGCACAATCAGACTTTACTGGATGAGAGATGTGATGTTTAGTTTGGTGCGAATAGACTCAAATTGACTTTTCTCCAGTGGCTTTGTAAATATGTCCGCCAGCTGATTCTTTGAGTCAATGAATTGAATCAAAACTTCTTCATTTTGAACATTGTCTTTAATAAAATGATGTCGAATCTCTATATGCTTTGCTCTTGAATGAATAATTGGATTCTTTGTGAGATTAATCGCGCTAGTATTGTCACATTTGATCTCAGTGCATGAGTCTTCGATTCCAAAGTCTCTTAGTTGTTGTTTTATCCATAAGATTTGAGAACAACAATTTTCAAGAGCCACATACTCTGCTTCTGTTGTTGAAAGAGCTACAGTACTTTGTTTCCTTGAAAACCAAGATACTATCCTGTTACTAAGCAATTGACAAGTACTTGAAGTGCTCTTCCGATCAACTCTGCGACCTGCTAGATCTGCGTCTGAATATCCAAGAAGAGTAATGTCTTCTTCTTTGGGATACCATAGACCTAAATTTGAAATAGTTGCAATGTATTTGATGATGCATTTTGCAGCACTTAGATGAGATTCTTTGGGATCTTATTGAAATCTGGCACAAATGCAAACACTAAACAAAATGTCAGGTCTAGAGGCAGTAAGGTAAAGAAGTGAACCAATGATACTCTTGTACAACTTCTGGTTAACTTTCTTTCCTCCTTCATCTTTGTTCAGCTTCGAAGAACTTGACATGGGTATATCAGTCTTTTCGCAATTCTCCAAACCAAACTTTTTAACAAGTTCTTTAGCATATTTTTCTTGGTGAATGAAAATTCCTTCATTCAATTGTTTCACATGTAGTCTGAGAAAGAAGGATAGTTCACCCATCATGCTCATCTCGAATTCATCCTGCATAGACTTAGAGAATTTCTTGCACAAATTTTCGTTAGGTGATCCAAAAATAATATCATCAACATAGATTTGAACAAGCAAAATTTTTTTACTTTATCTTTTAATAAATAGAGTAGTGTCCCCTTTACCTTTAACAAAGCCATTTTGGATTAAAAACTTACTTAACATGTCGTACCAAGCTCGAGGTGCTTGCTTTAAACCATATAACGCATTTTTTTCAATCTGAATATAGAGTGTAGTTTTCTTGGGTCTTTAAAACCGGGAGGTTGTTCCACATAGACTTCCTCTTGGATAAATCCATTCAGGAATGCACTTTTAACGTCCATTTGAAATAACCTGAAATTCTTATAAGAAGCAAAAGCAAGTAAAAATCTAATTGCTTCTAACCTTGCTACTGATGCGTAAGTCTCATCATAGTTTATCTCTTCTTCTTGCGTATATCCTTTGGCCACGAGTCTTGCTTTGTTCCTTGTAACTTTTACTTTTTCGTCCATCTTGTTCTTGAAAACTCATTTAGCTCCAATACCAGACTTACCCTTTGGTTTAGGAGTTAATTCCCAAACATCATTAACACTAAACTGCCTGAATTCTTCTTGCACAACTTCAATCCAGCTTTCATCTGTTAAAGCTTCTTCTATGCTTTTGGGTTCTATTTCAGAAATAAGAGCCACAGCGCTAGACTCTTCATGCCTTTTGGATCTTGTATGAATCCCTTCATCAATGTCACAAATAATAAGTTCTTTGGGATGACTGAACTTGTGCTTCCAGTTGCTAGTTGGTTTGACAGACTGTTGAACAACTTCTTCAGTTGATTCTTCAACAATCGTTCATTGTTGACCTTCGAAGTTTGAGTTTGCTTCTAGGGAATTAGACTTTGTAGAGTCTCGGAGCAGGGTTGATTCTTCAGTTGAGTCGGATCGATTGATTTTGTATAAGGTCTTGAAATTTGACATTCATCGATTCTTCCACAGGTTGAGTCTTCTTGTTGTATACTCGTATGCTTTGCTTGAAGTTGAATATCCAAGGAAGATTCATTCGTTTGATTTTCTTCAAACTTATCAATTCGATCATTTGCATTTTTCAATACAAAACATTTGCAACCAAACACATGAAAATATGAAACAATTGGTTTCTTTCCTTTGAACAACTCATAGGGAGTTTTCTTTAGAATCGGCCTTAAGAAAACTCTGTTAATGATATAATATGTTGTAGAAATTGCTTCAGCCCAAAAACGAGAAGAAATGTTGCTTTCAATTAAAAGTGTTCTAGCCATTTCTTGCAACGATCTATTCTTCCTTTCCACAACTCAATTATGTTCGGGAGTGTATGGAGAGGAGAACATATGCTGAAAATCAGATTCATCACAAAATTTAGTAAAGTCTTGATTTTTAAACTCACCTCCATGGTCTGTCCGAATGCTTGAAATAATATACCCTTTCTCATTCTGTACTTTCTTAGCAAACTTTAAAAAATAAGAAAATGTTTCAGACTTACTTGCCAAAAAGTATACCCAAGTAAATCGTGAATAATCATCCACTATTACTAGGCAATATCTCTTTCTACCAATGCTTTGAGTTCTAGTTGGTCCAAAGATCCATATGTAGGAGCTGCAACACACGATTAGTGGAAACTTGATTTATTGGTTTGAAAGAACTTCTAACCTATTTTCCTAACACACATGGTGTGCATAATTCAGATTTTTGGTATGTCAGGTTGGATAGTCCACGAACAAGATTCTTCGAAGAGATCTTGGCAATTTGCTTCATATTAATATGTCCAAGTTTTCGATGCTAGAGATTAGCTTCTTTTTGAATTGAGATTAGATATTGAGATTTTTCTGGTTTGATATCCAAAAGATAGATGTTCCAATGTCTTCTCCTCGTGAAAGTCTGAGAGAAGTCTTTACTGGTTCCCGAATATATTCCTTCTTGAAAATTGATCTTGAATCCGGTGTCGCACAATTGGTTGATACTCAGCAAGTTGTAATTAAGTCATTTCACTAAGGAAACATTGTTAATTGTTAGACTTTCAATCTTTACTTTTCTGCATCCGACAATTCTTCATTTGCTATTTCCACTAAGAGAAACTTTTCCTCCATTTGTTTGGATGAGCTTTATAAAACAACTTGAATCTCCTATTATATGTCTTGAACATCCACTATCCAAGTACCATTTGACCTTTTTCTTGATAGTGACCTGCATTTAAAAAAGAAACTCAAGCTTTCTTTGGTACCCACATTTTCTTAGGTCCAATGGAGTTAGTGCAATATATGGTCTTTGCCCAATCCTTCTTCATAGGTCTCCAAACCATAGGACATTCTTTCTCAAAGTGTTCTGAGCTGTTGTACTTAGAACATTTAAAAGTACTCCGGCTAATAGGTTTTACAAAGACTTTTTAAAAATGATTTTTATAAAAGGCTTTTGTAGGTCTCTATTTGATTCTTTTCTTTACTTTTGGAAAATCAATTAGAGGAATGGTTTTAGAAGTCATTCCCAAGCCTGATTTGTTAAAGTAAGGTCTTTGTGCTGAAAGAATCTTTTCCAATTTCTCAAATCCTATAAAAAAACCTTTTTGAAATACTTGAAATATCATTTTTCAAAAGTGTATTTTCTTTTGAAAGAGAGTTTGTATTCTCTTTTAAAGTAATAAAACTTTTATCTAAATTTTTGAACTTTTCTTTCCAAACAATTTCTTGTTACTTCAGTGTAGAATTTTCCCTTTTTAGCTCAAAAATCCTCTTACGTCGATTAATATATTTCGAGACTTTAGTAGGAATTTTTAAATTAATTACCTCGATTTCATTGTCAGAGTCTAAGTCTGTATCCGTCTCGAGTCGAGTTTGATTCTGATTTTGCCATTAAACACATATTAGCATAATCATCATCACTCTCTTCGCATTTGGTATCATTCTACGTTTCGCTTTGAGTGCCTTTCTGCATTTCTCAGCTCTTCCTTTCTTTTTCTTCAGCAAAGGACAGTTGGGTCTGATGTGTCCATTTTTCTTGCATTCAAAACAAATCACATCTTTATTGGATTCATCGTCCTCAATTGATTTATTTTGAAACTTTTGAGAGCTTTGTTTCTTCCAATTGAATCTTCTTCCCTTTTTGTTCAGTTTTCTAAACCTTCTTATCATGAGAGCAAGCTCTTCATCGTTCATATCATCTTCAGAATCTGTAACATCAGAATCATCATTAGATTTTAAAGTAATAGATTTTTTACTTTTGGGATCTTCCTCTTCATTGATTTGCTCCACTTCATAGGACTGAAGAGTGCCAACCAATTCGTCAATAGAGAGTGGCATGATCCTTTATGTCTCTCTTATTGAGGTCTTTACGTGATTCCAATATTTGGAAAGTCTACGCAACAATTTGTTAACTTTCATGGGTCCTGAGATTGGTTGACCTTGATACTTAAGACCATTCACGATTTCTGTAAAACGACTAAACATGTCAGTGATAGATTCTCCTAGCTTCATGTTAAAGGCTTCATATTGACCGAGCAGAATATTGTGTAGCCTATCCCAGACTTCATAGGTAATGTGTAGCCTATCCCAGACTTCTTTAGCTGTTTCACAAGAAGATATTATGTTATATTCAGTAGGAGATAATGCACAATATAATGAGTAAATTGCTTTTGCATCAAGAACTTATCTCTTGGTTATCTCTTCTTTAGTCATCTCGCTAGCCACTGCAACTTCTTTTCCCCTCTCTAAGACTGATGTAGTTTTAGGAATGATTCCTTTTTCTACTACATCCCATTCCATAGGGTCTTTCGATCTTAGGAATACCTTTATCTTGTTTTTCCATATGTTGTATTCATTTCCATCAAAATAAGGCGGTCTGGTGTTGCTTTGCCATTCAACCAAACCTGGAGCCAACATACTAGCCATGGATCTTTAACTTTGAAGTAAAAACACTTCAATTAAATGAGTATACTCGCTCTGATACCAATTGAAAGTGCTAATATTAACACCTAGAGGGAGTGAATAGGTGTAAAAACAAACTCTGCAAAATGTAGTGAAAACCTTTACTTTTAACCTGTGTCTGAAGAGCAGCAGACTTTGAACGAGATTAAACTTTAGCAGTTAAATGGAACTATGAACAGAATAAAAGAGTTTAGGGAAGAGAGTAAGAACACAAGATTTATAGTGGTTTGGCTTAAACCAAGCCTATGTCCACTCTCCCGCACTGACAGCCCACCGGTTGGATTTTACTATGAATCAAAAGAAGTTGTTACAATCTCACGTCCTTGATTCCATAGTGTAGAGACTCAGTTCCACAAGGCCTCACAAATATCTAGACTCTTTTTTGAGTATAAGTTTATGCTCAACAATTTAATCATCAAAGAATAAGGAGCTTCAGACTTTGGAATTTATCTATCACGCACACATTCGAATAACTAGAGCGTCTTCCTTATATACTCATCCATGCCTTCATAACCGTTGGCACCTTCCAAAGGAGTTCTTCCAATCTACCCGTTGGACAGAATCAATTAAGGAGATCTCGAGTTACTTAAGGAATGTGATGATAGCCCACCACTCCTATTTGCCCATACAATCAGGATCTAGGTTTCCATAAGTAGAACCTTCTAAGTATACTTCGCTAACCAACGGATCCAAATTACTTGAATTAATTTCAAAACGAATAATAGATCTTGAGATGCTATCTCCAGCCATAAGGTCTTCTTCAACCGCACGAACCAAATCCTTAAAGATATACCCGCATCTGGATAAGTCTTCTTCAACGGATAATACTTTTCTTCGTCGGTCTGGAAACTATCAATGATGGCAGACTTTAAATCTTAAGTCTGGCAGTCTTTAGACTTTGATTGATGGAAATATTTTGTCAGCTTCAAAACAAATAATGAAGTTTTCTCCAACACATAATAGTAAACACCTCAAGAACATAATTCTTGGCAATACACATGAATTTCACAAGAGATCAATGATAAATTTGACCAAAAACGCACGTTTTGATTAATCCACGAAAAACCTAATGTAGAGAGCTTCAAACGAAAATCAAACCATTCAAATTCGAGAAAATTGCGCCACGAAAATGCTAACAAAATTTCAGCTCAATCGGACCAGGAATCGACCTCCAATGTCAGCTTGATGTAAATAATATATTGTTCCAACCCCTAGATTTTCTGCATTCTCTTTTTCTCTTGTTACTATTTCCTTTTGTGGTTACCACTTTATAAAGATAGTGAGAAACTCTATTTCTCCATAAAACTTATCATATGGGCTCAAGCCTTTTTTGGGCTTGCAATTCATTGGACTTCCTCCACATAGGAGTGAACCCAACTAACACAATGATAGCCAAACATGCCAGCAAAATCGACCAGTTACTTTCATCATGTCCCATATCTAACCAACTATGGGCGACTTATATCTGCACTCCACTTAGATTTCTAACTTAATCCCCAATTCGTCTTGTTAGCTCGATTCATTGATAAGTGGCTGCACAATACTTGGTAAATCAACTCCTGCTTTCATCAAGATTTCTGGTCTAACCACAACCTGCCAATATTTCTAGACAATCAAAACAAAATGTTGAATTTGTACACTACATTCTATCATCTAAGAAACTTATGCACATAAGAAACATGTCAAGAAATTATATCAAGCATGTTCATGTTCATAGTATAACTATGCCAGGTTAAACAAAAACACAGTGAATGTATGCTTCCACTACACTCACAATAAATTATTTATATGAGTCTTGTACCAGCTCGGTAATCACATTCAACGCAACAGCACAAAAAGGAAAAATGCCAACAAAAGAGGTGGAAACATGCCTGCTCTTGCAGAGCTCGACCACAACGTTGTCGGGCCTTGCGGCCCTGACGACCCACGCCACGTCGGCGGCGGATTGCCGCAAGATGTGGGTGGTGCCCACCGGCCATATCTCCTCCACCTCCATAAACTCCGACCTCCAAGCCAGGACCGGGCCGAACTGCCCCTTCCGGACCAAAGCACGAGGGTTGCGTCGCCCGCCAAGTCCGGCAGCTCGGGGTGCAACAAGGCAATGGAGGCCTTGGACTCCTCCGAACCTCGCTCGGAAGTCGAAACCGGGCGGTGGCGGTCGACGGAGGCCCTAAAGGGTCCGACGGTTCTGGGTGTGCGCAAAGTTGGGCGAGGCGTGAAAACAGGGAAGGTTGATCTAAGGATGGTGTCCATGGATGCTAGGAAGGATTTGCTTCCACACCCCATGGATGGAGAGAGAGAGAGAGAGAGAGAGAGAGAGAGAGAGAGAGAGAGAGAGAGAGAGAGAGAGAGAGAGAGAGAGAAGTATTCTCGTGGTTGGGGTGCTTCCATGGCTTCTTATCATCCGCATAGGTCGCCTACATATGCAAGGCAAATCTGAAAAATGTTGGATATTCTGAGTCAACATTGTATTGTATTTGTATCGACACATGCCTCATCCTAGAGAGGGTCACTCCTTTCAGACTTCACAATGCCTCTTATTCCTATACATCTTGATGTTGTATATATGAAGGCTTTTAAGTTGTACATTTCCTAATTGAGTTTGGTGGGAAGAGGATTTTGTTATATTGGGAAAATTTTCAAATAAATATATAAAGTGTCATCATTCTCTCAAATAAGAGCCTCAAGTGAATATTGTTTCAAATAAAAGTCTGAAGTGACATTATTTATTTCAAATAAGGGTCTGACTTTCTGACTAATCAAGGCATTTTCACCATTTATCTCTTTTAATTTTCCTTTTCTTCTTTCTTTTTTTCTTTTTCCTTTTTTCTTTCTTTTTTCCCTTTTCTCTTTCTTCTTTCTTCGTCTCTAATGGCCTTCCGGCTAGTAGTGATCCCAGAGAAAGTTGGGCATGGGACGGCCTTGCTTGAGTGAACATATAAACTCCATAATCTGCAATTTAAGATATTTGAACATATTTCGATTAATTCAGAACCGTGTGTGGTAGTCCTCTATATCCAATGGCATGCAATCTGTGACCTGCGTAAAGAGGCAAGTCTTTAGAATCTTGTTGGATAACAAGCGTTTCAAACCATGTAGGAGATAGACAGTAGGGGTGTGCATGGTCCAGGCGGGCGGTTCCCGACCTAGAACCGAGAACCGCTCGCTAAGGACTAGTTCTGAAAAATTGGAACCGGGATTCACCTGTTTGTTGCATGGATCCACCCGGGAACCAAACCGCCAGTCGATCCGGTTCTCGGGTGGATCCATGGAACCGATCTTGATGCGAAACAATTTTAGTTTTCAACATAGAACGACTACGTGACATCAAAGCAAGCCAAAGAAAGAAAAACCAAATTTAAGTACGTGGAGATGCGGACGGCGGGAGAAGTAAATGCAGCGAATTTACAAATACGATCTGCACATGCAGAGCGTTGTGCCGAGTGATGTCTACATACATGTATCTTCTTGAAATAATAGACTTAACGCAGATGAAGATTACTGCTTGGGAGTTGACTTAGAGCGGTCCCCGAGATGTCATTCCTTCATGGAACAGACCTAGAATGGAGTGGACCGAAGCAGGTCGAGGTTCCGAACAGCTAGAGCTATCGCAAGATAGAACCAAGGAAATTAGGCTCTAAGAGAGAGAGAGAGAGAGAGAGAGAGAGAGAGAGAGAGAGAGAGTACAGGAAGTAGTCGTAGGCACCGATGGTGAGGAAGTGGTCGTAGGCACCGACGGAGGTGCAGTGACCGGTTCGGGATCTGCTAGCGTCGGTCGTCGCGGCTGTAGGGGCTGCAATGGCGTCGGATTGCTGGCAGAGGGGGCCCGAAGCGAGGGGGCGAACAATAGAGGTGGAGGAGCAGCGGCTGTGGCAGGTGGTGGCCAGTGCGAAGGGGCAAACAGTAGCGGCGGAGGAGTAGCGGTGACAGCATCGACGCTCAGGGAGAAATTGAAATGGCGATAGGATTAGGAGGAACCAAGGAAGAGACAAAGAGAGAGAGAACCGAAGACGAAGGGAGTGAGATAAGATCTAGGGTTTCTTCTAGTAATTTTGTTTTTAATATTAAAAGGGTTCCGGTCCGGTCCGGATGGGCGGGCGGGCGGATTTGCCCATGAAATTGGGAACCAGATCGATACCTACCGGTTCCCATAAATTGGGCGGGAACAGACCGGTTCCCTCAAGAACCGCCGGTTACGGGCGGTTCCGATCCAGTTCTCGACGGTCCGAGCGGTTTCCAAGTGTTTTGCACACCCCTAATAGACAGGACGAGGAGCACTAAAGTTCGGCGCTATCGATTCAACAAACTTGCCCTTCCTAGGGAGCATTCGGACCTAGAATTTAGACTAGGGATTTTATCAGTCCGCCGACATGCCGGGTGAATGCCCAGCTGCAAGAAAAAGATGGGTGAATGCCCAGCCACAACTTTCACCTTTCGTGTTCTCGGGCTGCAATAATCTAGGTAGCACCGACACGCGACACGTGACACGCGACACGACACGACACGACACACGACACGCCATTTCTCAAAAAGTAGAGAATTCCGACATGTTCCAACACGTTAAATATTAAATAAATAAATATATATATATATGATTAATTATTATATTTAAATTAATTTATTCAAATTCATAAATAAAATAATAAAAAAAGAGCCTATAATAAATTTATACTAATAACATTAATAAATTTATTCATAAAAAATTGAAAAGACATTTTTTTACTTTAACAAAAGTTATCGATGAAATAATTAACTAATGAAAGATTAGAGTCAAAATAAATTTATATTTTTTTATAATGATCAAAATTTATCATTATTTAATAGTTGGTGCTTTTATTTTTTGAAATAACTTTTTAACCTGTCTATTTATTTATTTTTTAGCCTTATAATGTATTAATAAAGTTATTTAATGTTTCATATATCTTTTTAGGATTTAAATGGGTCCCACCCATTTATTTCAGCACACGTTTTCTTCCCCCCCCCCCACCCCCACCCACCCTCACTTCTCCTGCGCCTGCGCCTGCGCCTGTCGCTTCCCCTGCAGAGGCTTTCTTTCCCCTGCACGAGGCTTGCAGGCTTTCTTTCCCCCACCTGCACAAGGCTTTTTTTCCCCAGAAGCCGTCACGCCTCGTCTCTCTCCTTTCTCTTCTCCCTAAAAACCCTAGCAATCACCTTATTTTTCCTCTCCTTTGCTCGGTCCGACGTCTCCACCCGCTGCCTCGCCTCCGTTCTTCCCTTTGCCATCAAAGCCTCGCGTCCAGCCCTCCATCGCGGTGTTGAGGTTTTTCATCTCGGCATTGCAATCGACGGTCGCAGCCGACCATGACGATCAAGAAGGCTTCACGGTGCAATCGGCAGTCGCAGCCTTCTCCGGCGTTGCAGTCGGTGGTCGCAGCCCTCCCTCGCGTGAGCGATGGCTCCCTCACCCTTGCCTCCACCCTCCATCACCTTCTTCCTTCGCACCGCAGATCCGCCATCCGGACACGCTCCGACGCGCGTGTCGGAAAGAGTTGACCACGTGTCGGAAACTCCGACACGCGTTGACCGTGTGTCCGAATGTGTCCGAGCGTGTCGAACACGTGTCAGGGTGTCCGACACGACACGGAGGCCTTTTGAACGTGTCCGTGCTACCTAGGCAATAATTACTACGCCTGGAAGTAAGACACGTGCAATAATTCTCGGGCTCTCTACCGTACTTCCACGTGCAAATTAATTTCGCGTTTGGACCACGCGCTCGAGTCGAAGCTAGATTACTTCCGCTTAGCTCGCCTCGTCGATAAAATCTGAAATCTTTTGAGTATGTTGCCAACGAGTGTTCATTGGTTTCGCTGTCTATTATGTGAAAAGGCCCATCTTTGTCCATGAAGCGTAGTTTCTTGACGCGATGTCGCCAAGTTGTTGGACTGAATATAAGTGAGTTCGGTTGATTAAGAGGTTAAATAATCTGTGGCAGATTTGACTAGGAGCGAATTGACATTTTCATCCGAACATATACTCTGCACTTCTACACTTGGGTTAATTGGAGTATCCGCATTTTCTTCGCCAGCGGATTCGCAATAATATAATATAATCTGATATGATTTCATGTAAATAAAAGAAACATTACAGATTGAACCGAGCAATACGAAATGCGAAAATCATTATGTCTTTCCAACAATAAAAGCACGAAATCTTTACATCCGATTCCTACTCGATTGATGCGATCATGTGGCGCTAGGATTCAAGACAACATAATATAATCACATGTGAAATACTAGGTCGATGTAATATAGATGGTACGCACATAAAAGTTGGTTTAGATTATCAAGATTTATGATAAATTAGGAAGTGCTAAATTAGGGGGGTGGGGACCCAAAAAGGACAACGAGAAAATGACGACTCGATTTTTCTCAGTCCAAGTACGTAAGCCGCCGTGAGCAGTAATACATCCGCATTTGCCCCCATCTTGAATTTATTATTTTTTTCTTGTTGGCAGTAGCTAACATCGTAGTGGAACCCTACCACCGTAAGCCTGAGGAGCAACGCGTTCGTATTATATATCGTTCATATTTAACACCTTCATGTATGTCCAGGTGCTTGTGTTTGTATTAGATAACTGGGCGATCAGCCTTCTACTCTTCTTTAAACCAACCATACACTTCTACCCTATAATACTCTTTTTCCGCCACCTCACCCTCTCGAGTGTGCTCTTCCCACGCCGGAACATTCCCCACGCGCATCCCCCGCAGCCACTACCATGGATCAGCACTCCCCGCTGGCCGGCTCACCTGCTCGTAGTCGTCATCCGCCAGTCTCCAGGAGACACCCTAGGTACCGCGGGATCCGGTCTCGGGGACGGAAATGGGTGTCCGAGATACGAGAGCCACGAAAAGCCACACGCATTTGGCTTGGCACTTACCCCACCCCGGAGATGGCTGCGGCCGCCTATGACATCGCCGCCCTTGCCCTGAAAGGCCCTGGCGCCCTCCTGAACTTCCCGAGTTCGGTCCTCACATATCCTATTCCACCTTCCACGTCGCCATCCGACATACGCGCTACCATATCGACAGCAGCGGCTTCGAGGCTCCTGAGGTGGGATCTCGGCATCGACTCGAACGGGCACACGGCGGCCTCGGGGCAAGATTTCATCGATGAGGACGCCATTTTGAATATGCCGAACCTGTTAGCCAACATGGCGGAGGGGATGCTCTTGAGCCCGCCCCGGCCGGAGGAATCACAGGAGTACCCCAATTTAGAAGGCTTGTGGAATTATCCATGACAAGAACAAAGTCATTCATGCAGTCACTCCAGAACTGGGAAAGCTACAGTGCTGTGGTGGAGTGAATTTTGGGAAATAGACGTCCAATAGCATTTCATCGACGTGACGTGGACTTTCCTGGTTTGTCGCTCTTTCAAAGCGTGGAATTTTATCAGCAGCTGATTGGTTCTTTCCATTTATGTGTCCTATGCAAGATTTCTTAAAGTTTGTTCCAACGACTTTATGATGTTTTCTTTTCTCAGCAATCACATCGCATTGATTCCCCGTCTTTCACTAATGTGTGTGAACTTGTAATACGGGCTTTATTTTCTATAAACCTTTGAATTATTGCGTTGTACTACGTTTGGCAATGCAACGCAGGGCTAAGAGCAAGCAACTTCAATCTACTACATCTTCTTTTATAACTACTCTTTTTTTGTGGTTTTCCTACGTTTGGATCATCTAGTTTAACTAATTAAACTAGCAGATCAGGATAATCCCTCATAACTCCCATTAGAAGAGGGAAAATACTAAAATAGGAAGAGGTAATTATCAGGATAACTCAAGAGTAGTTATTTCAGATGATATATCGGTAGAATTTAACACTCTAAATAGATAAAAAGAGACCCATTAAATTACATAAAGTTCGGAATAATAATTTTCTAGAGCATGATACTGTACATCTTGCTACATTATTGAAACTAAGAAAATCAAGATTGATGGCAAATTTTTAGAGAAACTCTTGATCATCTTAGGCAAAAAAGATGATAGTTTTTGGCCAATGTAATTGAGAAAGCATCCGGTACTCTTCTCTAAGGCAAAAGATGGTCGGACATGGTTTGCTCAATTTGACGGACTCCACGCTCTAAAAGGTGGGTGGACGAGAGCAAGTATTGAGTTCAATTATATCTTCTTCTTCAGGAAAAAAAAAAAAAAAAAAAAAAAAGAACATTCAAATTCTGCAATGTATTTTTAGCAGTGTTATCGGCTTAGTTTACACGAATATGGAGCAAGGCAATGCCTGATCAGCTCATTGAGGAGTATGCAAATTAATTAAATCTGGGACCATATATTTGGAAGGAAGAACTTCCCTGAACGGCAAGAAGGATCGAAATTTTTTGATCTGATCCTAAAAAAGAAAAAGTTAGAAAAAATCAAATGCTTGCATAATGAGAGGGATCTTTGACCATTTAAGGGCAAGGCCAAGGACATTATTATGTCACCATTCTAAAGTGGAATTATGTAACTATTAACACACTGAAAAAAATTCTCGGGCTCCTGGCCAAGCTACATATGATGTTTCAAGAGGTCTGCCTATGATAGGCCGACTTTCAAATACATCCACTTAGAGATAGCAAACATCAAATGCACACGATCAAATGTCACCAAGAAAGAGACAAAGTGCCTAATTGGTTCTACTCTTCCCCCTTTTTATATTGGTAAAAGTTTGATGATTTCTTCTAGTTAATTGGGTGGTGGGGTTCAAGGATGCTGGGAATATCTTATTGCAATTGCCATTTCTACTAATAAAATAAAATAATGGAGCCTATAGTTAGTAAAGACTTCGTTTGGCACAATTGTAACCATATCGTAACTATGTTGTGCTGTGATTATATTGCCAAATGCCATAACGTGCTTGTTTGGCAATACATATTTTAAATTTAGAAATAAGTGCATTGAAAATTCTAAAACTTTTAAAAAGTGCAATCAAATCATAAAATTTGTTAAATTGGTTCAATCAAATCCTTTTATTAACTCCATCCATCTAGACTAAGGGAAAATGGTGAAGGAGTTAATGGAAAGATTTGATTGCACAAATTTGACAAGTTTTGTGATATGATTGCATTTTTTGAAAATTTTATGACTCAATTGCATTTTTATAATAAATTTTAGAACTTTCGGTACACTTGTTCCTTAAATTTACAAGACGTCATAACTGGGCAAGACTGTTTTCTCATACGAGATTGTTTAATAGCTATAGTGTTAAGATTTATCCCAAACACATTTAACGGTAGAACAACTCCATTCCATACATATGATGTTGACACCTAAATTTTGGCGATCCAATCATTTATTGCATAGAAAATTCGAGATTAATTTTTAACCCCTAAAAAAAAACTAGAATTAAATTGCATAGCATTTTTTTTATAATTGCATTGGACTGGCGATAAATGAGTTTGAATTGATGGTTCTAAGCTTTAATTTGATGAGTTGGGCTAAGCCCATGAAGAGAGGGAATTAGCCCGAGCCCATTATTTTCTGATGACCGAAAATTAACTTATGAGGAATGGCGATTTAATATTTTTGATGATATGATGGTGGATTTTTCATATATTCGTGCAATCTATTCATATATTCTCCATAAGGACAGACACGAGAATGAGATATTGCAAGTTCATGTTTGCAAGATTCGGAATCGGGAAAATTCTATACGATCAAGAACTTTTGGCAATATTCGGTCAATTTGTGGGTTGTTGGATGATCCAATGGAAAGAATTTTTTGCTGATCCTGTGAATGTAAATGTGCGGCGACCGATTCTCCTGTTTGTAGGAAAGAAAAGAAATAAAGGAAAGAAGAGGATGCGGATGGGTTACAATTTTTGCATGGTCAAAGGTAGAAGGAAATTGAAAAAGAAATCGTGTCTTGACCGTGCAATATGTGATTTTGTTTCTTTCCTTGGTGGGCTCCTTTCCTTTGCATATAAAAGGGGCGCTCTCTTTCGATCAGGAGGGGGGGCCACACAATTCCATACACGGCCACATTGAGAACGCATTGAAAGACACACGTGAGAAGGGAGGGAGGGGGTCCTCTCTCGACCAAGTTGTGAGACTCCCCTGCTGTGCGAGACTTGTGCCACCTGCCATTGCGCCTCTACCATTGTTGTGCCTCACCGCTCGTGACGCTACTTTAAGTAGCCTGTAATCCGCGATGATTAGTTGCTGATCCGACGACGCTGAGTCGCTGCCTCTAGCTCCACGTCCCCTATTGTTGCTGCTTGCCACCCCCATCGTCGTCCGCACTGCCGTGTCTAGTACCCGAGCTATCGCCTTTCGCCACTGCTGCTCACCTGACTAAACCGCGAGCTACCAACGACACCGCCCCTGCTGTCCAGATGAACCAAACCACCAATAGATACCTTTATCAACGACCTCAGCCTCAATGACTTGATGTTCATATTGTGCCATCGATTTTCTTTGCTTCGCGGCCTGAATTGTGCGCCAGCGAATAACTCAAAATGACATTGACAAAGCCAAGAAATTTCTCCTTTTACTGGGGTTCGGCCTTCACGTTCAGTTTGTCCTATTCAGTAGGTTTGATGCCACAAAGTTCCATCCATATAATAGTCCAACGCTTCAAGCACCCCTGCATTAGCAAAGTCAACATCTCTGTGGGTCCCTGTTGCTGCGCAAGACCACCTCCTTGACCAACGTTCAGATATTTTGGCGAATTCCCAATTCCGGATTAACGCACGAGCGATGCAATAGTGGCGGTCCAGTAAGCTCTCAATCAAAAACCAACATAATCTCGATTTTTATTTGCAGGTTTTTGCTGAGTCGTCACGACTAAACCACGTGTGCTCGTGTCCCGATGACGAGATCACTGCCGCTCACCACCGCCTTGCCACCGTTGCCGTTCACTGTTGAGGAACCGATTGCAATCCCGATCCGATTGCGCATAGTTCAAATTTGAAAGTCAATATTCGGATTAGATAAAAAAATTTGTCTAATTTGATTTCCGAATATTCCATTTCCTTATTTAAAACATCTCCATACACATAGTCGAAGTTCATGATATGTAGTCCTATCTGTAATCTCGAGTAGCCTCTTAAATTGGGAAATCTTTCTAATTTCACAACATGCATACGATTGACAGTCCGATTTCAAGCTCGAAATATGACTCGCAATCGTACAGAAAATCGCCAATCCGATCTCACGCTCGAGATACAATTCGCGATTTTTGTTAAAATTGGCAAATCCGATCTCATGCGTGAGATACGATCCGTCAATTTACTAGATGGATATCAATCATATCTTGCTTGATTTGATGTCGTGTTGTTTGAATTGATTTTGTTTCCGCAAAAGAAAACCCAAAAAAATATATTTGAGTTAGATTAGGTTCATGTTAGAATATTGCTTGTTTTAGGGATATTTTGCATGTTTAGAATAATAAATTTATTTATTTCGAAATTTTTGAAATAAAAATCCCAAAAAAAACATTAATTTAGGATGTTAGTTTTTCCTTTCATTAATTTAAATTGCATGTTTAATTATTGAGTAATTTTAATTGTTATAATATTTAAATAATAAACCACGCATTCATCTAACAGCTTAAGCTTTTAGAACAGTTGGCAATAGTCCCACAAAATCTCACATGGTATTAGAGCTAAGAGGTCCTGAGTTCGAATCTTCCAGGCCCCTATTTGCCTCCCCAATTAAATTTCCACGCTTAGTACTAGGCAAAAGACCAGACTAAGCGTGAGGGGGAGTGTTACAATATTTAAATAATAAACCACGCATTCATCTAACAGCTTAAGCTTTTAGAATAGTTGGTAGTGGTCCCACAAAATCTCACATTAATTTCGAAATTTAATTAAAAATAAAAGAAAACATAAAAATTATCATGCATATGTTATGTAGAATTAGGTCATTCATTGCACGCCATCTAAATGTGTAAATGTTAGAATAGTTGCACTAATCTTTTCCTATCACTAGATTAGGTCATTTAATAAATGTTCGCATGTTAGGTTGCATGTTGCATATCATTTTAGTTAAAATAATTTTGTACGTCATTGCATTGCATTGCACTGCACGTAATTTCTCGGCTTCATTTAAATAAAAGAAAATCTTGAAAAAGATTGAGTAATTGTGTGTTTATTAGAAATTATATTTAGGACTGTTGATGTGAATTCTAATCTAACATTGCAGATACTTTCATTATTATAAGGTAAGTCCCATAATTTATTTAGTGCTTTTATTTGGGTGTTAAATTGGTGGTTTGCGCACCCGCGTGATCATCTCACATGTTAGGGAAGTAAATTAAAATCAATTCTGTTGGAGAAATCTTTGTGAAGTGTTTTGAGGCTGACAAAACGTTTCCATCAGTCTAGTCTGAAGATTTGCAGACTCTGCTATTTAAAGTCTGAAGACCTCCGGACAGCCAGACTCAAGACTCAAAGTCTATTATCATTGACAGTTTCTAATCCGTTGAATAAGGCTATCCAGAATTGGGTGTTTCATTAAGGATGTGACCTTATCGACTGGAGAAGATCTCTTGGCTGGATATGACATAACGGAATCCTTTATTTGATCATGATTGATTCGGAGATTAAGGATCCAATGATTGTCGAAGTATACTTGGAAGGTTCTACTTATGGAAACCGAGATCCTGATTGTATGGGCGAACATGATTGCTAGGCTATTAACATGTTCCTTTAATAGCTCGAATGATCTTCCTAATTGATTCCGTCCAATGGGTAGATTGGAGGAATTCCTTTGGTAAGTGTCGTCGGGTATGATGGCATAAAGGAGTATATAAGGAAGACATTTCAGTTGTTTAAAAGTGTGCACGATAGAAGAATTCCAAAGTCTGAAGCTTCTTGTTCTTAGTCAATTCATTTGCTGAGCGAAATCTTGTACGCAAAAGAGAGTCTATATTCGTGAGAAACCTTGAGGAAGTGTAGTAGAATATCTTTTTTTTTTTTTTTTTGGTAAAGTAGTAGAATATCTATACTATGGAATCAACGGAAAGCTGTGCTGTAACATCTCTTTTGTTCATAGTGAAATCCAGCCGATGGGCTATCAGTGCGGAAGAGTGGACGTAGGCTTGGAATAAGCCGAACCACTATAAACCTTGTGTTCAATTTTCTCTTCCCTACTCTCTGCTTTACTTTGATCATAATCTGTTTTGGAGATCTTCCTTTCTATCGTCTGCCTAGTATTGCTTTCGTATCTCGAGAAATTGTTTTTACACCTATTCACCCCCTCTAGGTGCTTATACTAGCTATCTCAATTGGTATCAGAGCCTGTGTACTCACTTTGTTTGAAGTGTTTTACTTCAGAGTTAAAGATCCATGGCTAGTATGTTGGCTCCAGGGCTGGTAGAAGGGCAAAGCAATACCAGACCGCCTTACTTTGATGGAAAGGATTACAACATATGGAAAAACATGTGATATCCTGAAATTCGATCCCGTTTCGATAAAATGAAATGTGCATATCGTCGGCGCGCCTATGGTCCTTTTTCTCTGAGCTGATCACTCATGAGTTAACTAATTTATTGGGTGAAGCCGTTAAGGGATATATCCGCGGTAAAATCCCTAAAAGCTACCTAATTTGTTGGATTGGACTAAAATCACGTCCGGTCGATTTTAACCATGAAATTTGATTCGGTTTTGGGAATCGAATATTCGAGCGTGTCACAATTCATTTTTAAGACTGTCTCATCGTCCGTCAAATTATCGACGAGTCCGAAATTTCAATAAAGAAATTATCGGAGGAAAAATCGAAGACCAAAAGAAATTAAAGAGGGAATGAGAAAAGGAAAATAATAGAGGTAATAAGAAAATGGTGTTTTCTTATTTAAAATATTATTTTCTTTTCCCTTTTTCTTTCTCTCTCTCTCTTTTCTCTCTTTTTCTTTCTCTTTTCTCTCTCTTTCCCTCCCACTCGTGCGATTCCTTCCCCCCAGCTGGATGCCTGCTGTCTTACTCTTTCTTTGACCGGTCAAGCTTATCCTCTTTCCTCCTCTCTCTCATCTCTCTCCCTCGACACTCTCTCTCCCCCATCTGTTCGAACAAAAAGGAGCGGAGCGAAGCTTGAACGGAAGCCGCAGGCGCACGAAGACTGCAGCTAGCCACCGTCGCCGCCTGTCCCGCCGCTTGCGCGCCCACCGCTCGCCGCTGTTCCGTCGTCCGCGCTCCGCCCCGCGTCCGTCGCTCGCTGCTACCCCTACCCCGTGTGACTTCCGCCTCTGCCCAGCCTTGTTCGGCCAGCTCAGGCCGTGGCCCGACCCCCTCCGGCCACCGTCCGGCCTCACCGGAGCTCCGCCCGCTCTCCCGACCCCTTGCCGCCCCCAACCCTCTCTCTTTGTCTCTGTTTTGCAGCCGAACCCGCAACCCACGGAGTGGGTATCCAGCCGGTTCGTGGGCCATTTTGGGCCGTTTCCGGGCCCCGAACCCGAGCCGTGCTTTGGGAAGAATCGTTCCTCGCGTCGCCCCCGTCGGATTAATCCGATTTGCGCGCGATTCTGGTGAGTAATCTCACTAATCCCTGCTTAGTTTGCTAATTATGCTTATGGGTTTGTTAGGTTTAATTAAATGCAATTAGGTGGTTAGATTAGAATATATTAGTGATTATTAGTTAATTGTGATGCAAATTAGACAAATTGATTGTGCAATTAGCAAGTAGACGTAGTCTACTATTTATTGAAAGTATCTCGGGATTTTTCCCGACCCTTATTGGGCTTCAATTAGGCTTTTCAGGCCTAAGTGGAATTTTTGGTATTTAAATATTAATTTTCGGAATTAAATTAAATAATTATTTATTTTCCGAAAATTCAACTGGGATGGCTACTGACCAAAATTTTATGCTGATGATCGTGGTGCAGTCCGTTTATTTAATTGAGCTTTATATTGTGCTAAATTGAATTTATTGTATTTATTTATTTATTTTCCGAAATTAATTATTTAATTATTTATTTCCCGGAAATTCAACTGGGATGACCAGTGACCGAAATTTTATGATGATTGTCGTGGCACAGTCTGGTTATTTAATTGAGCTCTATTTCATGCTGAATTGAATTATTTGTGAAAGAGGGAATTATTCTTTAATTGGATAATCATTGGTTATTAATTGAAAAATAACCGAGCATTGATTAATAATGCCAAAAATATTTGAGTGGACTACAGAAAATGTGGGAGTTATGGAAAGGAAAATATTATATTTTGGCTAAGGCCGACCGTGTCCCCACACACGGCTATTTTATTGAGAAGGATAAAAGATGGAATGGATTGAATGGTCGGATAGTATACTATATCATCCTACGGGCTCTGATATGTCAGCTTAGCGAGAGCAGTATACCGGTGTACTATATCAGCCTACGGGCGATATGTCAGCTTAGCGCGAGCAGTACACTTTATCAGCTTAGTGTGAGCATATGGTATACTATATCGGCCTTCAGGCGATATGTCGGCTTAAGAGCGAGATACGGTATACTATATCAACCTACGGGCGATATGTCAGTTTAGCGAGAGCAGTATACCTTAATCCTATCAGCTTAGTGCAAGCTATACTATCTATATATCAGCTTAGAGTGAGCAGTCCTGGACTATGGTCGGACTTATAGATAGTATTGAATGTGCCGACCAAGCATGGGTCGTGATGACATGTAATCGACTAAGTCGACTGATCATTGCTTTGATCTGAGGTTGTGAATTGATTGACTGAATGGAAATGACCATGGGTGGTCTCATTGGCATATAATCGACTAGGTTGATTTGATCGATGCTTCGATCTGTGATATGATTACTTGGGTGTCTATTGTGAATTGTACTGACTTGCAGGTGGGATCTGAGGCCAAGGTAAGTCCTCTGACCTGTGCGTGTTTAGGCAGCCTATAGTATAATGGTTTACTAATCGGGCCTTAGTGGGGTAGAACTCGCTGAGACGTAGTCTCATCCCGGTTTGGGGAAAACATTTCAGGATTCGATGAGAAGCTAAAGAGGAGGAGTCTCGAGAAGGAGAACTCGAGGTGAAACACGAGAAGGATTTTTGGAAGAAGAAGATAATACCGAGAGAGATCTTGAGTACGAGCTGGAGGGATAGAGATTCCATCTTCTTTTGTGAACTCCAATTGATGTGAATAGTTATGAAGTTCTCTAGTTTGTGTTTTGTATAAAAGTTTGGTTATAAGTTTCAATATGAAAAATATGGCCTTACTTTTCTATCCCATCGAATTTATTGTCTGGGGATTATAACTGCTTCCGCATGTGCTTAATAAAAGAAAGGGTCGGCGATATATAGTCTTGGGATATTGCATCATAAAATCGACCAAGTGAGAAGGATGTGTGCGTGCCCGAGGATCGGGGCGTGACAAAATAAGATGAAAGCATTCCTAAGATCAAAGGATCCTCTGGAATGGGACGTTGTAGAAAAAGGAATCATTCTTAAAGCTGCACCTGTCTCAGAGAGAGGAAAAGATACTGTTGAGTCTAATGAAATGACTCAGGAAGAGATAATCAAGAGACAAGCTCTTGATGCAAAAGCAATTTATTCTTTATATTGTGATTTATCACCTACTGAATATAACAAAATATCTTATTGTGTTACAGCTAAAGAAGTCTGGGATAGATTACATATTACCTATGAAGGAACCGATCGAGTGAAAGAGACTAGAATCAACATTCTCCTCGGTCAATATGAAGCCTTCAAAATGAAATCAGGAGAATCTATAACTAACATGTTTAGTCGTTTTACTGAAATCGTGAATGGTCTTGAAAATCAAAGTCAACCAATTTCTGATCCCATGAAGGTAAACAAGCTTCTGCGTGGACTCTCCAAGGATTGGAATCACATAAAGACATCAATAAGAGAGACACAAAGAATCATGCCACTATTTGTTGATGAGTTGGTTGGGACTCTTCAGTCTTATGAAGTGGAACGAATCAATGAAGACGAAGATCCTAAAGGTAAGAAATCCATTGCGTTAAAATCCAATGATGATTCTGATGTTACAGATTCTGAAGACGATATGGATGATGAGGAGCTTGCTCTCATGATAAGAAGATTCAGAAAGCTGAACAGAAAAGGAAGAAGATTCAATCCAAAGAAACAAAGTTTTCAAAAGCAACAAACTAAGTCTATTGAGGATGATGAATCAAACAAAGATGTAGTCTGCTTTGAATGTAAGAAAAGGGACACATCAGACCCAACTGTCCTCTTCTGAGGAAGAAGAAAAGGAAAAGCTGAAAAGTATCGAAAGGCTCTTAAAGCAGAAACCTAGAGTGATATAGAGTGTGAAGAAAGTGATGATGATTATGCCAATATATGTCTGATGGCACAATCGGATTCAGATTCAAACTCCGAGACAGACTTAGATTCAGACAGTGAATTTGAGGTGAGTAACTTCAAAATCCCTATTAAAGTCTCTAAATACATTGATGAGTTGTGTTTTAGTCTCAAGACTTCTCTTAAAAAGATTTCCGAACTCAAAAGAGAAAATTCTGCTCTAAAACAACAGGAAAATGTTTTGAAAGAAAATGTGAAATGTTTAGACATGAATGTTTCTTCTCTTAGAGAAAGTGAAGATAATCTTTCAAAAGAAAATGCATTATTGAAAAATGATATCTCAAATATTTCTAAAAGATTTTCTATAGGATCTGAGAAACTGGAAAAAATTCTTTCTGTTCAAAGACCTTATTTCAATAAATCTGGTTTGGGAATGACTGCTGAAACCATTCCTTTAATTGATATTCCAAAAGTGAAAGAAAGAAGTAAGCAAAGACCCACAAGAGATGCTTACAAAATCATTTTAAAAGGATCTTTGTAAAACCAGTAGGTCGCAATGCTCTCAAATGTTCAAAGTGCAATAGTGCAGATCATTTTGAAAAAGAATGTCCTATGGTTTGGAAACCTGTTAAGAAAGTATGGGCAAAAACCGCATATCATACTAACACCAATGGACCCAAGAAAATATGGGTACCAAAGAAAGTTTGAGTTTCTTTTTTAAATGCAGGTCACTATCAAGAAAAAGGTAAAATGGTATCTGGATAGTGGATGCTCAAGACATATGACAAGAGATTCAAATTGCTTCATAAAGCTTGTTCAAGTGAATGGTGGAAAAGTCTCATTTGGAGGAAATAGCAAAGGAAGAATTGTGGGATTTGGAACTGTAAAGATTGGAAACCTCACAATAAGCAATGTTTCTTTAGTTGAAGGACTCAACTACAATCTGCTCAGTATCAATCAGTTGTGTGATACCGGTTTCAAAATCAACTTTCAAGAGGGAATATGTTCAGGAACTAGTAAAGATTCTACTCAATCATTCATGGGTCGAAGACATGGAAATATCTACCTCTTGGATGTGAAACCAAATGAATCGCAATGTCTAATCTCAATCCAAGACGAAGCGAACTTATGGCACAGAAAGCTTGGGCACATCAATATGAAGCAGATAGCCAAAATTTCAGCAAAGAAGCTTGTTCGTGGTTTACCTAATCTATCATACCAAAAACCTGATCTATGTACACCATGCATATTGGGAAAACAGGTAAGAAATTTTTTTAAACTAATAAATCAAGTTTCCACTAATCGTGTCTGCGGCTTCGCATATGGATCTTTTTGGACCAACCAGAACATAGAGCATTGGAGGTAAGAAATATTGCCTAGTAATTGTGGATGACTACTCTCGATTTACTTGGGTGTATTTCCTGGCAAGTAAATCTGAAACTTTCTCTTACTTTGAAAAATTTGCTAAAAAGGTTCAAAACGAAAAAGGATATGTTATTTCAAGTATAAGAACAGACCATGGAGGTGAATTTGAAAATCAAGATTTCACAAAATTTTGTGATGAATCTGGTTTTCAGCATATGTTCTCCTCTCCATATACTCCAAAGCAAAATGGAGTTGTGGAAAGAAAGAATAGATCGCTTCAAGAAATGGCTAGAACTCTTTTAATTGAAAGCAACATCTCTTCACGTTTTTAGGCTAAAGCAGTTTCTACAGCATGTTATATTATTAATAGAGTTTTTCTAAGGCCTATTCTAGAAAAAAACCCCTATGAATTATTCAAAGAAAAGAAGCCTATTGTTTCATATTTTCATGTGTTTGGATGCAAATGCTTTATATTGAAAAATGCAAATGATCGAGTTGGCAAGTTTGAAGAAAAGTCAGATGAAGGCATCTTTCTTGGATATTCAACCACAAGCAAAGCGTACAGAGTCTACAACAAGAAGACTCAATCTGTGGAGGAATCAATGAATGTCAAATTCCAAGATTCTATGCAAAATGAATCTATTCAGACTCATCTTGAAGAACCTGAACCTACTCCAGACTCTACAAAGTCTAAATCTCAAGAAGCAGCTCAGACTTTGAAAGACCAGCAACAAATGATTGTTGAAGATTCAAATGAAGGAAGTGATCATCAACCTGACAATTTAACTAGCAACTGGAAGCATAAGTCCAGTCATCCCAAAGATTTATTATTGGCAACATTAATGAAGGAGTTCGCACAAGATCCAAAAGGCGTGAAAAGTCTAGTGCTGTAGCTCTTATTTCTGAAATAGAACCCAAAAGCATAGAAGAAGCTTTATCTGATGAAAGCTGGATTGAAGCTATGCAAAAAGAACTAAGGCAATTCAGCATTAATGATGTTTGAGAGTTAACTCCTAAACCAAAAGGTAAATCTATTATTGGTGCTAAATGGGTTTTCAGGAACAAGATGAACGAGAAAGGAAAAGTCGTTAGAAACAAAGCAAGACTTGTGGCCAAGGGATATACGCAAGAAGAAGGGATAGACTATGACGAGACTTACGCACCAAAAGTAGTAATGTTAGAAGCAATTCGTTTATTACTTGCTTTTGCTTGTTATAAGAATTTCAGGTTATTCCAAAAAGACGTCAAAAGTGCTTTCCTAAATGGATTCATCCATGAGGAAGTCTATGTGGAACAACCACCTGGGTTTGAAGACCCAAGAAAACCAGATTTAGTATTTAGACTCAAAAAGGCTTTATATGGTCTAAAGCAAGCACCTCGAGCTTGGTACGACAGGCTGAGTAAGTTCTTGATTCAAAACGGCTTTGTAAAAGTTAAAGTAGACACTACTCTGTTTATCAAAAGAGAAAGCAAAAGTTTTGTGCTAGTTCAAATATATGTCGATGATATTATTTTTGGATCCCCTAATGAAAGTCTGTGCAAGAAATTCTCTAAGACTATGCATGATGAATTTGAAAAGAGCATGATGGGTGAGTTAACCTTCTTTCTCGGGCTTCAAGTGAAACAACTAAAGGAAGGAACTTTTATTCATCAAGAAAAATATGTTAATGATCTTGTCAAAAAGTTTGGACTGGATAATTGCAAAAAGGCTGATATACCAATGTCAAGTTCCTTGAAGATAGACAAAGATGAAGGAGAAAAGAAAGTCGACCAGAAGCTATACAGGAGTATCATTGGCTCACTTCTTTATCTTACTGCTTCTAGACCTGACATTTTGTTTAGTGTTTGCATTTGTGCTAGATTTCAAGCAGACCCTAAAGAATCTCATTTAAGTGCTGCAAAGTGTATTATCAAATACATTGCTTCAACTTCAAGTTTTGGTCTTTGGTATCCTAAAAGGGGAGACTTTACTCTTCTTGGATATTCAGACGCAGATCTAGCCGGATGTAGAGTTGATAGAAAGAGCACCTCGGGTACCTGTCACCTACTTGGAAGCAGGACAGTGTCTTGGTTTTCAAGAAAGCAAAGTACAGTAGCTCTCTCTACAACAGAAGCAGAATATGTAGCTCTTGGAAGTTGTTGTTCACAAATTCTGTGGATAAAACAACAGCTAAGAGACTTTGGAATTAAAGATTCATACACGGAGATTAAATGTGACAACACCAGCGCAATCAATCTCACCAAAAATCCAATTCTTCACTCAAGAGCAAAGCATATAGAGATTCGACATCACTTCATTAGACATCATGTTCAAAATGGAGAAATTTCAATTAAGTTTGTTGACTCAAAAAACCAACTGGCGGATATATTCACAAAGCCTTTGGAGAAAAATCAATTTGAAATCATCCGCTCTAGACTCAACATTTTGAGGTTTGAAGAAGTTAAAGTCTAGAGACTCTCAGACTCAGACAAACAAGACTTTGACTGTAAGTTATTCTCTCTCTCGAATCTCATCTTGAAAAGGTACGATCATCAACCGTGTTTGATTATTGCTATCTTTAATTGACGTGATTATTGCAACGTTTCCTTTTCGAAAAAAGGAGTTATTTTTTAAATGACTATTATCTAATTTTTCGAAAAAGGCAGTTATTTTTTAAAAAGGCATCTTTTTACTTTCCTTTATGACATTCTGTATGCCTCTCTTTGTTGTTTATATGTTTGTTGTTTCTTCTTCGCTTTACTCTCCAAAAACCCTAAGAAAGCACCGATTCTCCATTTTTGTTTTCTTCTCTTGTTTAATCTTCGAAAAAGTTATCATCTTTCTTGGGAAAGTCAAGTTTGGAATCTTTCAAAGACTGTGAAAGATGTCGTCTCAAAGGAAGTCTTCGAGGATTGCAAGCAGGGGACCGCAAATGCGTGAGGGGCCTACGCACTTCGATCTCACCGAGGAAGAAGAGTCTCCCAATCAGCAGCAGAGCCCACAACATTCTCAGCAGCGTCATTCTCCTCCATCTAGTCCACATGACGATGCTCATCGAGAAAATGAAGAAATCATCGAAAGCGCATATCCTGTAAGAATTCAAAAGCCCTCTTTTATTTACAAGCTTTATCGTGCTTTGAAAAGAGGTGGAATTCCATTGAACTACATCGATGAGTTTCTTAAGGACAAAGGGTATGGAAATGAGTACATCTTTTTACGCAATATGGAGCGTTTGGGAATTGCCCCTGCGGGGTTGGCAGAAGAAACCCTTGCTAATATTCCAAGTGATCCATGTGTTGGAGGGATGAATCAGCCAGATAGGAATGATGATGATAAGTTGTACAGTCAGTTTCAACTGAGAATGGGTGTTACGGCAAAAATTCGGGGAAAAAGGACAAATTTGTTTCGATCGGGGGAACAAAAGCGTTTATACTCTAAGTTGTTGAAGCGTGGGGTGATAAACCCTAGAAGTGTGGATTTTGATTTCCTCGATGCTGTGAATGTTAATTTGAGGAAAAAATTCAATCTTCTTCAACTTGAACGGTTACGTTTCGACTCTCGAAGCCTATCTTTGAACTCTTTGCTTATTTCTATTCGAATCTTAGTTTCTTGGATGCGAATAGATTCTCTTTTAGTGTCCGAGATTAGGACTATGTGGTGGATGTAGATATGTTGGCTGATGTCATTGGGGTTGAAAGAGGGAGATATCAACCAATCAATGTCTCAATTGCTCGTGCTACATTGGAACTTGTTAAGGATAGAAGAACAAAGGAAAAGATTTCCTACTTGAGAATGAGTACATTTAACATTCTGCTTCACAAGATTGCCATTAATTGCCTCAAACCGAAATCTACTTCAAAGACTGATGTTTCAAGTTCAGAGGCAAAGCTGATGTATGCCATCATCACTGGGAAAAAGTTTTCTCTTCCTCACACTGTTATGTTCCACATGTATAGAGCAATGGTGAAGGACAGATGTCAACTTCCTTATCCAGGTTTTGTAACGAAGTTATTCAGACATCTGAATATTCAGCCTCCACAAATTCTCTGTACTCGATCTTGTGATCATATGGTGGTAGGACTGAAAATGGTGACTAAAATGCGTCTGAAGGAACTTAGCAAGGAGTTGGAGAAATTCAAGGAGAAAACCCCTGTCAAAACTCATCAAATCTCTTCGGCTGCAAAGAGAAAAGGGAAGGAGCCCATGGTTGCTCCATCCAAGAAAAGAAGAGCTCTCATCGTTGAAGATGAAGATGATGAGGAAGACATCACCATTTCTGCAATGGCATTGAAGAATCTGAGTCTTTCTCTGGTGAGTCGTTCTATTCCAGAGAAAGACTCAGAACAGAGGACTGGAGAAAGAGAAGAGAAAGAAGCAAAAGAGAAAGAAGCAGAGGAGAAAGAAACAGAGAAAAGAGATCAAGAGGAAGGAGAACATGAGGAACACTCTTCTCCACCTGGAGGCATGGAAACAGGGGGAGATCGTGAGAAAAGAGGACTGTCCTCATATCCTGCTACCAATGAGGGAGTCAGTCGCTCTCCAGCAGATCCAGAGGACATTTATGCCTCTCAATTTCCTAAGGAAGGACATGATGTTTCTTCGCCAAATCTGCGTGATTATGCTGATTTGCCATCGTCTGCCTTTACTCCATCTGACCGTGCAGAAGTCAGTACGCAGACCGATAATTCAGCAGATTTTCGCAGAATTCTTGATGTTCTCTTGGAAATACGGGGTCAGTTATATGCTCTGGGATGCGAAGTTCAGAATTTGCAGAATGCAGGACAAGTTTCTTCAGTATCTTTGAATGATCAGATCCAAGCCCTTGCTCTTCAGATTCAAGCAAATGCTAAGGGTGAAGATGTAGCTCAACTGAAGGAAGAATTGAAAAAGCTGGAAGGCATCGTTCAGTCAATGAGAGATTTCCAGCTTGTTCGTGTTTCCAAGCAATCTTGACTCTATTCCATTTCATCTCAACCTTTTTTATGCTGACAAAAAGGGGGAGAGATGCAAGATTTGAAACTTTGAACTTGAACTTTTGATTTATTTTGATGTTTGTTTTGTTTGACTTTACTTTTGTGTCTGGATGTGGACTGAATTTGGGATTTGGATTTGACTGCTTATATTAAGTACTATTGATATCTTATGGATGGCTTTACTCACATGCAAGACTAACCTATTTTTCTGTGGTTGCAGATTCTAGTGTTATCATTCATTAAGCCATTTATCTTTATAAGATATCCATATTTGCTTGAGTAATGTTTTGCAGGTCAAAGTTATCCAAATTTGCAGGAAAGTTTTGTCACCATCAAAAGGGGGAGATTGTTGGAGAAATCTTCGTGAAGTGTTTTAAAGCTGACAAAACGTTTCCATCAGTCTAGTCTGAAGATTTGCAAACTCTACTATTTAAAGTCTGAAGACCTCCGGACAGCCAGACTCAAGACTCAAAGTCTATTCTCATTGATAGTTTCTAATCCGTTGAAGAAGGGCTATCTAGAACTAGGTGTTTCATTAAGGATGTGACCTTATCGACTGGAGAAGATCTCTTGGCTGGATATGACATAACGGAATCCTTTATCTGATCATGATTGACTCGGAGATTAAGGATCCGATGATTAGCGAAGTATACTTGGAAGGTTCTACTTATGGAAACCGAGATCTTGATTGTATGGGCGAACAGGATTGATGGGCTATCAACATGTTCCTTTAATAGCTCGAATGATCTTCCTAATTGATTCCGTCCAACGGGTAGATTGGAGGAATTCCTTTGGTAAGTGCCGTCGGGTATGATGGCATAAAGGAGTATATAAGGAAGACATTTCAGTTGTTTAAGAGTGTGCACGATAGAAGAATTCCAAAGTCTGAAGCTTCTTGTTCTTAGTCAATTCATTTGCTAAGCGAAATCTTGTACGTAAAAGAGAGTCTATATTCGTGAGAAACCTTGAGGAAGTGTAGTAGAATATCTACACTGTGGAATCAAGGGAAAGCTGTGCTGTAACATCTCTTTTGTTCATAGTGAAATCCAGCCGGTGGGCTTTCAGTGCGGAAGAGTGGACGTAGGCTTGGAATAAGCCAAACCACTATAAACCTTGTGTTCAATTTTCTCTTCCCTACTCTCTGCTTTACTTTGATTATAATCTGTTTTGGAGATCTTCCTTTCTATCGTTTGCCTAGTATTGCTTTCGTATCTCGAGAAATTGTTTTTACACCTATTCACCCCCTCTAGGTGCTTATACTAGCTATCTCAAATTCAAGTTGCCCGCAAAACATTTTTTTTCGAAATAAAAGAGAAAGGTACCGAAAAGGCATTAGAGAAATCTAGCGTAATCAAGCCCCCGAACTCACAATCTCTGGTTCGCAGGAGTAAAGTAAATCTCCCGTTACTTTACTTGGATTTCTAATCGCCCACCAAAAATAGATTAGTGACGACTCCTAATTGAAAAATCATTTGCATGTTAAGATCTTGAATCTAAGTCGTGAATTTGTATGGATTTGGGAGGGCTCGAGCTAAGTTGAGGCTTAGTAATCTATTAACCAAACCCTAAGTGATTCACCTGAGGTTTCGTGACATATGGCTACCAATTTATAAAGGCCATACAAAAAAGGTCGAAACAACTTATTTTCGCTATTGAAGTTGTATTTAATTCCTAAACAATTAATGTGCCAGACATGGCAATTCTAAATGTGGCATTCGAGAATTTAGTCGACCTTCGAATATACGACAGCTCATAACTAAGTGATGGAATTATCATTGGACGATATCATTGGAATTACATACGAACATTACCTTGTTACCGCCATCGGACCGATGGGTCACGGTTAGAAGTGATTCAATCGTCGAGTAAGTCATAATCTCATCCCTGCATGCTATCACCAATGGAACCGAGAATGCTCTATACATGAATGGAAATTCAAGGACCAATCTTTGGAAAATTTGAGGCCGTGTATTTAGGGACCATACGGCCCCAAAGAAAATAGAGAAAAAAAGTAATTTACTGACTCAATTAACCCAAGCTTCCCTTAATTGTCGTTGAAATGGGGTCAATGAGTTCTGAAATCTTGACCGAAGGAAGCCCAGAAGCTGCCACGTGACCTTGTCTTCGGTAGCCAGCGAAGAGAGAAAGAGAACCAAGCGATGGCCACATTGCTTCCACCCGTCCTCACCCCCTTTCTACTACCGAGACCCTCCTCGATTGTTGACTGGTTTTCAACAAAACCAGTGACCAGAAAACAGCAAGCAGTCGAGCAAAACAGAGAGCGAGAGAGAAGACCGAATGCAAGCCACGTTCCCACCCACCTGTCCTCGCCTCCTCCACCTGTCCATTGCAGCTTCAGCCACCTAAAATCCTGCATGCAAGAAATTAATTAACCAATTAATCAAAGGAACAAAAAGGAAATTCGGAATAGAGGAGTAGAGGGAGGGTAAACCGAGCAGAGTTGTGAGCAGAGAGAGAGAGAGAGTGGTCAAGAGAGGGCTGTGAGCGAGAGAAGTGCGAGCAATGAGTGGTCCGAGCGTGTGAGAGCAGAGAAGGAAGACCGCCCTCCGCCTGTACCCGTGATCAAGCTGCTGCCGTCGAGCCGCATCGCCGGACCGAGCCTGTTTTTTTTTTGCTCGTAACCGAGTAGGAAGATTTGAGGCAAGTGGAAGTTCATCAACCTATGTCTTTGCATGCTGTTATTATCTAGTGAGGAGTTGGTAGATGTGAGAAAATGTGAAATTGAGAGCTACATGTTGATTTTGACATATAAGATTGTCGCGACCTCCCTGAAGCGGGTTGGACCACCTAAGGGTTCGGCTAATGGATTGTTAAGCCTAGACTTAACTCGGGCTCTCCCAAGCCCATACCAATTCGCGACTTAGGGTTTAAGTTCTTAACATGCAATTGATTTTCAATTAGGAGTCGCCACTAATCTATTTTTGGTGGGTCGATTAGAAACCCAAGTAAAGTAATGGGAGAATTACTTCACTCCTACGAACCAGAGATTAAATGAGTTCGGGGACTTGGTTACACTAGACTTGTCTAATGCCCTTTCGGTACCTTTTCTTTTTAAAAAAAATGTTTTGCAGGCGGCTTGAATTGATTTTAATTTACCTCCTTAACATGTGAAGTGATCATGCAAGTGCACAAACCACCAATTTAACACCCAGATAAATCAGTGAATAAATGGCAGAATTACCTCATAGCAACGAAAGCATCTGCAATGTTAGATCGGAATTCATATCAACAACCCTAGCTATGATTTCTAATTAACACGCAATTTTTTTTGTTTTCACTTTTTTCAATGCGAACCATGCAGTGCATCTAATCTAACATGAAATGGCATGGCAATGCATTCTAAACTACATGACATGAGTAAAATATTTTTTGTGTTTTCTTAATGAACATGCAATAATTAAATATGCAAATCAAAATGACCTAATTATAATGACGGGCAATTTTAATTAAATGAACCTAATCCTACATGACTTGCCCATGATATTTCTATTCCTAAAAATGCAATTTATCCTAAAAATTGAAACTAGTTTATCTAAAGACAAATTTTTGTATTTTTCATGATATTCGAAATTAAGAAAAATGCAAAAAAAAACCTTAGCTAAATTAAAATTCCATCCAATTTAAACTTAAGATTAAGTCATGCTAAATCATAATTTAAACTAAGACGTTATCTTAATCTAGCAATTTCTAACTTAAGATGCAAATTGATCTAAAAATGAGACATGCAATTCTATTTTAAAATGCATGATGATTTTTTTATGAAAATTCGTAATTAAAAAACACTAAAAAAAACTACTAGAGTGAAAATTAAAGGGACATGTTATCTCCTCTAAAACATGCATAAAAAAACCTATTATGCAACCTACAAAAAACTAGCATCCTAAATTAATTAATTTTTCTTGGGATTTTTTTAAATTTGAAAAACCTATTCTAAAATGACACGTGCAATTCTTAAAAAACTAATATCCTAAATGCATTTTTTTTTTGGATTTTTGTTATTATTATTTTTTTAAAAAAACGAAATGACTAAATATGCTAACCCTAGCCCTGATCTAACTTGCATTTTTTTCATGTTTTTGTATTGATTTCGAAATTAAAAATTGTCAAGCAATTAAACATGAAACCTAAGTTAAAAAAACTAAACTAGCAACCTAAATTAATTGATTTGATTTTTGTATTTTTTTTATTTATTTTTTTATTCGAAATAAAATTCCTATTCTAAATATGCAAACCATAAAACAGGAAATAAACCTAATTCTAACCTACATGGAATGCAAATGCAATTTTTTTTGTATTTTTGAGATAAACAAAACAATTAAAAGATGCCAAATCCTCCATGGTTGTTTTGCTAATAAAATCAATAAATTGATCTTAAGCCTTAAAGACCAAAATATTAATTTTATTCCCGCGTGAATAATTATTTCATCTAAAGCCTTATAGATGAAATAAAAAAAAATCATTGTGCGGTTGCGAATTAGGTGGTACGTCGGGGGTTTTCAAACATGCATCAAGAACTAATTCAAATAAAGAGATAAAATAAATCTATCTAATTTGGTTCAAGAAACTACCTTATTGGGATCGGCGCCAAGGGTTCGTGAACAACAGCGATTACTCGGCTCACGATGTGGGCGAGCTCACGCAGATGGAGCTTGCGGCTAGTGATCTTGAGGAAGTTGGCAGGGGACGCAAGTTGAAGTCAATGGCCAAGGGTGACTTTCGTTTGGTCTCAACCAAAGACAGCCCCCCCAAGTGCTTGTTCCACGTGCCTCTCTTCCCTTCACTACTCAACTATATGAAATATGTTGTCCACACGTGAAGGCTCAACCTGCATGGAAAACATTTAAAAGAAAAACTCGGCTGGTCGTGCGGCGAGGGTGTCAATAGCAGCTGGCTTCGTCGTTGGATCGGTGATCGTGGGTCAGCGTTGGCGCTCGGGCAGTGGTGGCGTTGTCCGACTCCTCGCAGCGTTGTAGGGCGGAGGCGCGTGGCCGTCAGAGTTTGAGCGCCGTCGGGTTGGTCGTGACGTTGAGATGGGAACAAGTGCGTCGGTCGATGAAGGAACGGTGGCCGCGGACGATGGGTTGCGGCCACGAGGGGGCTCCCGGTGCAGCAACTCAGGAGGGAGAGCTGGTGGACTCGGCGGAGCAGCGAGCAAGCCGGTGTTGAGTCAGCGAGCTCAGGACAACGGGGGCGTCGTGGCTGGTGGCGGTGGTTTGCAGGAGCGGAAGCCGCGGGTCGTCACGGCCACAGCAGGGGCGACGAACGGCGGCGCGAACTCGTGGGTGGTGCTCGCACAGGGGATGGCCGGTGGAGTGGCGTCGGAGGCGCGGGCTTCAGGCGTAGAGGCGGATACTCGCGGCGTCAAGTTGCTGGCGTCAACGGGCGGGAAGAGGTGCGGGTTGTGGTCGCTCGGCCTCCGGTCTTGGCGTCGCGGGTCGGTGCGCACAGCAGGCGAGGCGGCGCGCGGCGGAGGTGGAGGCGCGGTGGTGCGAGCGTGGCAGCGTGGGTCGATGCAGGAGCCTCGCAAAGAAGAAGAACAGTAACTGTTCTTTCTTCTCTTTTTTTTTTTTTTTTTTGCTTTTCTTTTCTTTTCTCTTACGTCCACTCTCCCTCTCTTTTCTCTCGTGTACTTTCAGCGTACCTTTTTCTTTTTCGGTTCAGCTCCTCTTTCAGACTTCATTTTTTTCTTTTTCTCTGACAATCCTCTTTATTTTAATCTCTGACAAACCTCTCTCTCTTTTAATCTCCTCCTCTCTCCTTTCACTTCCCCCCTCACTTCATTTTTCCTTGGTTCTCTCGACGAGCATCTCTTCTTTTTTTAATCTTTTCCTTTCTCTCCACTCGTATCTCTCTCTACGGGCTCTCTTCCTTTTTTAATCTCTCACCCAAAAACCCCCTCTTCTCTGCTCCTTTCCTCGCTTATTTATAGGCAACAGGTGAACAGGAGGCAGCCGCAACTTTTCCTTGCTTGTTCAAGTTTGGTTCTTTTTTTTCAAATATGGTGGCCACCGTCTGACACTCATTAATTTAGCCACAACTATTGACTTTTCTTTGCTTGTTACTTGCTTCTTTCTTGAGCACACTCCTCCTCACTTCACCAAAATTCACGACCCCCACTTGAGAGAGTATATTATAATATATCATGGGCTTCCCTTTTGCTTCTTCGAGGCTCCTCACGTCCGCCGAATTCTTGCGCATGCATGTGCATGCATTAATGAGCATTAATGAGCGAGAGACAATGGACGGAACTTCTTTCTTGATTTGCTCTCCAGGAAGGAGAGAATTCTCACTATAAAATATTATAAAATGGTGAGCCCATGTTCTTGCAGACTTTCTCCAGAATTCTCGCGTGTGCAGTGGAGAATTTTTCTTTGCTTTCTTCACGCGTGCGGCTAGAATTTTTACGTCCGCCGAATTTTATCCACGCATGGTGCATGCATTAATGAGGAAGAGACAATGGACGTGAAGAACTCTTCTTTCTTCTTTCTTTCATTGTGTACTTTCAAATCAGCAAGAGAGAGACCACCTTTTGTGCACGTAATCGACCGCGAGCCGCCGTGTTTGGTTGTGTTTTGGTACTGATGCAAATGCAACTATATATGAAATGCAATTTTACCTCTCTTTTTTATTTTTTATTTTTTTATATGCAACTAATTACTAAACAATTAGGCAAAATTTAGGTGTCAACAAAGATGAAGCTAGATCTAGAAGCTAAGTAAAAAGAGGGCATGTATTGTGGATTTCGAATTTTAAATTGGAACAAGAATTTAAAGATCTAACTATGGTGGATTTTTGGAAGTGAAAAGGGTGTGTTGTAGTGTAATACACTTGTATACACTTAATTGTGGGCGTTGGATGCCGAGATTCAAGGGTAGGAATAATTCTCTTTAGGTTGGTATACTGTTTTGTAGAGAACAGCTTGATCTTCGGTGACTCCATGAATTTTCTGTAATTATCTAGCCGGAATTAGACTTCAAACTCTTAATGAAAGTTGTAGGACACATCCTTAGGAATAACATATCAAAATTTGAAAATAAATGGACAAGGTTTGGTCAGTAAAACGATTTTCCTTATAAATGTTAAATCTGGAAGCTATTACAGAGTGTTAGTAAGGAATATCGAAATTACTGCTCTCGATATACAATGAATCTGACTTAGTGTTCTTCATGAAACATTTTTCTTTAGGTCTTGTTTATAACATATCCAAATTTCATAATGTTCTGAGTTCATCTAAGGGTTATTCCGAAATTTTCATTAAAACTGCACATTCTGATTTTTAAGCTGTTTTACTCCAACTTTGCTCAACTGATTTCAAAAGTGAATGCATCTTGGGTTGTTATGTGATATGATGATACTGGCATTGGCATATCATGCAATATTGAGATGTGATGAGACTTAAGAGACATTTTGTCATTGCATTGAAAAGTGTTTTTGGAAATTAAGATGTTAATTGTTACCGTTGGACCCTTGGGTCAACGATGCCCCGAGGGTCGGGATGCCCAGAGGTTCGAATGAGTCGATGCCCTTTGGATGCCTGGTTGTATTATGAATACATGCCCAGAGGTTTTTCCCCGGGAGTGTCGAGATGCCCAGAGGTTTTTCCCCGGGAGTGTCGGGATGCCTAGAGGTTCGAATGAGTCGATGCCCTTTAGATGCCCGGTTGTAATATGATATATGCCCAGAGGGTGAGGGGTTGTATTATGATGCATGCCCGGAGGTTCCTCGTGATGCCAGGTGGAGTGCGAGATGCCCAGAGGTTCGAATGAGTCGATGCCCTTTGGATGTCCGGTTGTATTATGATACATGCCCAGAGGGTGAGGGGTTGTATTATGATGCATGCCCGGAGGTTCCTCGCGATGCCAGGTGGGGTGCAAGATGCCTAGAGGTTCGAATGAGTCGATGCCCTTTGGATGCCTGTTTGTATTTTGAATACATGCCCGGAGGCTTCCGTAACGCCAGGGTTGGGTGCGGAATCCCAGAAGGATACAAACGTTGGTCCTCTGGGGGGATAAAACCTTTTGAATGATAAAACGGATGATTATATTAAGTGTGAGTGTGGTCTGGTTATGGGACTAAATTGTATGGCATGGAATGGAACGTGTCATTACAGTTTGACCCTATGATCAGGACTGGTGTAATTGGACATTATGCATCTGAATCTTTTGAAATTGCATTCGCCATTACATTAAAGGATTTCATGATTTTGATGTATATTGATTCATCGACTACCTGATTTTTGTCTATCATGCATGAGTCTAGCATTTGATGGTACTGCTTGATATAGCTTGATAAATCTTTTACTGCTGAGTGGTTGTACTTACCCCATTTAGGGACTAACATTTCAAACTAGACAAGATAACTCCATTGCCACCGCCACCAGCAGATGGACCGAGTGGTTGGATATGGCCGCGAGGAGGAGGATAGCAGAGGAAGGAACTTTTGGACGCCAACACTGATCGATGGACTTTAAGTATACGACTGTTGCAAAAGATGTCGGTCATCTTTTGAAGTATAGCCGAGTATAGAAGACTACGGCATTTTGGTGTACCAACGAATGATGTCCATCAAGTTATGTAAATAAAAATGTTTGGCTTTAACTTATATAAAATGTTTAGTTGGTGTGCATTGTTTTCTGAATATAGGGAAGGGAGTTGTTGGATACGCTTCCGCCATATAAATTGCGCAGGGACCGATCTAAATGATATAAACCCCAAGAACTTATGGACCTATTATAATTCTATGGTATCAGAGTGATATATTATCAGGACAAGAGAAAGGTAAGCGCACTGTGGCGACCCCAATAGATCGAAGGCCGTTCGAGGTGTGCCATACTAAATCATTATAGCAATTCACACATCACTTACCAAACGTCCAATGCAATCTCAGCTTATTGCCAAAACACATCAAAGTACTTTAGTTGAAGCCATTCATGGTAAAATTGAAGCCACATGTTTATTCCACTCGTGTGAAAGCAAAAGCCTTTCATCTTCCTCCATGAAAAATAGAAGTAAACACATGTTAGAATGCCAGACAAAAGAACCCCCTATCAAGCATCGACAGGGTTCCCGCATGAGGGGCGAATGCAACATAGAGAGTCCACTATACCATGAAACGATTGTTCTTGTTGACCATGGGCCCAAATGATGAGACCGGACCAAGAATTGATGCAACTAAGTCATGATGACCCCAAGTTCTGATTCTCCAAGAGGAGGGATGGAGGGGTGGAAAATTATGGGGACGAGGGCTATAATTATATGACAAGATATGCTAAATAAGATGCATTAAGCAGCGGACCATAAATCTTAGAGACATGATAGATCGAATCTGCTATGGGAAACTCCACTTTGGGAGGGACAAGTCGTGAACATGATGTACGAAATCCTTAGAGATAACATAACATATTGAAGGGACATCTCCGATGTTTCCGCAGTTTTGGAGGATCCAAGAGCATGTGCATGCTTGTCGCGACCTAATTTCGGGTGCACCACCTAGGGGTTGGTTAATGGATTACTATGTCTAAACTTAACTTGAGCTTTCCCAAACTCATACCAATTCACGACTTAAGTTCAAGTTCTTAACATGCAAATGATTTTTTAATTAGGAGTCACCATTAATCAGTTTAGGGTATCAATTAGATAACTAAGTAAAATAAGGGGAGAATTATTTTACTCATACGAACTAGAGATTTTGATTGTGGAGACTTGATTACATCAGATTTCTCAAATGCCATTTCGGTACCGTTCTTTTCATGAAAAAAATGTTTATTAGGCAGCTTGAGTTCATTTTATTACTCCCTAACATATGAAGTGATCATGTGAGTAGGTAATCCACCAATTTAACACCCAATAAAATTATAAATAAATTGCAGGACTTACCTCATAGCAACAAAAGCATTTGCAACGTTAGCTTAGAATTCACATTAATAATCCTAGATATTCATAATCAGCACGCAGCCACTCAATCTTTTATGATTTTTTTCTTATTTAATAAAACATAATCTACGTGCAATGCAATGCAATGATGTATAAAAATGTATCTATGCTAATGTGAAATGCAACGTGCAACCTAATATGCAAACTATATGTCATGCGACATTACTTACTTGACCTAATCTAATGACGGACAAATATTAATGCAACTATCCTAATATGTCGCACGTTTAAATGATCCTAAACATCCAATGATTGACCTAATTTTAGGTGACACATGTATGATATTTTTTTCTTTTTTTCTTTTTTAAGTGAAATTCGAAATTAAAATTACCTAATAATTAAACATGCAATTTCAATTAAGGAAATCTAACATCTTAAAGCAATTTTTTTTTGTATTTTTTATTTAAAAAATTCGGAACAAATAAATAACCTAATCTAAACATGCAATCTAGCCTAAAACAAGCAATATTCTAGCAAGAATCGAATCTAATTCAAAGATTTTTTTTTTTTTTTGGGTTTTCTTCTTTTGAGGAAAGCAATCAAACAATGGATAGATATTTAATTAAATAATGTAATCTAAAATCTTATATTATCTATCTCAATAAGGACACGAAATAAACCGACGATTGTATCCAAGTGGTTATGGATATTCATGAAGGCTTATCTGTTCAAAGTTGGAAACGAATAAATCAACGATCGTATCCAAATGATCATGGGTAGGATGGAAGATTTTCCGTACCATGAGCATCGTATCTCGTGATTAGGGATTGGATGGTCGTCTAGGTACGTTGTTAAATTAGGAAAGTTTCCTAACTTGGGGGTATCTTAGGATTTTGTGGATATTACATTATTTAAGTAAATATCTAACAGAATATTCTATATCATAAAATTTCAGAATATATCTAACTACTCAAATAAGGCACTAAAATATTTGCAAATATACTAGAGATGTGCACCTTACCTAATTTGAGAATTTTATTTCCAAATTTGCTTACAACGCAGTGGGATCGGAATCGTGACTTGTTCCTTGACGATGAACAGCGACAAATGGTGGCGAGTGGTAGCAACGCGTTAGCAGGTGTTGGTGGCGCGGCAGTTCACGGCCAAGGAGGACTCATTAATTGCTTATACACCGTGAGTGGGGGAGTTGACGGCTTGGTGTGACACTATCACACCATGGTCAAGGACGGCAAGTGTTATAGATGAAGCCAAATACTTTTAGGAGCTTTTTTGTTTTTTGTTTTTTTTCTATTAGATTTGCTTTTAGGTTAAAAGCTACACCTTTATATTAGCGATGGCAACACGCTAGCTGGCAAGACACTGAAAAAGAAAATAGAGATGCAAGAAAAAGAGAGAATAAAAAGTGAGTTTTTTCCTTTATGAAGGTTCTCAATCTCTTTGGGCAGAAAAACAGCCCAAGTGCCATAACTTGGCACAAGAGGACACTTAAGTGCCATAACTTCAAAACAATACACTTAAGTGCTAGTTTCGAAGTTAAATGGAACACTTAAGTGCCACTCCAGTGAAAATTCGGCCAAATGGCTGACGTGGCAATTTTCCGGTGACTTGGACACAAAACGACACCTTTTTGCAAGCTGACGTAGCGAGAAAATGCAAAAACGACGTCGTTTTGTATTTCATGTGTAAATAATTAATATAAAAATTCATTAAATTAAATTAAAACTTAATTTTATTTAAAATATTCTAAAAAATAAAAAACTTAAAATTTAAAATTTACAAAACTTAAAATTTAAAAACTTAAAATTCAAAAAACTTAAAATTAAAATAACTTAAAATTAAAATAAACTAAAATTAAAAAAAATTAAAATTTAAAAAACTTAAACAACTTAAAATTTAAAAAACTTAAAATTTAAAAAACTTAAAATTTAAAAATTTATTTTTTTAAAAAAGGGAGGGCCGAAGCGGGCGGGCAAAATTTGAGGTGGCAATTTTAATATTTTTTAATTTTAAGGTTTTTAAATTTTAAGTTTTTTAAATTTTAAGTTTTTTAATTTTAATTTTTTTAATTTTAAGTTTTTCTTAATTTTATTTTTTTAATTTTAAGTTTTTTAATTTTAAGTTTTTTTAATTTTAATTTTTTTTTTTTTTTTAATTTTAATTTTTTTAATTATAAGTTTTTTTAATTTTAATTTTTTTAATTATAAGTTTTTTTTAATTTTAATTTTTTTAATTATAAGTTTTTTTTAATTTTAATTTTTTTAATTATAAGTTTTTTTAATTTTAATTTTTTTAATATTAATTTTTTTAAAAAAAAATTAGTTTTTTAATTTTTAGTTTTTTAAATTTAAGTTTTTAAAATTTGAAGTTTTTTAAAATTTAAGTTTTTTAAAATTTAAGTTTTAAGTTTTTTAATTTTAATTTTTTTAATTTTAGGTTTTTGAAATTTTAATTTTTTTTAAATTTTAATTTTTTAAATTTAATTTTTTAAAATTTAAATTTTTAATTTTATTTTTTAAAATTTAAATTTTTGATTTTTAATTTTTTTTAAATTTTTAGTTTTTTTTTTTTAGAATATTTTAAATAAAATTAAGTTTTAATTGAATTTAATTAATTTTTATATTAATTGTTTACACATCAGACACAAAACGACGTGGTTTTTGCATTTTCTCGCCACGTCAGCATACAAAACGACGTCGTTTTGTGTCCAACTCGCCGAGAAATTGCCACGTCACCCATTTGGCCGGATTTTCTGACTTAAGTGTACCTTTTTGAAGTTATGGCACTTAAGTGTCCTCCCGCTTGCAAGTTATAAAGACTCAGGGTGTCCCAAACTCATCTCTTTGTGTCCTGATCTTGAGAGAAGATCATATTTGTATTCCAACTTTTTTTGAAGTCTAGTGGATTCGCAGAGTGCTTATGCACGGAGACGTGGCCGTGTTTGGGTGAACCTCGTTAACAAATTTTCTAGTGTGTTCTTCTCGATTCTCGTTTCTTTTATTATTATATTCCGCTTGGTGAATTGTTTGTGAATATTATTTTTTTGGAATCGACGTGCAATTTTGTCACACCCCGAACCCCGAGCGAGCGAAAATCCCACCATGGTCATGCAAATGTGCGACGTTCCTAGGACACGTCACCGACCCATTCATTTTATTATGCATGCGGAAGCGAAACAAATCCCCTAATAACAATTAACTTGGGATAGAAAAGTAAGCAATCAATCACAACCAAACACTTACACAAACCAACGGAGTTTACAAACAGAGGTTTACAACCAAAAGTCTACAAAATGCCAGCTTATAAAAAGGGACCATTCTACGACTGACAAGCCAAACACGATCTCCAATCCTTCAACTTCACCTCTGTAACTCCACAAGGTCAACCGTAACGAACTAGCCACTCCATCCACTAAGGACCTAAAAATGTAAGCCCACAACGAGGTGAGACATTGTCTCAGCAAGTTCACCCCCTAAACCCCTATTAGAAAGAAAATACACCCAAGGATGACCTAGCCACACCATCACAAACAATGAGACTTACCTTTGCCTCAATTCCTTCTTGCATGTTAGCACAGTTCATATTATTCAAACATATACAATAATATAATTCAAACAACTGGAACGCCAATATTTTCACATAACCAACAACCATAGGAGTCATGATTATAAGACTAAATTGTTATGACACGTCCCATACCATGCCACACAATTCCGCCCCATAATCCGACACATCAAATCATTCAGCATGCGTTCCAATTGTTATTCACTACCACACAATGGCATAGCCTACTCGCAATTCAGCTATCTACTGGCATTTAGCCAAGCATCGTCTCCCCACCTTGGAGCAAGGCTTTGTCACTACGTTGACGGCGTTCCTGAAAGAGCATAGGCCCAGAATCAACTGCGACCCGAGCCAATTAAGGGCATCCCATATAAGGTAACAAACAGCTCAACAACACAGGACAATTTCCTCTTAATTAACATACAATAAATTCATACTCACGTTAATTTCAAACCAGAAAACTAATATCTCACTTTTTCAAATCCCACTATTTAATATAATCCTTAAAATCCAATTTTGGTATCAAAACCCGACACCTAGGATTTTATGAATAAAATCCATATTGTTCACAATCCACACTCAATTTATAATATCCAACCATAAATTTCAAAATCTGAATACACAGCAGCGATCAGTGTGATATTCTGAGAATTTAGGGTCTCGAAATAATTTTCGGAATTTAATAAATAATTAAATTTATTCAGAAAATTAATTAAATAATAATTTTTTAATAATTTTAAATAATATAACACATTATTAAATAATTAAATAATTTCGAAATATTTATTTATTCAAAAATAATCAATTAAACCTAAATCACCATTATACTAACATAAACATCAATTTAGCCTTAATTAAACATACACTAAACTAATCACACCCTTGATCTAATCTACACTTAAATAAATCCATTTACCAATCTAAACTCACTTAACTTAAACTAAGCACACCTAAAGCATCATTAACCCTCTAATCGAGGTTTAGTGAGCTAAACTCACCATAATTGCTATTCGACGAGTCCACGGCGAAGACAACGGTGAGGTGATCGACAAACCTCCACGGGGCAACACCAAACAAGGACCAGAAGGCACCCAAAACGGGCCTTGAAGGTCTGGACTTGAGCTGGAAATCCAGCTACCGATCTTGGCTGGAGAGGGCTGATCCAGCAACTCCAACGGCCAGGAAAAGGTCGGAAACGGCCAGGCGTTGGAGGTGGGGTGACGGCGGAGCTTTAATAGCAATTGGCAGTGGCTCCGGCAGCCTTGGCGACGGTGAGCAGCTGCTGGTGACACTAGACGACGATGCTGGAGGGTTGAGATCGCACGAGCCACGGCGGAGCAGCGAGATGGTGAGTGAAGCAGCGGCGTGAGCAGGACGGCGGCGACAGCGAGCTCCGGCTATTTTGGGGACAAGACGATGGTGGCGTTGGCTCAAGTGACTCTGACGACAACCAGGACTATGGAGGATGGCGAGAAGGCATGGACCAACAGCTGGGCGCGAGGACGGCGCGCAACAGGCGTGCGACGCGAGTGGGTGCGAGCGGCGGAGGAGCGGCCACCGGCGAGCGTGCAAGCAACTGGTTGAGCGAAGAGGGAGGCTGGTCGCTGGTTTCTCTCTCAGCTTTCTCCCTCCCACCGATTCCCAAGGAATAAGATGAAGATTGATGGGAGAGCCCCACTTTTTGAGAGCCAATGAGCTCCCTACACTTGTCAACACCCCCTTCAATTTGGCCCCATTCATGACCTCACATTCCACTCACTCAAATGTTCCACAACAATCCTCTAATGGGTCCAATTTGCTTAATCTACCATGGCATACGAATTTCCTATATTTGTACACCAAATTTCTTTCAATTTCATTCAATTCCCTTTTAATTGAACCAAATTAAAGTCCATAAATTAATCCAATGCCACCACACTTCAATTCACATATTTACTTGACCATAGAACCATCTTGAATTCCAAAAGTACGACCAAAAGCGGGCCTACTAATTTTCCCGAACCAAGCTAACCATACTTTGGTTTTCCGCCGAAAAACTCGGTCTGTAAGAAAAATCTTCTAAAGATGAGTCCACGTTCCTAAAATGATTTGTGACACAACAGGACTTCCAATTTCTGAATTCGATTTCAATTTCACAGTTAATTTCACTCTGGCATGATACTAGCGCTTCCTGATCTACCGGGTAGCTTTTAGAAATTTTCATACATTTGACATGTGGTTGATCCATTCAAGCCACAATGTACATCTTTGACACATTGGCAACTCTCGGTTGCCGTGGTAATCTCAAGGTTTCAAATATGGACATAAGGTACCCAAACGACAGAAATGTCGGTCTAGTGCCGATCGACAAGAATTGTGCTATCTGGTGGAATCACCTACATTTGATCACATGCCTCTGTCGAGTCAACCTATCTCCGGTCTCTAATCGATTTTTAACTATACCGTAATGACCCTTACAAATTAGCTCGGTCGAAAGGTCGCTTCCTGATCAAATTCTCAAGTCTAATGCATTAGAAGCTCTTAACGGCTTCACCTGATAGATTAGTTTTCATATGAGTGGCCAACTTAGGGAAACGAACTATATGTGTGACATCCTGAAATTCGAGTCCTCTGAGGAATGAATGGATGTGAATTTCGTCAATGCATTGTTGGTTGATTTCACTCGGAATTGATCACTCCTGAGATACTGACCTTGAGTGGAAAGGCTAATGAGGACAGAACTCGTACGACTAAAGGACTCGACCTGGGAAAACGACTTGACCGTGAGATTTACGTGAGGACGATCCTGTAGATAGGTAGGCTGATTCTAAGGACGAATAAAAGTCGATTCGCGGACAGAACATAATGGAACAACGGGTGATTCCGTTTACTGTTATCGAATCCACGAACGACCCTATGTCGATCCTCAGTAATCGTGTACTTTGAAATAAGAATATATCCCCCGTAATTTCATGCAGTCAAGGACGTCCATGCGTCGAGATGTCTTGAACGTGGTTTGGCACTAGTCGGTCACGCGTGAATCCTCACAAGCCACCCATCAGTCTGAGTTGTAATCGAAATGGCATTTGGCGAAATTGACATGGCAAGAGAACTTAGGATTGGACTTCGAATTATCGGGAATTTCCGGGACGGACTTTGGATGAAGCTACATCAAACAAGTCGGCAGAGCCAGTGAAGCCGAGCAATTGAAAAAGGGATTTTCGGACCGAGGAAGCAAGCCCGTGAGGAAGTGGGCCGAGCCAAGCCAGTGTGGGCCTTAGGCCCAAGGTGGGACAGCCACCATAGTGGGCCTAAGCCAAGCAAATGAGCCCATTGGGCCTAAACCAACTATTCATCTTCTAAGCCCATTGGCCAATTCTTGGCCATTTCAAGCCCATTCCTATTCATGGCCAAGCCCAATCCTTAGGCCCATCCACCAATTTCAGCCCAAGGTCAGATGAGTAATTTGTGCAAGGTGGAAATGACCTAAATGCCCCTAAAAGCATGTGGATAAGGCAAAGGAAGAGAGAGAAGATGATGTCACTTTGTATGGGGAATTGAAGTGGCCATTTAATGGCCTTAATGAGGTGTGACACCAGCCCTCACATCTCTCTCTCTCTCCCCCATTCGGCCTCCAAGCGGACGAGCTCCTCTCTTTCTCGTTTTCCCTCTCCTTCAGTTTCTGCTCCAGCTGACCCTTCGTCAAATAATCGAGTCAAAAGTGGTCTTCCCGGATGAATCAGACAACGAGCTACATATCACCGTGACCGGGAGAGACAGACCGTTCCAACGAGCCCAATTTCGTCCCAATCGGAGTCGCCGGTCGGCCTGGGCACCGCCGTGAAGGAACCGGTCGCTGGTCCGTCGGTCCGCCTGCAGCCTGCACTGTTTCGCGTTTTCGGCTATTTTTCTCCCATTCCGATCCTTCCTTTGCTCATCCCAACCTCCAGCAAGACCCCAAGACCCCCAGGTGTCGCCGGTTGCCAGCCAAACCCTCGCCGGAGCTCGGCCAAGCCGTTCAACTTAGTTTCTCCTCCGGCAGGGCTGTTTTTCAGTGTTTTCAGTGGGAGTCCGAGCTGTGGTTGCTGTGTTGAGCTTGGGACCGCCTTGGATCGTCATTGTTGAGGTCCCGGTGTGTAGCCACCGTCGTCGCCGCCGCGTCGGTGTCTCCGGCCCGCTTAACGGGTGAGTTTAGCTCCTAATTCTTCGATTAGTGCCTAAACTTGCTTAGGGTTGGTTTAGTTAGATTTAATTCTAGTTTAAGTGATTTAATTAAGTTATATTAGCCCTAAGATAGGTGGTTAGATGGATGGATTAGATTAGTCTAGCTTAATCTTGCTTTATTTTCTTAATGTGGTTTATGTGGTTAATTAAGTATGCTTGGCTTTAATTAATTGATGGTTGCTTTAATTAATGCTTTTAATTATTTCTGATTTAATTTATAGTTTATTAAATTCTGGAAATTTACTGTTCATGCGACACTATTCATGATTACTGTTCACGAGGTACTGTTCGCGATTACTGTTCATGAAGTACTGTTCACCGAGTACTGTTCACGAGCACTGTTCATCCAGAATGCGAAAAATGTCTAAAATTCATGTGTGTTGAATTTATGAAGTGAATGGATGTGTAAATGCATGGGCATCCGAATGAATTGAGTTATGATTTGTATAATTGTGAGATGATTGTGAAATATAGGTATTTTAATTAGAAAATACGGGCGTCGGTTTACAACACGTAAATGTGTATAGTGAATCCATGGTAGGTTATACATCACCTCGGAGAAGGCACGTGGGCTCGGTGAGTTGGTCTATCACCTGGGAGAATGCACGTGGGCTCAGTGATTAAGTATGGCATCTTGAAAGAGACACGTGGGCTCGGTAATTTAATGCATTACCTCGGAGAATGCACGTGGTCTCAATGAGTATATTTGGCATCTTAAAGAGACACGTGGGCTCGGTGACTTGATGCATCGCCTTGGAGAATGCACGTGGGCTCACTAATTCAGTATGGCATCTTAAAGAGACGCGTGGGCTCGGTGACCTGATGCATCACCTTGGAGAATGCACGTGGGCTCTATGAATAAGTATGTCGTCTTGAAGAATGCATGTAGGCTCGACAACTAGATATCCCATCATGAGAGAAATGTACGGTATCAATTAAGTAACCGAGGCAAGGTCAAGTTGACATGTAATCGACTGAGTCGATTGATCGATAGCTCGATCTGAATCGATGCATTGATGTGTGAAATTGTTATATGCATTAATTATATGCGTGAGTGAATCACATCGTTTATGGCACACAAGCATGAATCGATAACAGGCAGAGTGTGGCAATGGCCAGGTGAGATTGCTTGTGACGCGACTCGTATGTGATTGATGAAATGTATCGGCTAATGGCCATGTGCTTTGTGTGTATCATGCTGAGTGATATCGTGCAGGGTATGGCATACCAGGTAAGGTTGTATGCAAATCGATTGTTGGTTGTTGCTTGTGGTGGGGTAGTTCTGGATAGATACCCCGAGTTGAGTTGGTGTACTAACCGAGGCTTAGGAGTGGAACTCGCTGAGATTTATATCTCATTGGTTATTGAATAACCACTTTTAGGTTGTTAAGATGGCCCTTCCGCCGGTGAGGTTTGGTATCCCTAAGGACTGGGATACTGTCGTGACACACCACCGCTTCCCGGGCCGGGCCTCTTTGTACGAGAAGTATATCACCACCATCTGGGTGGATGTGGGACCGGGGCAATGGATTCCCCATAGGTTCCAGGCGTGGTTTATCCGTAATGACGACATGCTGATAGGTCCTCTGAGAGGTGTTAACGAGCCGCCTGTTATGAGCCCCGAGAACGCTGACTGGGATCCTATGGAGCTGGACCCTCCTGATGGTGCTGTAGAGGATGTTGTCCCCACTCCGCTAGGGGTCGACCCGTTTGCCTTCGGCTTCGACTCATCAGGATCTGAGTCCTCTAGTTCGAGTGAGTGCTGAACCCGAGGGTTCTTTTTGGTGTACAGTTGGGTTAGCCTAGACTAGTCTCTTTTTGGTCTGGCTTAGAGGATGGATCGGCCCTCTGTTGGGCTTGTAAATCGGAGACGATCCTTCGTAGGTTAATCCAATATGAAAATGTATATAAATAAGAGTGGGCGTTGTGTTTCTGTTGTTCATCTCACTATCCCTGTGTGATTGCTTTATTGTATGTTGGTGGGGAGATGATTCGTTTTCCGCTTGCGCTTAATGAAAGATTAAAATTGAATGGGTCGGCGACAAGTCCTGGGAACGTCGCAAAATTCTATTGACCACCGAGGGTTGTGCGCGTGCTCGAGGTTCGGGGCGTGAAAATATGCGTGCCGACGAAATACTCGCCTCAATTTATTGAAAATAGAATTGGAAAATCAAGATGTCATAGATTTCGTAACAACTGGTATCAGAGTGTGGGTTGGCTAATCGAGAACATCGAGGGTTTTTTCGGTGACGTTCGATTGAAAGCAAACAGTATGGCAGAAGATAAAATCAAAATCGATAAGTTTCAATGGGCAGGATTTCGGATGGTGGAAACTATAATCGAGGATAATCTTTATCAAAAAGATCTCTATGCACCACTTGAGGGTTGGAAACCCGAGATGGCTGAAGTGGATCCGATTATAGAAGCCAAATGGAAAATTCTTGATCGAAAGGCATTAGGTGCGATTCGTCTAAGGTTGACGAAAAAGACAGGGTACCACATCGCAAAAGCAAAAACTACAAAAGAAGCCATGGATATTCTAATGAATATTTATGAGAAGCCATCCACATCAAATCGGGTCATGGGTCAATTGGAATCCGCAAGCATAAATTTAGATATGAAGCTTCAAGCTTTATTATTTTTATGTTCTCTTCCAGAAAACTATAATACCGCAGTGCAGAAAATTTCGAGCATCATGAAGGATGATTTAACTATTGATGATGCTGTGAGTAGTATCATGGATGAAGAGATACGAAGAAAAGTCTCAGGTGGAGATAATTTTTCAACATGTACATCTTTAATGGCACTCGCAATGGAGAACCATGGAAGAAGTAAAAGTAAAGGAAAATTCAATGAGCGTGATAAATCACAATCAATGGGTAAGAGACAGGTTGCAAAAGATGACTGTTGGTTTTGTCACCAAACCGGACATCGGAGGTTTCAGTGTGAAGCCTACAAAAAGAAACAGCAAGATGAGAATCAATGAGCTAATGTGGTTAGTAATAAATCTTTGCTAGATAATTTGTGTTTGTCTGTAAGGTTTGACTTGACGACAGATAAATGGTTTATTGATTCCGGTGCTTCTTTTCATTGCATCTCGTAAAGAGACATATTTGATGATTATACCAGTGGAGATTTCGGACAAGTGGTTGTGGGAAACAGTCACATGTGTCCTATTGTTGGGAAAGGAATTGTGACTGTGAACATCTCAGGTGGAGGCGTCTAGTTTTGCATGAAACTAGGCATATTCCGGAATTAAAGAAAAATCTGATCTCAACCAGTAAACTTGACCAAGAAGGTTTGGTAATAACCTTTGGATGCGGAAAGTGGGAGATAACCTCAGGGGCAAGAGTAGTAGCAAAGGGAAAGTGTACGGGCACACTTTACCTTCTCCAAAGAGACAATATCAATGATATGATTGTAACTACAATGGTTACAAGTAATTTGTCTACTCTTTAGCATTATCAATTGAGACATCTTGGTGAAAAGGGTATAAAGCAATTACACTCGAAGAAATTACTTCCGAGTTTGCAAAAAGTTGAATTAGATTTTTGTGAGAGTTGTATTTATGGAAAATAGAAGATTGTTAGTTTTCAATTGAATTGGCGATAAAATAAAGGCCAGAAGCTAGAGTTGGTTCATATTGATGTATGGGGACCTGCTCAAGAACTCTTTTATGGCGGTAAGAGATATTTTGTCACTTTTATTGATGATGCGACAAGGAAGACTTTGGTCTATGCTCTTAGAGAAAAATTAGAAGTATTTGGGATGTTCATAATGTGGAAAACCATGGTAGAAAAAAAGATAGGTTATCAGATTAAAGCTCTGAAGTCTGATAATGATGATGAATACACAAGTAAAGAATTTACAGGATATTTGAGTCAAGAAGGCATACGTGGCTTAAAAATTATTCCTAGAACTCCTCAAGAGAACGATGTAGCTAAAAGGATGAACATGACTATTCTAGAACGTGCGAGATGCATGATGCTACACACGGGTCTCCTGCTACACTAATGGGCTGCCACAATTGATGCAGCTGTTTATTTTATCAATAGAAGTCTATCTAATGCGTTGGATTGAAAAATACCACAAGAACGGTGGTCAAGTAAAAAGATTAATTATTCACATCTAAAGGTGTTTTGTTGTATTGCATATGTTTTGATTGCCAGGGAGGATAGGAAAAAACTTGATGCTAAGTCCCAAAAATGCCTTTTTATTGGATACGGTGGCGATGAGTATGGCTATAGGCTTTGGGATTATGAGAATAACAAAGTTATTCGCAGTCGGAATGTGGTATTCCATGAAGAAAAGATGTACATGGATCGTCAGATAAAGCATGAGAAGGTAGTAGAACCATAATATGTTGAATTAGACACAATGCCTGTGGAGATGTTTCCAGTAGATCAAACTGCACTTGAAATAGAGGTTCAAGATGAGCCTACTATTAGTGGAGGTAGTTCAAGAGGAACGTAGTGATTCAGAGCAAACTAACAACCTTGAAGTACTTGTCTTGAAGAGATCTACACGTGTGAGAAAGCCAAAGACAATTTTTGATCCATCAGCTAATATTGTTCCGAGCCATGTCTTATATACAAATTCAGGAGAACCGGAAAGTTACGGTGAGGCAAAGAAAGACACGTCTCACTTGCAATGGGAGTGTGCTATGAAAGACGAGATAAGCTCGTTATTTTAGAACAAAACTTGGGAGTTGACCAAGTTGCCTACATGTAAAAAAGCTTTGTTAAACAAATGGGTGCACAGGATTAAGAATGAAGCGAATTGTAGTATTAGATACAATACGAGACTTGTAGCCAATGGCTTTTCTCAAAAAGAAGGGATCAACTACTCCAAGATATTTTCACCCATAGTGAAAATGACATCAATTAGAGTTCTGCTCAGTATAGTTGCAGTGGAAGATTTTTATCTTGAGTGGTTAGACGTAAAAATAGCATTTTTACACGGTGACTTAGATGAAGAACTATATATGCCACAACTTAAGAGTTTTGAAGTCAAAAGTAATGAGCACATGGTATGTCGCTTAAAGAAAAGGTTGTATGGCTTGAAACAAGCTTCGCGGCAATGGTACCTAAAATTTGATAGTATCATGAAAGAAAAAGGATTTGCACACTGTGAGTCTAATCACTATGTTTATTTTCGCAAATATGATGATGGTGACATTGTATATCTCTCTTTATATGTGGATGACATGCTGGTGGCTAGTTCTAATATGAAGAGAATCGTAAAAGTGAAGAAGATGCTACCATCACAGTTTGCTATGAAAGACTTGGGAGAGGCCAAAAATATTTTAGGCATGAAAATCATCAAGGACTGGAAAAATAAGAAATTATGGCTATCGCCGGAAGACTATGTGAGGAAGGTGTTAAAGAGATTTAACCTAGATAAGGCAAAACCGGTTGCAACTCCTCTAGCGAATCACTTCAAACTTTCCAAGAGTATGTGTCTGAACACTCAGGTTTTGAAAGATGAGATGGTGGTAGTTTCATATGCATCAGCAATTGGGAGTTTGATGTATGCCATGATAAGCACGAGACAAGACATTGTACAGGCAGTGGGAGTTGTGAGTCAATATATGCAGAACCCAAGCAGAGAGTATTGAAATGCAGTGAAATGGATATTGAGATGTCTAGCAGGTACTTTCAACTACTCACTTTGTTATGGTGGTACATCTCTAGAATTGCAGGATTATGTAGATGCAGATCATTCGAGTGATCAAGATAGTGGTAAGAGTATCATTGGATATGTCTTTACAGTTGCAGATACATCAGTGAGTTGGGTATCTCAACTACAAAAAGTAGTGGCTTTATCAACAACAGATGCAGAATACGTAGTGATCACAGAAGCCTCCAACAAAATCATATAGTTACAAGATTACATGGAAGAGCTACATCGAAAACAGCAAGTCAATACAATATGGAGTGATAGTTAAAGTGCAATGCACTTAATAAAGAATGCAACTTATCACTCAAGGACTAAATATATCAAGAAGCGTTATCACTTTATCAAATCAGCATTGAAAGATAATGAGTTAAAGTTACAGAAGATTGATGGCTCGAAAAATCCAGTTGACATGTTGACCAAGATAGTAGATAGAGAGAAGCATATTTTATGTATTACTACCATTGGTTTTACTTTATGTTAATTGATGAGGAGTATTGCAAAAGCACAAGTTTTTCAAGTACTAGTTTTTTTGAAGAAGATGGATGCAAAGTTGCTTGGTACTTTGGTATATTTGTCTTCAAGTGAGAGATTGTTATAGATGAAACCAAATTCTTTTAGGGGCTTTTTTGTCTTTTATATTAGATTTGCTTTTAGGTTAAAAGCTACATCTTTATATTAGCGATGATAAGACGCTAGCCGTCAAAACGCTGAAAAAGCAAATAGAGAGGCAAGAAAAAGAGAGAAGAAAAAAAGTGAGTTTTTTTTTCTTTATGAGGGTTCTCAATTTATTTATGCCCTGATTTTGAGAGAAGATCATCGTTGTATTCCAACTTTTTTCGAAATCTAATGGATTCGCAGAGTGCTTCTGCGTGGAGACGTAGCCTAGGTTTGGGTGAACTTTGTTAACAAATTTTCTAGCGTGTTCTTCCGATTCTGTTCTTTTATTATTATATTATGCTTGGCGAAGTATTTACGAGTGTTATTTTTTTGGAATCGATGTATGATTTCGTAACAGCAAGAACAACTGATTGTCTCGCAATGGATCACGAGCGGCTCGTAAGAGTTGCAACTCAGCATGTAGGACTCCACGGTTGGTGACTTCGGCACAATTACTTTTGGTAGTTGGAAGCTACTGGTTGTTGAAAAGCCGTGTAATTGTCTAAGAAATTTCTCCTGTGATGGCAATAAATCACCGCGGAAGTTGCTAAACAAACGTTGAAGGCAGTGTCGAGTTGGACTGCAATTTGACTTGAGAAAACCTGCAGCAAGAATGATTCAGGTGGGGCTAAAGCAATGACATGGCAAGGACAATTTCAGACACGTTGGGAAATTGGTGAGTGCTGGTGCTTCGTTGGTCCTCAGGGCTGGGTCTTCGGAATAAGTGAGCTTGATGGCAAAAGGTGCACAATGGCATGAGGAAAAGCCATAATGTGAAGACCACGTGCAATTGCCAGAGGAACTTCATGATTTTCCCTTTTCTCTTTTATGGCAGAACGTGAATCTCTCTGTGTGTCTCTATATTACGTGCTCCGAGAAAAAATTAGCCAACACCCTTTGACTCAAGCGTCTCAATTATACATTCTTTTTTCTGCGCATTATCTTGACATATTTTATTTCCTTTTCTATTTGGCAAAGATATTCAGTCAATATTCATATTAGACTAAATCTTTTAATGACCAAAGCACACATGAATGGCCTCTTCATGTGCAATCGGTAGCCGCATATATGTCAATAGCCCAATAGGCATAGATAAAACGAGGATTGTGCCGATTGTTTCCCTCTCTGCCACGTGACCGAAAGATTTTAAGATATTGCTTTTTTTTCAAATTTGCCTTGATCTCAACATCCATAGACTTGGCCAAAAATTTTCCTCACCGCGAGCTTAGTTTAATCTCGTCAGGTTAAAGTTCAAAATCATCAATTCAAATCCATCTGTCACCGGTCCAATACATAATGCAATACGATTAATATTTTTATTTAGAGGCTAAAGTTCAGTCCCTAATTTTTTATGCAATAAATAAATTATCGGGTCATCAAAATTTAGGTGTCAACAATGCTTCTGCTCATTCTTTTCATTTTACTGAACCGATAATTTTGCCTTGATTCTGGCGTAAGAAACATGGTGGTGCAAGATAGAAAAGCATATCAAGTTTGGAGGCCGGAGTTCGTCCAAATAGTTTCTGTTTTTTCAATGATAGAAAGACTAACCTTGTTGCTATTTGGGCTGTCTGGAGCAAGACTTGCGTCCTATCGTATTTTGACTTATTGTTTATCTTTCCAACTGAACGAGGATGACCCAATTAAAAAAAGAAAAAAAAAGGAGGCCCAGATGTTTTTCAATCCAGATAAAAAGAAGTTCTGCAATTTAAGTAAACACTGAAATGTCATAGAATATAAAGTCGGTTTTTAGGGTGCTTCGGTATTTTCATATCGGCTTTGATATCCTGCTGGCAAGGGAGAAACGTCTTTTCTCCTTGAAAGATTGTATTGCATTCAATAAATAAAAAGTTTCTGGAACTGGTTCTGGCAATGTCGACTGATAACAATTTCCTCTCCTTATAAGTGAGTTGCGAGAACAAGCGGCAGAGATCAAGCCCCAGAGACCAGCACACCACTTGCGAAAATCTAGACAGACATCTCTGCAAAATGTCAGTAAAACTTAGATGCGATCTTGCGTCTGTAAAAGGAATCTAGACACAATCTGAATGCAATGCTATCCTTTAAGGAGAGAAGATGTTTTTCGAATTCAAATTTCTTCTTTGCTGCTCCAAGTAATCTTAAACAAGCATCAGAACGGATGCAAGCACTTCAAGAAGCAAGTCGCATCAAAACTGGTTTATGAGATGGGGACTATAACCTTGGAAGTACAATCTGAATCTTGTATCCTGAATGATGGAAACAACGGAAATCTAATTAAAGCTACCAGATCAAAATTCTCTTCTGCAAATTTTCTTCTGATGGGGGGTGGGGGAAATAGAACACAAAGGATCAGGTCCACTACAAGGGTATCACATCTCGCATTAAGAACAAGTTGGTGCCAAAAGAGAAGCAAGCAAAGGGATTGCTGGCGAGAACTGCAATGCTTGAACCTTTAACTGAGGAGGAATTATGTCTGCCCCTCATGAGTCATGACAGTTCATCGTCTGTTAAATTATGTTTTCTGTGAAATTATATGTTCCTTCTTCTTGAGGAGGGTCGCTGTCCTAAAGTCGGCATCATCCCCACTGAATCTCCACCATAGAAATGTCGAAGGAATGGTAGTGGCATGCCACAGAGCATGAGCATCTACATATCCCTGGTAAGGTGGCAAGTCGTGCATCTCCGACAGCATTGATGCAGCTCCATCCATGATCAACGCCGACAATTTCCAGCGTGAAAGCTACCGAGTGGCACCAGCCCATACTGCCCACATAAGAATCTGTGCTACGGCCATTGCAACACACACTTTCATGTGCAGAACTGCAATAGAGTGATCTTTAAGACCATTTCTGGTAGCAGACTCCCAATATCAAGCAAGAGAAGGATTCAAGCTATCATTTGACCAAGTAGATCAGTAGGAATGTTTGATTCAGGCATCTTTTTTTTTTTTTTTTTAATTTCATTTTGGAGGTAGGAGCAACTATTTTGATACATCTTTTCCATATGGTTGGCGTCGCCGATTGTATAAACTGTTCAAAATTTATCTTGAGTTGTCTACCAGGTAGCCAATGATGACCACTAACTTCGGTGACAAACACACAGAGCATTCGTGAAGACCCGTGACTATTTTTAATCCAGGTCTGGGGATCAAATATACAAGGCCACAGTTGCAAGCAAGCCGGTCCCCCCAAAGAAGTTCGGGATGAGCTTCTGAATATTGCATATCAGAGATTCACATAGTACTCCTGATCTCATGTCAATGAACCCAGGTCGAGCAATTTTTTGAAACTGCACTAGGCATTAATGTATATATTTCAAGGATAAAAAACCCTTGTGGGTGGAACAACTCTGGTAATAAGGACATCAAAGCATGGCTTCCAAGCATTCAAATACAGGTATCATGGAACATGCTGACACAATCTTGAAGGGCATTCTCAACAACTGTAGAATCAACTGGTGCTGGAATGGGTACTTATTAAATAAAAACTAGGAAGTAGATACCATGATTAAGCTTATAGAAGTTGAGATACAAGATATATGTGGTCACAAATGCAATAAGAAGAGTTGTAACCATGACCCTGGCAGCCTCGTAAATGCTCTCAGTATTGCCAATATGAGAGAAAACCTGAGTAATGAAACCGCAGATGAATAATCCAGCGTTTCTGTGGAGTCCACATCTCTGTCGATGTAAATACATTAAAAGAACATCAAGAAGCAGGATGTAACCTAACAGTATGAGCAAATATAGGTACATTATAATCAACTATTAGGGAGATGCAACTGAATTGAGATTATTATCCCTAACGTGAGAAATGATTGACAATGGGATCCAAAACAAGAGTCAAATTGAACCGCTAGCCTTGAGTAGGATAGAATTCCTATTATGGTGCATTTGCAGGATTGAATCCCGATACCCGAAGTCAGCTTTAACATAAACACTCAACTCTGAATACAAACTGAAGGAAGATGGAGCCTAATTCCTGGTTACATTTGATCTATTCAGTATAGTTTCTCTGACCTGTTGATAATCCTGCCCACCTATTCACAGTCTTGCTTCGTTTCTCCTTTTTTCTATTCAATAAAAGAGGCTATTGGAAGGAAGTTGTCTAGGTCAAAGGCGGTTCCCTATGTTCGAAATTTGTAAGCGTGGGTGATGATTAAGTGCCACATCAACATGTAGAAAAAATTGAACCACCAAATTAGCGGTCACATTGTGTAATAAACTGGCGGTTTTATGTAACTGACGCATGATGGCTAGTGTGAAGACAATTTTCATAATTCATACAACATTTCCAAGTAAGAATGAACTAAACAGAGTTAGGACTCTTTTTCTATACAGGAAGTTTATCAGCCAATTTTCTACTCAGTAAGGCAGGATCTAAAATCATGATACAAAAGGTGGCACCCAATGATTCAAAATTTGAGCAAAATGAAAAGCATATGTTCAGCAATGCTTACCGACTGTGATACAGCACTCCAGAACCAGGAAATCATGGAGAAGATTCTGTAGACTTGCCGTAAGCTTGTATAATCATAGTAACTTCTCTTTTCTGGTCTCAGGGGTAACTTGTAGTACAGAAGGATGAAAAAGGATAGCCACCCATGAAAATGCACCGCAAGATTGAGCACAGAAAAGCGACAGAGACAGGTTCGTGATGATGGAAGCAAAGCAGTTTAGATGCATGTGGAGGATATATGCTATCAAATATGATCAGATACACACATCATAGACTTGATAATGCTAGAAATCAATTTAAATGTGGAAATCTGAAATCCGTAGACACACTTGAACGGCCACGATATTTAATGGGTTTGCCACCAAGTTTCTTTCCTCTTCTATCACAAGCTTACACCCATTTCGACAATCACTCTGGCAGTCCCATTGTTTTCATGTAAGGTAAAGTGGTTCCTGCATTCCAAGGACCATCAGTAGGTTTCCCATCGGATGAAAATTTACAATGTTGGAAGCACTTGTCTTCCGTACAACCTGAACTTTTCAAACTTTTCAACACAAGACCTGGCAAAACATCAACACTAGCCATGATGAAATGGAAATTATTCCAATCAAAGAGCAAGCTTTTGGAATGAACTTATTTCAAACCAGCGTGTAGATAGACCGACTTAGAATATAATGATAATAATTATCCATGTTATTTAACGAAATGAATTATTATACCATGAATATCTTACATGGTTAATTTACATGTAAACATCATAATTCCATTAACTTAAATTAATGGAATGACAATATTAAATATTTTCATATAATTTAGGGGACTAAATTGGACATTTAAACAAAATTTCAAGAATCACATTAAATAAATTAAAAGTTCATGAACAACACTTTACATTTAGCAAGAGTTTACGGACCACATTTAATAAAATAATTATTCAAGAATGATATTGTACATTAGGCTGAAATTCAGAAACCATTTGTGTAAATATCCCTTGAGTTTTCACGAGACTCTGATCCAACGACTATTGCTTGTTTCCTTTTGAAGCCACATATACAGGCACAAGTAATTGGAAATTACAAACCTTCCAAAACAATAAAAATAAAAAATAAAAAAAGTTCCCAAACATATTGACCTATTGTCTTCAATTTAAAGAGGTCGATTATCTAATCCTTTGATCTAGTTTTATACTGCACCTTTGACCCATTCATACAATGCCCAAAGCAGAATCCCCAACAGAGTGTCTCTGATCAACCTCCTAGTGAGATCTTCCACCCAACCGCCGGTTTTGTTGCCCCCGGCCTTATTCCCTGCAAGATCACGGCATCGCAAGTTCCCTTGGTCCGAGATAAGCGCATACACGACCCCGTTCATGTGGCCCTTCCCGATCACTCCCACCACCCTCTTGCAGTTGTTCACGGCCTTGCTCCGCTTTAGGGACCATGCGAGATACTGTGATCGCAGACACCGTTGATTGAGCAAAGCTACATATGTAAGAATTTTCTTCATATATGAACACAAACAGATAAAAATGCAAATGTCTAATTAGTAATGCTTTGCTGCCGTATATATGGTGGATGGAAAGCACTACAAACATTGGATGAGTAATCTTGCTCACAACTTAAGCAATCCTGCGATGATGACTCTAATAGAATAGTTCTGCACTTCCCTTTATCTACACGTGAACTGTAATACATGATCCGCTGCGCGTAAGCTGAAAGATGTTGGAGAAGGGTAGCGGTTCAGCTGACAGATAGTGTACTCACCGTGTCTCGTTCATGTATGAGAGGCTGCAGAAGCGCTGGATAAGAAAAACTAAGTTGCTTGTACAACTCAAATGTGCTATCCCCAGTGTTTGATTCCTGCAGCAAAACCAGGAATTTGCTTTAGAAACTACTAGTTGTTTACTGTTGGATGTTCTAGAAACTCAATCATCATCCTGGGAGGATGTGAATTGTGAAGAATGAGCATAAAAGGAAGAATGATGTGATTCGTGAAGAAGCATGTTGCTCCACATATATCTGGTGGACAAAACGACTTACAAAATTGCCCACAGCTAAATGATTCTGTGCAAGAAATGGTTTTCCGTATATAAGCTTCCGCCCTAGATGAGGACTTCAAAGACAGAGTATCACATAGAAAACATCAACCAGAAAAATTTACTCCCAATTTAGGTTCGAGGAAACAATGCAGAGGAATCTCATGAAGTGACTCTGATCTTACACCAATGTTTTATTGCATAGAATATTACAGCTAATTCCTCATGATACAATGCAAATCAACCAAAACCTGACAGGGAGAGAGCACCTGAAGACTACTCCTTGATGCATCCGATTGTGATGCTATTCCACGAAAAACAGAGACCACTAGGCTTATTTTCTGATCCCATTTCAAACTACTCGACGCTCTCTCAAGCTGAATAACAAAACATCATAAATGAATTCTTCTGTCAGTCAACTATCGTAGGACCTTAATCATCCTGTCCCAAATCTAATGATTAGGACAAAGAGAAGCTAAATGATCAGAAGCTTTCTTCATACATTATGAGACCAGATGTTCGAGCATACATACTGTTATTTCAATTGGCCGATCCCCCAAAACAATTTGAGCACCGATTTCTTCAGATACCTTCCCAGCAGCTCAGAACTGCAGGAAAGAAAACAATTGCAAGTTGAGAGAATGTCATAGGATTTTAGAGGAGTCGATTGCTGAAATCATAATTTCAGGTCACTACCTCATCTCTGAATAGGCGGTTGACATCTGAGGAGATTTTTGAAGAGAAAATTGCCAAGAGTAGACGTAATGCTAGGGCTGTCTGACCACCTGTCATGAAACCAGATAAAGATCATCTAATTGAGCTTTATTTTCCAAGTGCAGATCAGAACTAACAAGTAACAAGAAGCTAGAGCTTACCCAAGTTTATGCTACGACCAACATCACCAAAAAACCCGGTACCACTCAGGGAAAACATGCTGGACTGTAATTGTTGACTAGGATCTCCTTAACTAGTTGTGTACATGATCCCAGCTCTGAAAAAAAGCTCTGCAACGGCTGGAGTTCAGATATGGATAGGACATCAAACGTTTTGGTGCTTATGAGATCTCAAAGTGCCAGTTTCAGTTTCAGAACTCAGAAGTTAAAATATGGAAAATTACTCTCCTTTCAAATACCCAACATGGAAGAGCAAAATGCAAAAAGAAAGGAGCACGTTGTTGACCTGTAACTGTGATTTAACATCATGAACTATTGCAGTATTAATTTTCGAAACGCCCAATGCCTCTGTGGAATTTGGGGCAACAAATTGGAAACCATGCATGCTAAACTCTTGCAGCATCAGTCGATCAAAATTTTCAACCTTTCAATGATGGCCAAACATGCCAGCAAAATCGACCAGTTACTTTCATTATGTCCCATATCTAACCAATATGGGCGACTTATATCTGCACTCGACTAAGATTTTCTAACTTAATCCCCATTCGTCTCGTTAGCTCGATTCATTTATAAGTGGCTGCACAATACTTGGTAAATTAACTCCTGCTTTCATCAGGATTTCTGGTCTAACCCCAGCCTGCCAATATTTCCTAGACAATCAAAACAAAATGTTGAATATGTACACCACATTCTATCATCTAAGAAGCTTACGCATCTAAAAACATGTCAAGAATATATATCAAGCATGTTCATAGTATAACTATGCTGGGTTAAACAAAAACACAGTGAATCAACTCCTGTGTGCTTCCACTACACTCGCAACAAATTATTAATATGAGTACTGAACCAGCTCGGTAATCACATTCAACGCGACAGCACAAAAAGGAAAAATGCCAACAAAAGAGGTGGAAACATGCCTGCTCCTGCAGAGCTCGACCACGACATTGTCGGGCCTCAGGGTCCTGACAACCCGCGCCACGTCGTCGGCGGACTGCCGCGAGATGTGGGTGGTGCCCACCAGCCATATCTCCACCGGCTCCACGAACTCCGACCTCCAAGCCGGGACTGGGCCGAACTGCCCCTTCCGGACCAGCACGAGGGTCGTGTCGCCCACCAAGTCCAACAGCTCAGGGTGCGACAAGGCAATGGAAGCCTTGACCCCTCCAGAACCTCGCTCCGGAAGTCGAAACCGGGCGGTGGCGGTCTGACGGAGGCCCTGAAGGGTCCGACCGTTATGGGTGTGCGCAGAGCCAGGCGAGGCATGAAAACAGGGAAGGTTGATCCGAGGATGGTGTCCATGGATGCTAGGAAGGATTTGCTTCCACACCCCACGGATGGAGAGAGAGAAGCCTCATGGTTGTGGTACTTCCATGGCTTCTTAAGGCGCGTTTGGTAACGATTCTGTTCCGGGAATAGATTCTGACCAGAAATGATTATTTTTTATTTTGTTCCCAGGAACAATTTCTAAACATTTTAAGCCGTTTGATAACTCTCCAAAATTTCTGATTCTGGAATACGATTGTGTTTGGTACCGTGCTCATTAATTCTGTTCCAAATTCAATTTCTTTTAATTTTTAAATAATTTTTTTTCTTTTTTCCTTTTTTTTCTTTTCTTTTTTTCCTTTCTCTCTCATATTCTTCTTCTTTCGGTGGTCGATGACCTTACCAGAGCGTTACCGGCCCTCGGTAAGGCCGACCCTCGTCGGCCGAGCCTCGCCAACAACTGCGCAGGGCTCGCCTAGCCCCGCCGAGGTTGGGCAAGGCTCGGCCTCGCCGAGGCTGGGCGAGGCTTGCCTAGCCACCGATGGGGTTGGGTGAGGCCCGCCTAGCCACCGGCGAGGCTCGGCCTCACCAATCGCGAGGCTTGCCCAGCTCCAGCGAGGCTCAGCCTCACCGATGGTCAAGTGGGCGCCTCGTGACATCAGATTTTCGGATTTTAATTTGATTTGGATAAATAGGATCTGTCTCATCGTCAATAATTTATTATTGTGGTCCGAAATTTCGATAAAGAAATTATCGGAGGAAAAAAAAAATTGAAGACCAAAAAGAAAATTGAAAGGAAAAGGAAAAGAGAAAAGGAAAATTGAAATAAAGAAATATGCATTTCCTTTTTTCTTTTTCTCTCTCTCCCTCTCTTTTCTTTTCTTTCTTTTCTCTCTTTTCTTTCTCTCTCCTCTCTCCTCTCCCCTCCCCCTCGTGCGATTCCCCACCGCCCATTCTCTCTCTCTCTTTCTTTTCTACTCTTTGACCAGTCAATGTTTATCTCCCCTCCTCTCTCTCATCTCTCTCCCTCGACATTTCCCTTCCCCCTTCTGTTCAAGCGAACCAGAAGCGGAGGAAGACCAGAAGCTACAGCTCCGTCGCCGCCCGCTCGCCGCTCGCCGCACGCCTCCGGGCCGCCGTCCGCACCACCCACGCACGCCGCGCGCTCCGCCACCGCCCCTTCGCGTTTGCCATCCCCGCCGTGCGCCGTCCAGCTGCTGCCCATCCTCTGTCCAGCTCCGTTCGGCCACGATCCGGCCACTCCGGCCACCGTGGGCCACCGCTCGGCCTCGCCAAGCCACCACCCGCTCTCCCGACCTCTTGCCGCCCCCAACCCTCTCTCTTTCTTGCTGTTTTGCGGCCGAACCAGCAAACCCACGGAGTGGGTATCCAGCTGTTCATGGGCCGTTTTGGGCCGTTTCCCGGCCCCAAACCCAAGCCGTGCTTTGGAGACAATCGTTCCTCGCGTCGCCGCCGTCGGATTGATCCAATTTGCGCGCGATTTGATGAGTAATCTCACTAATCCAGGATTAGTGGCTAATTATGCTTAATGTTGGTTTAGATTTAATTAATTATGTTTAGGTTGTTAGATTAGATTAAATTAGCAATTATTAGCCAATTGTGATGCGAATTAAATAAATTGAATGTGTAATTAGCAAGTAGACGTGGTCTACTAATTATTGGAAGTGTCTCGGGATTTTTCCCGACCCTTAGTGGGCTCCAATTAGGCTTTTCGGGCCTGATTGGATTTTTTTGTATTTAAATATTAATTTTCGGAATTAAATTAAATAATTATTTATTTTCCGAAAATTCAACTGAGATGGCCTGGAACCGGAAAATTATGCTGATGACTGTGGCGAAGTCGGTTTATTTAATCGGGCTGTAATTTGAGCTAAATTGAATTTTTAGTAATTAATAATTAATTTTAGAAATTAATTAATTAATTAATTATTTTTCGGAAATTAAGATTTTGATGGCCAACGACCGAAATCTCGTGCTGATCCGTGCGCGGTCCGTTTATTTATTTGAGCTCCACGTTGTATGGAATTAAATAAATTGTGATATTTTAGGGATTTACCCTAAATTGATTGGAATTGATTGAGATTGAATTGTTGATTGGTAAATGGCCAAGTATGTTATTCAGTATTTATAATGCTTTGTGGAGTTGATTTAATTATTTGATTGAGAAATCGTTGGCATTGGTTGTCGGTATTGAAAGCAGATTGGTAACCACTTGAAAGAGGCACGTGACTCGGTGAATTGGAATGTCACCTGGAGAATGCACGTGAGTTCAGAGGTTGAATATGTCACTTTGGCGAAAAGGTCGCCTGAGAGAATGCACGTCGCTCGAAGACTCGGTATGTCATCCTAGAGAATGCACGTGGCTCGGTGATTTGATGCATCACTTTGGTGAGATAGCACCTAAGAGAATGCACGTGAGCCTAGGCATCTGAAAGGGCACATGGGCTCGGTGATTTGATGCATCACTTTGGTGAGATAGCAACTAAGAGAATGCACGTGGGCCCAGGCATCTGAAAGGGCACGTGGGCTCGGCGAATTGATGCATCGCTTTGGTGAAATAGTACCTGAGAGAATGCACGTGGGCCCAGGCATCTAAAAGGGCACGTAGGCTCGGTGACTTGATGTATCACTTTGGCGAAAAGGTCGCCTGAGAGAATGCACGTGGGCCCAAAGTTCGAGGCACGTGAACTCGGAGACTTGGAAGGTCGTCTTGGAGAATGCACGTGGCCTAGCTTTTAAATATCCCGCAGTGGGGATTGATTCGTATGACATGTAATCGACTGGTTCGATTTGTTTGAAGTGAATGGATGTTTATTGTGAATTGTATTGACTTGCAGGTGGGATCTGAGGCCAAGGTAAGTCCTCTGCCCTGTGCGTGTTTAGGCAGCCTTTAGTATAATAGTTTACTAATCAGGCTTAGTGGGGTAGAACTCATTGAGGCGTAGTCTCATCCCGGTTTGGGGAAAACCATTTCGGGACCCCGCGAAGAGCTGAGGAGGAGGAATTCGAGGAGGAGAACTCGGTGAGATTTGAAGAGAAGGATTTTGGAAGAAGAAGATAGTCCGAGAGGGGCCTTGAGTACCGTCTGGATGGACGAGATCCTATCTTCTTTTGAGATCTCTTTTTGATATGAATAGTTATGAAGTGGTATGTGTTTTGTATAAAAGTTTGGTTATAAATTTCAATATGAAAAATATGGCCCTGCTTTTCTATCCCATCGTTTTATTGTCTGGGGATTTTAACTGCTTCCGCATGTGCTTAAAAAAATCAAAAAGGGTCGGCGATACATTGTCCTGGGATATCGCATTATAAAATTGACCAAGTGAGACGGATGTGTGCGTGCCTGAGGATCGGGGCGTGACAGCCTCGCCCAGCCCTCCGATGACCTTGTAGGTGGCCAAGCAAGCCTCGCGAGCTCGCCGATGGCTGGGCTTGCCACTGGTGAGCTCGCCGGACCGGTTGCCGACGACGGACGGCGGTGGCGGCAGCATACGGCGGCGGACGGCAACCGCGAGATAGCGGTCGATGAAGAAGAAGAAAAGAGAAGGAAAAGAGAAGAAGAAGAGAAGATGGAAGAAGAATAATTAGTTTTGATTCTTAGATTTGTTCCCAAAACAAGAATCAACTCTTTTTTTATTCTTGACTCTATTCCAAATCTACTTCCGGGAATAAAAAAAAAATAGAAATTATTTTCCTGGAACAAAAATTTTACCAAACGTGATTCTGTTCCCAAACTGATACCGGGAATAAAAAATCAGAATCAGACACTGTTTAGATGGTTATCAAGCAATGCCTTATCATCCACATAGGTCGCCTATGTATGCAAGGCAAATCAGAAAAATGCTGGATATTCTGAACCGACATTATATTGTATTCGTATCGACACATGCCTCATCCTAGAGAGGGTCACTCCTTTCGAACTTCATATTGCTTCTTATTCCTATACATCTTGATGTTGTATATATGAAGGCTTTTAAGGGTGCGTTTGTTAATGTTTTTGTTCAAAAATTATTCCAGGGAACAAAATTAAAAAAAAAAATTATTTCTGTTCCGGGGAACAATTTTTTAACAGAAGAATGTGTTTGGTAAACTTGTTTCTGGAATAGAAAAAGAACAGGAATGCGTTTGGTAAACTTGTATAATTTTTTTCTTTTAATTTTTTAATATTTTTATTTTATTTTTCATTTTCCTTTTTCCTTTTCTTTTTCCTTTTTTTTTTTTCCTTTTTTTCTTTTTCCTTTTTTCTTTTTCCTTCCTTTTGGCCGGTCGTCGGCCTCGACCATGGCTGGCAACCGGCCGACGAGGGCCAACGGCCTCTCCCAGATCCGGCGAGGCCGAGCTCGCCCAGCCATCGGCGAGGCTCGGCCTCACCGAGCCACCGCCAGGCGACGCCGACCTGGCGGTGGCCTGGGGACGCTGACCTGGTAGTGGCCCGGCGACGCCGAGCCTCACCGGTGGCTGGGTGAGGTCAACCTCGCCGGATTTGGGCGAGCTCGAGCTCGCTTAGCCAAGGAGAGGCCGAGCCTCGCCGGCCGACGCGAGGTTAGCCTCACCGGTGGCAGGGCGAGCTCGGCCTCGCCGGATCTGGGCGAGCTTGAGCTCGCCCAGCCAAGGCGAGGCCGAGCCTCGCTAGGGGCAGGCGACGCTCAACCTCGCCGAGGGCCGGTGACCCTTCGGCAAGGTCGCCGGCCCTCGACGGTGTCGCCGACCCTCGACAGCCGATCGCCAGCCATGACCAAGGCCAGCAATCGGCCAAAGAAAAAGAAAGAAGAAAAGAAGAAGAAAAGAAAGAGAAGAAAAAAATAGGAATGAGAAAAATTGTTTCTCGGAAGTGTTCTAGAAACAAGAAACAAGTTTTTTTTTTGTTTCTTATTTTTGTTCCAAATTTATTCCCAAGAACAAAAAATAGATTTTAAACAAAAATCCAAACAAATATGTTTCTGTTCTTTTTTTGTTCCCGAAACAAAAAAACAAGAATTTTGTTCATAAACACTGGCCAGGAACATAAACAAACAGGCCCTAAGTTGTGCATTTCCTAATTGAGTTTGGTGGGAAGAGGATTTTGTTATATTGGGGAAAATTTCAAATAAATATATAAAGTGCCATCATTTTTTCAAATAAGAGTCTCAAGTGGATCTTGTTTCAAATAAAAACCTAAAATTATATTGTATGTTTTAAATAAGGATCTGACTTTTCGACTAATCAATGCATTTTCGCCATTTATCTTTTTTAATTTTCCTTTTCTTCTTTCTTTTTTTTTCTTTTTTCTTTATTTTTTCCTTTTTTTCTCATTATTCTTTCTTCTTCTCCAATGGCCTTCCCACTCTTAGTGATCCTAAAGAGGGTTGGGCGTGGGACAGCCTTGCTTGAGTGAGGTGACCCTAGTCCTAGGTGAAGCTACCCTCGCCCACAGTTGGGGTGAGGTCACGTAGCCCTCATCGACCTTTGTCAACATCCGCCAACCCTTACTAGAAAGGAAAAAAAAAAAAAAAAAAGAGAGAGAGAAAGTAAAAGAATAAAAAATAATTTAAAATTAAAATTGTATTGAACGAAAACGTCCTTTGATTAATCGGATTATTTAGGCAATCAGTAGCCAATAAGGTCAAATCCTTATTTGAAATAACAATGGCCACTTTAGGCCTTTATTTAACATAAAGTCTATTTCAGGCCCTTATTTAACAAAATGAAAACACTTTGAGTTCTTATTTGAAATTTTACCTTTATTTAATGGAAAAAAAATACTTCAAAACACATCTCCAATTGGTGGTTACAAGTTATGGACATCGTTGCAAGCAAACTTAATCAAAGAAAAGCATGGGAGTGTCTATGTTTGTTTACCAATTGGAAGATCAGTCGAAGGAAGTTTCCTCCTACTAACAAATGAAGGAAACCATGACCAAGTTATACTATTTTGAAAAATAAAAAACAGAAAAAAACATATTTCCCGTGTCACACAATAACCGCTTACATATCTATACTTTTACAAATACTAAATACATACAAGAATCCCCATCCGCCCAATTGAGGTCCTTGTCCAACTCTCTCTCTCTCCTTGAGCTCAAGGTCACACTATTAGGGGCAACGGCACGATGCTAGATTTGGTCTTAGACACATCGGATTTGACATTCCAAGCTTGAATCCAACTTGAGAAGATGGGCCTAGTCATAGCACAAAGGAACATAATGATACATGAAATTTAACATATGGGATGAATGCACATGCCAAGTAAGTCGGGGTGAAATCTGACTATAATACCTTGCTGGTGGGAAGAAAGGGCAACAATTCACTACTTAAACTTGTCCAAGATTCTGACCAAAGAAAAAAAAAATGTCCACAATCAATTTTTTTTCCATAAACTCAACTAACTAATATCAAATTAATCCCAATAGCTAATAGTCATAATATTCCACCAATATCAAACCCAAAGCAATAAATATAGTGCTAAAATAATTGAAGCAACACAGAAACAACACTCACAAATTTTACGTGGAAAACCTAATGCGTAAAAAACCACAGACCTCTCAAAACTTATACTGATCACCAAATATAGCATGATACCCAATGGTTCATCTCTGATCACCCAACTCTCCACATTAACAAAACAACAGTATAGCATCACCACAAACGTGGATTAACTCAAAGAAGCAAGAAAGATCTAATGTTGCTAAAGAAATTGAGAGACAATTTGGAGAACAAATTTAACGAACAAAATTGATCAACTTACGGATCTTGATCTCATGAACAACATATAAAATTTCAGCCAATTCCGACAAAGTCTAACCATCGAAACTGGATTGCATCTTCTCCTCTTTTTTCTCTGCTATAGCGAACTCTCTCTCTCTCTCTCTCTCTCTCTCTCTCAATCAAAAGCATTCTGCCCTATATATATAAGAAGATGAATTGGGCCCTAATAAAGACAAGATAAGGCCAACAAGAAAATCCAACCCAAAAATAAATTTAATTATTTGATTAAAGGAAATCACATAAATATACATATGAACATATAAACTCCATAATCTGCAATTTAAGATATTTGAACATATTTCGATTAATTCAAAACCGTGTGTGGTAGTCCTCTATATCCAACGGCATGCAATGTGTGACCTGCCTAAAGAGGCAAGTCTTTAGAATCTTGTTGGGTAACAAGCGTTTCAAACGATGTAGGAGATAGACAGGACGAGGAGCACTAAAGTTCGGCGCTATCTATTCAACAAACTTGCCCTTCCTAGGAAGCATTCGGACCTAGAATTTAGACTAGGGATTTTATCAGTCTGCCGACATGCCGGGATTAGAACAAAAGGAGACGCCTCTTTAGGCACGAGGAATCCAACGACTCATGCGTCACCAAATTCTGATCTTACGCTCTCTTTTGGCCCCAAGAAAAAGATGGGTGAATGCCCAACGGCAACTTTCATCTTTCGTGTTCTCGGGCTGCAATAATTACTACGCCTGGAAGTAAGACATGTATGGCTCTCTACCGTACTTCCACGTGCAAATTAATTTCACGTTTGGACCACTCGCTCGAGTCGAAGCTAGATTACTTCCGCTTAGCTCGCCTCGTCGATAAAATCTGAAATCTTTTGAGTATGTTGTCAACGAGTGTTCATTGGTTTCGCAGTCTATTATGTGAAAAGGCCCATCTTTGTCCATGAAGCGTAGTTTCTTGACGCGATGTCGCCAAGTTGTTGGAATGAATATAAGTAAGTTTGGTTGATTCAGAGGTTAAATAATCTGTGGCAGATTTGAATATAAGTAAGTTTGGTTGATTCAGAGGTTAAAGAATCTGTGGCAGATTTGACTAGGGGCGGATTGACATTTTCATCCGAACATACACTCCTCTGCACTTCTACACTTGGGTTAATTGGAGTATCCGCATCTTCTTCGCCAGCGGATCTGCAATAATATAATATAATCTGATATGATTTCATGTAAATAAAAGAAACATTAGAGATTGAACCGAGCAATATGAAATGCGGAAATCATTATGTCTTTCCAACAATAGAAGCACGAAATCTTTACATCCGATTCCTACTGGATTGATGCGATCACTCGGCACTAGGATTCAAGACAACATAATATAATCACATGTACATATGGTACGCCTTTTGATGTGCATAAAAGTTGGTTTAGATTATCAAGATTTATGGTAAATTAGGACGTACTAAAAAAATTTTGGGCCGGGAGGAGGGGACCCGAAAAGGACAACGATTTTTCTCAGTGCAAGTACGTAAGCCGCCGTGAGCAGTAATACATCCGCATTTGCCCCCATCTTGAATTTCTTATCTTTTTTCTTGTTGGTAGTAGCTAACATCGTAGAACCCTACCACCATAAGCCTGAGGAGCAACGCGTTCGTATTATGTATCGTTCGTATTTAACACCTTCATGTATGTCCAGGTGCTTGTGTTTGTATTAGATAACTGGGCGATCAGCCTTCTACTCTTGTTTAAACCAACCATACACTTCTACCCTATAATACTCTTTTTCCGCCACCTCGCCCTCTCGAGTGTGCTCTTCCCACGCCGGAACATTCCCCACGCGCGTCCCCCGCAGCCGCTACCATGGATCAGCACCCCGCGCTGGCCGGCGCTTCCGGCTCACCTGCTCGCAGTCGTCATCCGCCAGTCTCCAGGAGACACCCTAAGTACCGCGGGATCCGGTCTCGGGGACAGAAATGGGTGTCCGAGATACAAGAGCCACGTAAAGCCACACGCATTTGGCTTGGCACTTACCCCACGCCGGAGATGGTTGCGGCTGCCTATGACATCGCCGCCCTTGCCCTGAAAGGCCCTGGTGCCCTCCTGAACTTCCCGTGTGACCGCCCAAGCGCAGGGGCGTGTCCCTTGTCCCACATCGCTTAGGGGGGAGTCCTGGGACTAGTTTATAAGACTTAGGTTCATCTAATCTGTGTGACGCGTTTTAAAACTGTGAGGACTCAGTGTCCAAAGCGGACAATATTACACAGTGGGGCCCGGGTCGTTACAAATGGTATCAGAGCCGACTCCCGACCGCATGTGGGGCCACAGCAAGAGAGTGTGACGGCCCAAGCGCGGGGCGCATCTCCTATCCCACATTGCTTGGGGAGAGTCCTGGCCTAGTTTGTAAGGCTTAGGTCCCTCTAATTTATGTGACGCGTTTTGTGACGCGTTTTAAAGCCGTGAGGACTCAGTGTCCAAAGCGGACAATATTACACAGTGGGGCCCTGTCCCACATCGCAAAAAATATGAGAATATCCTCTGGCGTGGAGGGAATTGCACGCATAGAAATTCAAAAAAGAATTGATCTGATTCAAGTCATAATTTCTATGGGATTCCCAAAGTTATTACTAGAAGGCAAGACGCGAAGAATCGAAGAATTACAGATGAATGTACAAAAAGAACTTAATTGTGTGAACTGAAAACTCAACATTGCTATTACAAGAATTACAAACCCTTATGGGCACCCTAATATTCTTGCAGAATTTATAGCCGGAGAATTAAAGAATAGAGTTTCATTTCACAAAGCAATAAAAAAGGCTATTGAATTAACCGAACAGGCAGATACAAAAGGAATTCAAGTACAAATTGCAAGTCGCCTCGACGGAAAAGAAATTGCACGTGTCGAATGGATGAGAGAAGGTAGGGTTCCTCTACAAACCATTCGAGCTAAAATTGATTATTGTTCCTATGGAGTCCGAACAGTCTATGGAGTATTAGGCATTTTGATATTTTGGGAAACATCGCTTAGGGGAGAGTCTTGGGCCTAGTTTATAAGGCTTAGGTCCCTCTAATCTGTATAACGCGCTTTAAAATTGTGAGGACTCAGTGTCTAAAGCTAGACAATATTACACAGTGGGGCTTAGGTCGTTACATCCCGAGCTCAGTCCTCACATGTCCTATTGCTCCTTCCACGCTACCATCCACCATACGCGTTGCCGCATCGAGAGCAGCGACTTCGAGGCTCCCGAGGTGGGATCTTGGCATCGGCTCGAATGAACACACGGCGGCCTTGGGGCAAGAATTCATCGACGAGGATGCCATTTTGAATATGCCGAACCTGTTAGCCAACATGGCGGAGGGGATGCTCTTGAGCCCGCCGTGGCCGGAGGAATCACAGGAGTACTCCGATGCAGAAGGCTTGTGGAATTATCCATGACAAGAACAAAGTCATTCATGCAGTCCCTCCAGAACTAAGAAAGCCACATTGCCGTGGCGGAGTGAATTTTGGGAAATATGCCAAAAGCATTTCATCGACGTGACGTGGACTTTCCTGGTTTGTCACTCTTTCAAAGCGTAGAATTTTATCAGCAGCTGATTGGTTCTTTCCATCCATGTGTCCGATGCAAGATTTCTTAAGTTTGCTCCAACGACTTTCTGATGTTTTCTTTTCTCAGCAATCACATCGCATTGATTCCCCGTCCTTGACTAATGTGTGGGAACTTGTAAAACGGGCTTTGTTTTTGAGAAACCTTTGAATTATTGCGGTGTACTACGTTTGGCAACGCAGGCCTAACAATAAACCTAACAACAAGCAACTTCGATCTACTACATCTTCTTTTTTTAACTACTCTTTTTTGTGGTTTTCCTACGTTTGGATCATCTAGTTTAACTAATTAAACTAGCAGATCAGGATGATCCCTCATAAGTCCCATTATAAGAGGGAAAATACCAAAATAAGAATGAATAATTCAGAGTAATTGTTTCAGATGATATATCGACTCTAAATAGATAAAACAGTCCCACCAAATTACATAAAGTTCATAATAATAATTTTTTAGAGCATGATATCGTACATCTTGCTACATTATTGAAACTAAGAAAATCAAGATTGATGGTAAATTTTTAGAGAAACTCTTGGTCATCTTAGGCAAAAAAAAAAAAAAAAAATTGCTAGCTTTTTGGCCAATGTAATTGAGAAAGCGTCCGATACCCTTCTGTAAGGCAAAAGATGGTCGGGCATGGTTTGCTCAATTTGACAGACTTCACGCTCTAAAAGATGGGTTCCATTACTTCTTCTTCAGGAAAAAAAAAAAAAAAAGAACATTCAAATTCTGCAATGTATTTTTAGCAGTGTTATCAGCTTAGTTTACACGAATATTGAGCTAGGCAATACCTGATCAGCTCATTGAGGAGTATGCAAATTAATTAAATCCGGGAACATATATTTGGAAGGAAGAACTTCCGTGAACAGCAAGAAGGATCGAACTTTTTTTATTTGATCCTTAAAAAGAAAAAGTCAGAAAAAAAAAATCAAATGCTTGCATAATGAGAGGGATCTTTGACCATTCAAGGGCAAGGCCAAGGACATTATTATGTCATCATTCTAAAGTGGAATTATGTAACTATTAACACATTGAAAAAAAAATTCTTGGGCTCATGGCCAAGCTACATATGATGTTTCACGTGGTCTGCCTATGATAGGCCCACTTTCAAATACATCCACTTGGAGATGGCAAACATCAAATGCACACGATCAAATATCACCAAGAAAGGGACAAAGTGCCTAATTGGTTCTACTCTTCCCCCTCTTTATTTTGGTAAAAGTTTGATGATTTCTTCTAGTTAATTGGGTGGTGGGGTTCAAGGATGCTTGGAATATCTTTTTGCAATTGCCATTTCTACTCATAAAATTAAAAATAAAATAAAATAATGGAGCCTATAGTTAGTAAAGACTTTGTTTGGCACAATTGTAACCATATCGTAGCTATGTTGTGCTATGATTATATTGCCAAATGCTGTAACGTGCTTGTTTGGCAATACATATTTTAAATCTAGGGATAAACATATTGAAAATCCTAAAACTTTTGAAAAGTGCAATCAAGTCATAAAATTTGTTAAATTGGTTTAACCAAATCTTTTTATTAACTTCATCCAACTAGGCTAAGGGAAAATGCTGAAGGAGTTAATGGAAAGATTTGATTGCACAAATTTGACAAGTTTTGTGACATGATTGTACTTATTGATGATTGTACTTATTGAAAGTTTTAGGATTTAATTGCGCTTTTATGATAAATTTTAGAACTTATCGGGCATACGAGATTGTTTAATAGCTATAGTGTTAAGATTTATCCCAAACGCATTTAATGGTAGAACAACCCCGTTTGGGGGACTCGGCCTCAAAAGAGGTCTTCTGAAGTGAGGGAAGCTACAACGGTTATAAAGTAGGCCAGAGGGCTTCTCCCAAGCAATGTGGGACAGCTAAGATTCTTTTAACATGCACCCGGATCCACCTTAACCTAGCTCTAATGCCAATTTAGGGGGATCCAGCCTCAAAAGACATCTTGTGAGGTGAGAGAAGCCGCAATGGTTATAAAGCATGCCAAAGGGCTTCTCCCAAGCGATGTGAAACAGCTAAGATCCCTTGTACTACCAATTTATAAAGGCCATACAAAAAAGGTCGAAACAATTTATTTTCGCTATTGAAGTAGTATTTAATTCCTAAACAATTGATGTGCCGGACATGGCAATTCTAAATCATTATAGCAATTCACACATCACTTACCAGACGTCCAATGTAATCTCAGCTTATTGACAAAACACATCAAAGCACTTTAGTTGAAGCCATTCGTGGTAAAATTGAAACCACATGTTTATTCCACTTGTGTGAAAGCGAAAGGCTTTCGTCTTCCTCCACGAAAAACAGGGGCACACACATGTCAGAATGACAGACAAAAGAAACATCGACAGGGTTCCCGCACGAGGGGTGAATGCAACATAGAAAGTCCACTATACCATGAAACGATCGTTCCTGTTGACCGTGGGCCCGAACGATGTGATTGGACCAAGAATCGATGCAACTAAGTCACGATGACCCCAGGTTCTGATTCTCCAAAAGGAGGGATGGAGGGGTGGGAAATTATGGGGAGGAGGACTACAATTATATGACAAGATATGCTAAATAAGATGCATTAAGCCGCGGAGCATAAATCTTAGAGACATGATGGATCGAATCTGCTGTGGGGAACTCCACCTTGGGAGGTACAAGTCATGAACATGATGTACGAAATCCTTAGAGATAACATAACATATTGAAGGGACATCTCCGGTGTTATCACGGTTTTGGAGGATCCAATAGCATGTGCATGCTTCTCCTCATTCTTTTCATTTTACTCAACCGATAATTCTGCCTTGATTCTGGCGTAAGAAACATGGTGGTGCAAGATAGAAAAGCATATCAAGTTTGGAGGCCGGAGTTCGTCCAAATAGTTTCTGTTTTTTCAATGATAGAAAGATTAACCTTGTTGCTATTTGGGCTGTGTCTGAAGCAAGACTTACGTTCTATCGTATTTTGACTTATTGTTTATCTTTCCAACTGAACGGGGATGACCCAATTTATAAAATTATTAAAAAAAAGAGAAAAAGAAAAAAGGAGGCCAAGATGTTTTCCAGTCCAGATAAAAAGGAGTTCTGTAATTTAAGAAAACACTGAAAGGTCTTTTCTCCTTGAAAGATTGTATTGCATTCAATAATAAAAAGTTTGTGGAACTGGTGGTGGCAATGTCGAATGATAACGATTTCCTCTCCTTATAAGTGAGTTACGAGAACAAGCGGCAGAGATCAAGCCCCAGAGACCAGCATACCACTTGCGAAATTCTAGACAGACATCTCTGCAAATTGTCAGTAAAACTTAGATGCAATCTCGCGTCTGTAAAAGAATCTTGACACAATCTGAATGCAATGCAATCTTTTGAGGAGAGAAGATGTTTTTCGAATTCAAATGTCTTCTTTGCTGCTCCAGGTAATCTTAAACAAGCATCAGAACGGGTGCAAGCACTTCAAGAAGCAAGTCGCATCAAAACTGGTTTATGAGATGGGGACTATGACCTTGGAAGCACAATCTGAATCTTGTATCCTGAATGACGGAAACACCAGAAATCTAATTAAAGCTACCAGATCAAAATTCTCTTCTGCAAGTTTTCTTCTGATGGGGGGAAAATAGAACGCAAAGATCAGGTCCACTGCAAGGATATCACATCTCGCATTAAGAACAAGTTGGTGCCAAAAGAGAAGCAAGCAAAGGGATTGCTGGCGAGAATTGTAATGCTTGAAGATTTAACTGAGGAGGAAACATGGCTGCCCCTCATGAGTCATGACAGTTCATCGTCTGTTAAATCATGTTTTCCGTGAAATTATATGCTCCTTCTTCTTGAGGAGGGTCACTGTCCTAAAGTTGGCATCATCCCCAGTGAAGCTCCACCATAGAAATGTCGAAGGAATGGTAGTGGCATGCCATAGAGCATGAGCATCTACATATCCCTGGTAAGGTGGCAAGTCGTGCATCTCCAACAGCATTGATGCAGCTCCACCCATGATCACCACCCACAATCTCCAGCGTGAAAGCTACCGAGTGGCACCAGCCTATACTGCCCATATAAGAATCTGTGCTACGCCCATTGTAACACACACTTTCATGTGCAGACCTGCAATAGAGTGATCTTTAAGACCATTTCTGGTAGCAGACTCCCAATATCGAGCAAGAGAAGGATTCAAGCTATCATTTGACCAAGTACATCAGTAGGAATGATTGATGCACGCATTTGTTTTTTCATTTTGGAGGTAGCAGCAACTATTTTGATACATCTTTTCCGTATGGTTGGCATCGCCGATTGTATAAACTGATTCAAAACCAATCTTGAGTTGTCTACCAGTTAGCCAATGATGACCACTAGCTTCGGTGACAAACACACAGAGCATTCGTGAAGACCTGTGACTATTTTTAATCCAGGTCTGGATATCAAATATACAAGGCCACAGTTGCAAGCAAACTGGTCCCCCCAAAAAAGTTAGGGATGAGCTTCTGAATATTGCATATCAGAGATTCACATAGTACTCCTGACCTCATGTCAATGAACCCAGGTCGAGCAATTTCTTGAAACTGCACTAGGCATTAATGTATATATTTCAAGGATAAAAAACCCTTGTGGGTGGAACAACTCTGGTAATAAGGACATCAAAGCATGGCTTCCAAGCATTCACATACAGCTATCATGGAACATGCTGACGCAATCTTGAAGGGCACTCTCGACAACTGTAGAATTAACTGGTGCTGGAATGAGAACTGACTAAATAAAAACTAGAAAGTACATACCATAATCAAGCTTATAGAAGTTGAGATACAAGATATATATGGTCACAAATGCAATAAGAGGAGTTGCAACCATGACCCTGGGTGCCTCGTCTGTAACATTAAATGCTCTCAGTGTTGCCAATATGAGAGAAAACCTGAGTAATGCAACCGCAGATGAATAATCCAGCGTTTCTGTGAAGTCCACATCTCTGTCAATGAAAATACATTAAAAGAACATCCAGAAGCAGGATGAAACCTAACAGCATAAGCAAATATAGGTACATTATAATCAACTATTAGGGAGATGCAACTGAATTGAGATTATTATTTCTAACGTGAGAAATGATTGACAATGGGAACCAAAACAAGAGTCAAATTGAACCTCTAGCCTTGAGTAGCATAGAATTCCTATTATGATGCATTTCCAGGATTGAATCCTGATATCCGAAGTCAGCTTTAACATAAAGCACACAACTCTGAATACAAACTGAAGGAAGATGGAGCCTAATTCCTGGTTACATTTAATCTATTCAGTTAAGCTTGTCTGACCTGTTGATAATCCTGCCCACCTATTCACAGTCTTGCTTCGTTTCTCTTTTTTTCTATTCAATACAAGAGGCTATTGGAAGCAGAGTTGTTTAGGTCAAAGGCGGTTCCCTATGTTTGAAATTTGTAAGTATGGGTGATGATTAATTGCCACATCAACATGTAGAAAAAATCGAACCACCAAATTAGCGGTCACATTGTGTAATAAACTGGCGGTTTAATGTAACTGACGCATGATGGCCAGTGTGAAGACAATTTTCATATTTCATACAACATTTTCAAGTAAGAATGAACTAAACAGAGTTAGGACTCTTTTTCTATACAGGAAGTTTATCAGCCAATTTTCTACTCAATAAGGCAGGATCTAAAATCATGATACAAAAGGTCGCACCCAATGATACAAAATTTGAGCAAAATGAAAAGCATCTGTTCAGCAATGCTTACTTACTGAGATAAAGAACTCCAGAACCAGTAAATCATGGACAAGATTCCGTAGACAGGCTGCAAGCTTGTATAATCATAGTAACTTCTCTTTTCTGGTCTCAGGGGTAACTTGTAGTACAAAAGGATGAAAAAGGATAGCCACCCATGAAAATGCACTGCAAGATTGAGCGCAGAAAAGCGACAGAGACAAAGGTTCAATCAGCTTATCCTAGAATAACTGCATTCAGCAAAAGAGGACCTTTATTCTCCTAATGATTGGAAATAAAATTTAAAAAAAAAAAAGCAAACTAAGTAAAAAGAGAATGAAGATGTGTCTTGCTTCATTTAACATTTTAACTACGTCCTTACACTCCTTACCTTTGCACATCAATCAATGTACTCATGTGATTTCTTAGAAATACAGCCTGTCTATCTCTTAACAACAAACGTAGAGGGAGAAGTAACTCACATGGACAATTTGAATCAGGCTTGTTTGAACAACAAACGTCCTCAGACTCCTCTCAACTGGAAGAGTGCCCTGCTTGAATCCAGATAAGCTGAGAAGTGCATCTCCAGTCACTGTTTTCATGAGATTTAATTTGAGGCTGACATGCCATAAAACTGATTAAAAGAGCCTCAATACTTGACTAATCCCTTCAGGCTTCCCATCGAAAGAGATACCCGAGTCATTAGCAAAATATAGATGGGCAAGCTTCACCTGCTGCAGTTAGGATGGCATTTTATGCTGCAGGTAAACAAACGAGAGAAAACTTGTATAGCGATAACAAAGAGGTAAGGAGACAAAGGATCTCCTTGTCTAAGTCCCTTCTTCCCTGGGAAAAAAAAAAAAAAAAAAACTTAGGAGATCCACCAAGATTAACAGAAAATCTGGAATTAGTATTGCATGCCTCAGCCAACTCACATACACAGGAGGGATGTCAACAGGATGCAATATATTCAGATTAAAATCAGTGAACCAAGTCAAAAGCTTTCAAGATATCAGCTTTAATGAAACACCTAGCTGAGGTAGATTTCCCATAATTATGTTGGACAATTTCATGAGCATGAAGTATGTTATCAGCTATTCTTCTTCCTTCAATGGGTGCACTCTGACTTGGACTGATAAAAGAGGGAAGCAACCCCCTTTACTTTTGGAGAAAGTATCTTCAGAAAGCACATTACAGCACCAAATGGGTCTATACTCAGTCATCTTTGGAGGATTTGGAACTTCGGGCACCAGAGTGATAGCTGTTGCAGTCAAGGAACCAAGGAGCTGAGAAGGAGGCAAGAAATCTAGAACAACCTTGGTAGAGTCCTGTCCCACTACACTCCAAGCTTTTTTGAAAAAGGAAAAACAGGTATAACCATCATCACCATCACTTTTTTGTCTTCCATAATAGACCATAAAGCTCTGAAGGCCAGTAAGAATTCTGCAGGAGAGAGAGAGAGAGAGAGGGAGAGAGAGAGAGAGAGAGAGAGAGAGTGTGTGTGTTTTGAGGGAGGCAAAATAGGAAAACAAGGAAAGACAGAAAATGAGGAGAGAAGAAAATGAAAAGTAAAAAAGACAAAAAGGGAAGCTAATTGGGCCTTTGAATATGCTTAATGACGAGGTGTGAATTTCTCAAGGGGATACTTTTAAGATGTGAAGTTAAAAGTGCATTTATCTTGCAAGTTTTAGAATTCATAAAAACGAGATGGAGATTTTGGGACTTAATTACCACAATAAGTGCGAAGTAATAAAAATATTTAGTAGCAGGATAGTTTTGTTCATGATCCTCATAAAGGAAAAAGGAAAATTATGGCATCATGTTCCTGTGTCCTTCAAATGTCAAGCACTTCTTGCATAGAGGTGAATCTTGTAATTGTGTGCTAATGCACCTAATTTGCTTTTAGGTTAAGCCCACTTTCACCTCCACGATCAGCTTTTCTCGTTTGTCTTTCGATGCTACACAAATATTGATCTTTGAAATCCAATTGAATCGGCATCGGTTCATCGGGTAAATATTTCCTAAGAAGTTTAAGAGACCATTTAAATAGTTGATGAATTCTTAATCGTATGCGGTAATTCTCTATGTTTTTAAGATGTTAGGGCGATTGCCCCACTAATTAATTTGGTGAACTGTATAGATAGACTAAGTACGTTTTCCCTCACTAGGGACAATGTTTCGGATAATGTAATATGAGATTAATCATTCACAAACTTTGACTTATACACTGCACGTAAAAGCTACTAGTTTACACATAATTGAGGAAGTGACATGCAAATCTGTCACCTACCTAAAGATGCAAGTTCTAGAATCTTGTCATGTCATAAAAGTTTCAAACCAGTCTAAAGATGCACTATTGTTTTCAACAGACGTCCCTTCCTTGGGAACAATCAAACCTAAAAAATCAGTCACAAGATGTTATGATTCAGCCGACATCCTAGAACTAATCACAAAAATCCGATCTTTGGCTTTCTTTTTGGCTCCGAAAGTAAACATGGGTAAATGCCCAGCCGTGGTTTCTAATTCTGGACCGTAACAAGTTCTACTTTCATATCATTTCACTTTTTATCTTCTTAGGCACTTGACACCAACAGATTGATGTTTGACTCTCTACATTACTTGTACGTGCAAAATAATCTGACACATAGACCACTTAATCCGAGTCGTAGCTTACAAATGATCTGACCCTACAATGAAGCTTCATGTCATATTTAAAATCTCTGTACATTTTGCCCCCCGAAGTGAACTAAAATAGTCAGATTCTTCCCTTGTATGGGAATCTGCATCTATTTGCCCTCTTGTACCAAGCTAGATTACTCCAACTCAACTCACCTGGACATCCACTTACCCTACCATATATAATCGAATCGAATCTAATCAAATCCAATATTATTCAAACTGAATAAAAGGAATGTGAGATGGAACCGAGAAACGAAACGAGAAATGCATTAGGTCTTTCAATCAACAGAAGCATGAATTCTTCCATCAGGTACGTACGTCTGCATGCTTGTAGCCTTAGCAGCTAATCCATGAACAGCAGCAATACATCCACATTAACCGAACCAACATAATTGACTTACAATAATGTCCCTTCATACTGTATATGCATGTATATCAATTTAGCCACGTTTCGCATCCCTCGTTCCCCCCATCTTTAGTTTATAGATATTTTTTTTTTTTTGTTCTTATTGTTAAATTAATATTTCGAGTTTGAATTCAGATAACGTTTTATTAAATCGAATTTATTGATAAAGTTTTCCCCAATAGATTTTAAATTAGATGATGAAGCCCTTTTATAGTGGCACAAAAGAGGATATAAAATAAAATAAAAATTTCCTCTTTTTATCTTGAGGAGCCGAATTCCTCTGCAGTTATCATGGTGGGTCCAGGTCATGGGGTTTTCTTTGGCTGATAGAAATAAAGTTGGAAGTCCTCTGCACGTGGAGGCAAAAGGTGGTGGGCCTAGGTCAAAATTTTGACCTTGGGCTAGGGGTGAGCATGGTCCGGGGTTGGTCCGACCACCCCTAACCCTGAAACCAACCCGCATGATGCTTGGCCCTAAATTTTAGGGCCATGACCGACCCTATTGAGTGCGGGACCAAGGACCGGACCGACCCAATGGGTTTGGTGCGGTTTGTGGTCAACCCGGGACCGATCGATAATTTTTTTCGCCTTGTTTTTTATACTCCATAAAAAAGCAAACCTAAATTACACATTCATCGACAATGCGGTATTGTGCAACTAAACTATAAATACCAATACATATTTAACAAATTTAAGATGACACAATAATAAAAATTCCGTACCTGCTAATTGCTCATCGAAATATGAGATAAGATGGAAAGTTCTTGTAATCATCTATCTTTAATATTCATAACACCATATGCAAAAGCATTTTCCTACATTTAATCATGTAGAGTCCACTCAACCAAAAAATGAGCTTCACGCCACTTGAGTAGCAAATCACCGTAGCAACTATAGTACTACTCTACTCTTCAAAAACTTCTACGATTTGACACAATTGAAAAGCAAAGTGCAGCTGAAATTCATTAGTAAAATACAATTAAACCATAAAAAGTTCAAAATACTTAATATAAACCATGAATTATAAATTCACATCTTGTTAATTCACTTGAATTTCTAAACACCTGAAAACAAAACAATCAATACATAATTAATACTCAACAAAATTTTTAAATTGAAATTACTATTAGTGCTATTGATAGAACATCTCAATATAATATAATATAATATAACAGACATTTTACTTAAGTTTGAATATATAAAAGAATTATAAATAATATAATATAATATAATATACAGGGTTGGTCCAGGGTTGGACCGACCCAAAACTCTTAGGACCGAGGACTAACCCGCACAGTGTTGGTCCTGGAATTTCGGGACCAAGGACCGACCCAGTCCCCTTGGGAATCGGACCAGGACCGGCAGGGTTGGGCCGATCTAGGGTCGGTCCAGGGTCGACCCTAGACCGCTGCTCACCCCTACCTTAGGCACATATAAAGAAAAAGCGGAAGTCTCCAAGAGGGTTTTTCGCTGCTGCAGTCCTACAAGAGAAAAAGGAGCCGCCCGTAGGAGCTGCACGTAGAAGTCACGCGAAGCCTTGAGCAAGAACGCAAATCCATATGTATGCGAAGCAGGCATACGTAGAGTGTTATACTTTGAGCTTGAACGCACGGTGATTTTTGTGCAGTGAGTTTATGTCCAAGTGAGTTATTTATTTATAAACACTTTGAGTTTATAGTTAAATTTAGGTGTGGGAAACACTCGAACGTGCGAGGGATTGTAAATTATGATTCTCCGATTATAGTGGATTATCTGCTGCTGGCTCTCCTCGTGGACATAGATACCGATACTCGGACCGAATCACGTAAATTTCTAGTATCCTTATTATTTCTCATTTATTTTTCTGGTGATTTTGCGTCGACGTAAATTGCAAGATCCTATCGTTTCCGTGTATTATATTTCAACACTTATAGCCAACATCACAAAATCCTACCATCATTTTCCTAAGGAGAAACCCTTTCATTTATTTACACCAGATGTCCTCGACATCATATTATATATTGCTAGGATTTAACTTCATCATGTTTGTCCATGTGTTTGTGGTTGTTTTAGATAGATGGATCAGCCTTCTAATCTTGGCTAAACCAAGCAAAAACTCTATAATACTTCTTCCACCACCTCACCCGTTCGAGTCCGCTCTTCCCACACCAGCACATTCCACGCGCCTCTCCCACCGCCGTCACCATGGATCAGCACTCCCCACCGCCAGGCACTTCCGGCTCGGCTGTTGATCATCCTCCGGTCTCCAGGAGACACCCGGAGTATCGTGGAATTCGGTCTCGCGGTAGGAAATGGGTGTCTGAGATACGAGAGCCACGACAAGTCAGGCGCATTTGGCTCGGTACTTACCCGACCGCTGAGATGGCCGCAGCTGCTTATGACGTTGCGGCCCTTGCCCTGAAAGGCCCTGGTGCCCTCCTGAACTTCCCTAGCTCGGCCCTCACGTACCCCATTCCACCTTCCAGATTGCCAACCGACATACGCGCTGCCGCATCGAGGGCAGCAGCTTCAAGGCTTCCAAGGCGGGATCTTGACATGGACTCGAACGAGTGCGTGGCAGCTTCGGGGCAAGAATTCATCGACGAGGACACCATTTTGAACATGCCGAACCTGTTGGCCGACATGGCGGAGGGGATGCTCATGAGGCCGCCAACACCGCAGGAATCACCGGAATATCTCAATGAAGAAAGCCTGTGGAATGATCCGTGACAAGAATGAAGTCATTCACGGCGTCACTTCAGAAATAGGGAAGCTATGTTGTTGTGGGAGGGAATTTAGAAAACAGATGTGTGAATAAATGGCAATTCCAATAGTATATCACTGTGGCATGGACTTCCTGGTTTGTCGCCGGAATTTATCAACAGCTGATTGGTTTGTGAGTTGTGATGAGTTAATGTCATGCGTACCCGGTTCTGTCTAGTTGGGTGCATATTATGTAATAAAACGCCGTGGTTTGTAAGTACTCAGTATGAACGACTGGGGTCACTCACACGGAATCAAATATAACCGCTATCCATGTTTTCAAAGTGAGTTTCGAAGGTTGGTCCCAAACGACTTTCTGGTTTTCTTTTCCTCAGCAATCACATCGTGTCGATTCGTCGTATTTGAAAAATGTGTCACTTGTAAAACGTGCTTTGATTTTTGCAAACGTTTGCCGTTAGTGCATTATAAGATTGAGTGATTTCATATTCCTTCTTCTACCTAAAACTTGAAATCTATCATCAGAACAAGATAGATTCTTTAATTTTTGGAATCTAAAACCTATTATGCATACTTTGGAACGTTGAACCTACCCGTCAGAATAGGTTTCCTAATTTTTTAATCTTGAAATTTACCTTACATATCGTATAGCCCGAAACCATACCGATTCACATCGATCCGGTTGTCAAATTCCCAATTTTATCCTGAAACTATGCTCACCTCTAATGCATTACACCGCAAGCACCTATAAGTAGCTTTTCAAAAAAATTATCCAATTAGTCTTAAATCTACTATACAAAAGTTAGTTCAATCATAAACATTTCAACTATATTAATTTAGTCCTAAACATTTTGATGATTTGTCAATTTAGTCTTAAATATTTTGCTTCATTTCCAATTTAGTCATAAATATTTTCACATTTGTCAATTATCCATTCCAGCCAAATATCTCAATAATTGGTTAAAAACTAAATTTGGCAAATCTTCAACACAATTGTACGCTCAAAAAACAATTGGCACAATTAAAAAGTTTATAACTAAATTGAGATTTAAGACTTTTATGATAACTATGTCGTAGCTTGGCTTACGCTAATCCGTTTTGCCAATGAAGGGTTAACAATAAAAATAAGAACAAGCAACTTTGCGTTTCTTCATCTTCATTTATAACCACTTATTTTCTAAGGTTTTGGAAGTTTGGATCTCTAGTTAAATTAGTCATCATGATAATGTCTCATAAATCCCACATAATAGAGGAGATACCAAAATAATAAGAGGTAATTATACAAATGACTTCAGAGCAATTGTTTCTAATAATATAATGGTGGGAAGGACATTAAAAGTGTCATTATTTTCGTGCAACACGCACCATGAGGACAAAACTTTTCAACAAATTACTTTAATGGTGCATATGATAACGCTTCTTGGCCGGGGAACAGTTTCTTTTGAGACATAGTTCTTTTTTATTTTTACTCCGGGGAACAATTTCTGAGTAAAATAAGGTGTTTGATAACTACACAAAATTTCTATTCTTAAAATAAAAAAAGAATAGAAATGTGTTTGATACGATTTTTTATTTTTTGTATTTATTTATTTTTTATTCTTGCTCACAGACCACCGACCACCACCGCCGCCACCCGTCGCCCATCACGCCACGCCACTCGTCGCCGTTGCCCGCCATCGCAAGACTGCCGGTCGCTGACCATCGCCACCGACCGCCACCGCACGATCGCCTGCAAGTGGCGGTAACGGTCGACGAGCGACAAGCAACGAGCAACGGGCAATGGGCGACGAGCGATGAGCGACGGCGGGAGGCAGCCGCAACGGCGATCGGGGGGCAGCAACGACAACGGCCGGCGGTCCTGCAATGGCGACCAGCGGTCGATGGCAATCATCGGAGGTCGAGGGTGGCCGGTGGGCTGTGGTAGGCAATGACAATGATCAGACGACTGGGGCGACGGACAGCGACAACTAGTGGTCGGCCAACGGTGGCCAGCGGTTGGCAAGCGGCCACCCAAGGCTACAATAAGCAAGAAAAACAAAAGAAAAAAAGAAAAGAAAATTTGGCTTATTTCTAGAGATTATTCCCGGGAACAAAAAAATAATTTTTTTGTTTTTTGCTCCCGGGAACAAAAGTTCTACCAAACGGATTTCTGTTCTTTTTTTGTTCCGAAGAACAAAAGAACAGGAATTGTCAAAAACAGAAACATTACTATGCAGGCCCTAAGTGCCACTTATTCAAAAGAACAATCGTTGAAGTGTCAACTCTACTTCAAAATATCAAAAATCTAATGTGGTAAAATTTTATTAATTTCCTCAACCGATGTGGCTTATTAGCGTGCATAGTCAACATTAAAAGCCCTAAACGACGTTGTCTACATGTTTTATCCTAAATATAAATCCCAATTCGGACAAATTAAAAAATTTCATCTCTTCAAACCCAAATTGGGATAGAGGCAATTTGGGTCGAAGAGTTGAATCTTGTGATGACGATTGGGGATAAACTACATACCGAAATTCATGGTTTTTTGTTTGAGATTCCCTTCTTTTTCTTCCTCACTAATTAAATTTAGAAATATAGAGAAAGCCCTTTTTTTCATGCCCATCTGTTTGCAAATACAATCTCTAGCTTCTATTTTCCTTGCTATATTTTTATTTGTCATTTCTTTTCGTATCATTTGATTAATAAATATTGGCATGACCAAGCTCAGCTTCTGTGGGTATGGGGAATGCATATGTTTGCGGGAGAGAAAAACGAAAAAAAGACCAAAGATACGATTTTTAGTATAATCAACATTTCTACGCTTGTCTTTTCAGTAGCAAATTATGGTGGTTGTTGGTTGGTGGTGGTGATGAGTCAAATCAAGAGCAATAGACTTTTTTACAACTGAGGGCGCAAACGCAAGTGGTGACTGCGACCAAAGAGGATGGTCTCTCGCGCCTAAGCTTGATGCTTTGGCGTTGCTCAAAGAAGCTCTTGCACAGTCAAAGGCGATGAATGGATCGACATTGCTCTGATGAGTGCAGCGTTGTTAATTTTCTCTGCGATTCAAAGAATGAATGAGTGAACGATGATGATGACAAGACGATGAAAAAAGAAGAAACTCAGGGCCTTTTTTTGCCACAGAGAGGGAGAGAGAGATTAGTCATCTTCCACGTTGGACTCATTTCTTTTATTATAAATAACCATGTATAAATAAACTTTTTACTAAATAAGCCACATAAAACTTTTGGCCAAAATGTATCGTCGAGGCACTTAAATGATTGTTTTTTCTCTAATTTGTCATTTAAGCGATTCAACGAAAAGTTTTGAAACCAAAGAGAGTGTCGTATGAAAGTTATAATACTTATAATATCATTTTCCTTATAATGTAAATTTTAACAATCTAAATAAAAAATAAAAACCTGCCAAATTACATAATGAGGAATAATAATTTTCTAGAAATGTGATTTTGTGCATTTGGATACATCAGTTATCACTCGAGATTCAAAAGAAGAAAATAAGATTGGGTAGGCTTCAGGCCGTAAAAACTTAAAAGTAGAAGGAACAAAGCAATTATCGAGTTGCATAGTTTCTACTAAAGCCAAAAAAATAACATGTAAATTCTGCAATATCTTCTAATAATGAGCTTTACGATCAGCTTTTTTAAGGAATTTTGATACTTTTAGAGAGAAGGGGAAAAAAAAAGAGAAAAGGCCATAAAAAAAATCCAAACTATACCCACTGTAGCATATTTACTCTAAAAAAAAATTATGACATCAAAAATCTAAAATTTGTACTCGTGTAACGCATTTACCTTTTATCGAGATTTTGTTAATAAGCATTGTTAAAAACTGGCCATATGGACATGAGAAGGCAAACCAAATTGACATAGCGCCCTCGTAACTTGAATGAAATAAAAATATTATTTTAATTAAAAATTATCTTATAAAATTTTAGTAGAGTAAATATGTCACATAAATATAAGTTTGGAGTTTTTATATTGCAAGAAAAAATTTAGTATAAATGAGTTATAGTGAGTATAATTTGATATTCTTTTATGTCAAAGTAATAAGTTTAAGATAAATATATCATAATGCGCATAATTTGTAGATTTTGATGGGTTTTTCTATATTAAAAAAAAAAAAACCGGCATCATGAGTGGAATCTTTGACCAATTTAAGGACGAGCACAAAGACGTGGGGCGTAATGTGAAACATATGTCAATCATTCTAAAGCGAAGTCGTGTAACTATTCACACGTTGGGAGACTAAATCGGAATTTGCTCACGATGACAGGCCAATTTTTCAATACATCCACTTGGCGATATCAAATATTAATGACTCCAATGATTAGATCAAATGTCACCAGGAAAGGTAGAAAGTGTCGATAACTCTTTTTAACTTTCCCCCTCTTTATTTTGTAAAATTGTGATGATTTCTTCACGTCGATTGGATGGCAGGGTTGAAGGATGCTTAAAAATTTTTCTGGTTTTTTTAAGACCATTTCTGCTCATAAAATGAAAAAATAAATAAATAATGGAACAAATAGTTAGTCAAGATTTCGTGTGGCATAATTGTAATAATATAATAGCTATATTATGCTACAACTATATTTTCACATGTTGTAATTTATGTGTTTCTCAACACACGCTAGACATCTATAACGAGTGCGTGGCAGCTTCGGGGCAAGAATTCATCGACGAGGACACCATTTTGAACATGCCGAACCTGTTGGCCAACATGGCGGAGGGGATGCTCATGAGGCCGCCAACACCGCAGGAATCACCGGAATATCTCAATGAAGAAAGCCTGTGGAATGATCCGTGACAAGAATGAAGTCATTCACGGCGTCACTTCAGAAATAGGGAAGCTATGTTGTTGTGGGAGGGAATTTAGAGAACAGATGTGTGAATAAATGGCAATTCCAATAGTATATCACTGTGGCATGGACTTCCTGGTTTGTCGCCGGAATTTATCAACAGCTGATTGGTTTGTGAGTTGTGATGAGTTAATGTCATGCGTACCCGGTTCTGTCTAGGTGGGTGCATATTATGTAATAAAACGCCGTGGTTTGTAAGTACTCAGTATGAACGACTGGGGTCCCATACACGGAATCAATATAACCGCTATCCATGTTTTCAAAGTGAGTTTCTAAGGTTGGTCCCAAACGACTTTCTGGTTTTCTTTTCCTCAGCAATCACATCGTGTCGATTCCTCGTATTTGACAAATGTGTGACTCGTAAAACGTGCTTTGATTTTTGCAAACCTTTGCCGTTAGTGCATTATAAGATTTGAGTGATTTCATATTCCTTCTTCTACCTAAAACTTGAAATTTATCCGTCAGAACATGATAGATTCTTTAATTTTTAGAATCTAAAACCTATTATGCATACTTAGGAACATTGAACCTACCCGTCAGAATAGGTTTCCGAATTTTTGAATCTTGAAATTTACCTTACATATTGTATAGCCCGAAACTAGACCAATTCACATCGATCCGGTTGTCAAATTCCCAATTTTATCCCGAAACTATGCTCACCCCTAATGCATTACGCTGCAAGCACCTGTAAGTAGCTTTTCAAAAAAATTATCCAAATAGTCTTAAATCTACTATACAAAAGTTAGGTCAATCATAAACATTTCAACTATATTAATTTAGTCTTAAACATTTTGATGATTTATCAATTTAGTTTTAAACATTTTGATTCATTTCCAATTTAGTCCTAAATATTTTCACATTTGTCAATATAGTCATTCCAGCCAAATATCCGAATAATTGGTTAAAAACTAAATTTGGCAAATCTTCAACACAATTGTTCACTCAAAAAACAATCGGCATAATTAAAAAGTTTATAACTAAATTGAGATTTAAGAGTTTTATGATAACTATGTCGTAGCTTGGCTTACGCTAATCCCTTTTGCCAATGAAGGGCTAACAATAAAAATAAGAACAAGCAACTTTGCGTTTCTTCATCTTCATTTATAACCACTTCTTTTCAGAGGTTTTGGAAGTTTGGATCTCTAGTTAAATTAGTCATCATGATAATGTCTCATAAATCCCACATAATAGAGGAGATACCAAAATAATGAGAGGTAATTATACAAATGACTCCAGAGCAATTGCTTCTAATAATATAATGGTGGGAAGGACATTAAAAGTGTCATTATTTTCGTGCAAAGCGCACTATGAGGACAAAACTTTTCAACATATTACTTTAAAGGTGCGCATGGTAGCGCATCTTGGTTAAGGAACAGTTTCTTTTCAAAAATAGTTTTTTTCTTTTTCTTTTAAAAGAAATAGTTTTTTTCTAGTTCTACTTCGGGGAACAATTTCGAGTAAAATAAGATATTTGATAACTGCACAAAATTTCTATTCTTGAAATATAAAAAGAATAGAAATGTAGTTGGTACGATTTTTTATATTTTGCATATATTAATTTTTTATTCTTGCTCACGGACCACCGACGCGCGCCGTGGCCGTCGCGCCACTCCGCCGCTCGTCGTCGTCACCGCCATCGCGGGGATCGCGCCACCAACCATTGTCGCCGACCGCCACCGCACAATCCCCGCCCACAAACTGGCGACTGGCAGTGACGGCGACGGCGGTGGTGACAGGCTACGAGAGACGAGCGGCGGCCATGACGGCAATCAAAGGCGGCAACGACGGCAACCAGCGGTCCTATGTTGGTGGCCGGTGGTTGACGACGGCAACGACGGTCGGTGGTGGTCATCGGAGATCAAGGGTGGCTGGTGGGCTGTGGGCGGCAACGACGACAATCAGACGACGGCAGAGACGATCAGCGACAGCCAGCAGTCGGCCGACAGTGGCCACGGTCGGCCAGAGGTGGCCGGCGGTTGGCAAGTGGCCACCCAAGGCCGCAGCAAGCAAGAAAAACAAAAGAAAAAATTGGCTTATTTCTAGAAATTGTTCCTAGGAATAAAAAAGCTACTTTTTTATTTCTTATTTCTGTTCCAAATCTGTTCCTGGGAACAAAAAAATAGATTGTTTGTTTTTTGTTCCTGGGAACAAAAGTTTTACCAAACGGATTTTTATTCTTTTTTTGTTCCGGGAAATAAAAGAACAAAAATTGTGAGAAACAGAAACGTTACCATGTAGGCCCTAAGTGCCACTTATTTAAAAGAACAATCATTGAAGTGTCAACTGTACTTCATAATATCAAAAATCTAATGTGGCAAATTTTATTAATCTCCTCAACCGATGTGGCTTATTAGCGTGCATAGTCAACATTAAAAGCCCTAAACGACATTGTCTACATGTTTTATCCTAAATATAAATCCCAATTCGGACAAATTAAACAATTTCATCTCTTCAAACCCTAATTGGGATCAAGGCAATTTGGGTCGAAGAGTTAAATCTTGTGATGTCGATTGGGGATAAACTACATCCCGAAATTCATGGTTTTTTGTTTGAGATTCCCTTCTTTTTCTTCCTCACTAATTAAATTTAGAAATATAGAGAAAGCCCTTTTTTTCATGCCTCTCTGTTTGCAAATACAATCTCTGGCTTCTATTTTCCTTGCTATATTTTTATTTGTCATTTCTTTTCGTATCGTTAGATTAATAAATATTGGCATGACCAAGCTCAGCTTCTGTGGGTATGGGGAATGCAGATGTTTGCGGGAGAGAAAAACGAAAAAGAGGCCAAAGATACGATTTTTAGTATAATCAACATTTCTACGCTTGTCTTTTCAGTAGCAAATTATGGTGTTTGTTGGTGGTGGTGGTGATGAGTCAAATCAAGAGCAAGAGACTTTTCTACAGCTGAGGGCGCAAACGCAAGTGGTGACTGCCACCAAAGAGGATGGTCTCGCGCTAAGCTTGATGCTTTGGCGTTGCTCAAAGAAGCTCTTGCACAGTCAAAGGCGATGAATGGATCGACATTGCTCTGATGAGTGCAGCGTTGTTAGTTTTCTCTGTGATTCAAAGAATGAATGAATGAACGATGATGATGACAAGACGATGAAAAAAGAAGAAACTCAGGGCCTTTTTTTGCCACAGAGAGAGAGAGAGAGAGAGAGAGAGAGAGAGAGAGAGAGAGAGATTAGTCATCTTTCACGTTGGACTCATTTCTTTTATTACAAATAACCATGTATAAATAAACTTTTTACTAAATAAGCCACATAAAATTTTGGCCAAAATGTATCGTCGGAGGCACTTAAATAATTGTTTTTTCTCTAATTTGTCATTTAAGTGATTCAACGAAAAGTTTTGAAACCAAAGTGAGTGTCGTATGAAAGTTATAATACTTATAATATCATTTTCCTTATAATGTAGATCTTAACAATCGAAATAAAAAATAAAAACCTACCAAATTACATAATGAGGAATAATAATTTTCTAGAGATATGATTTTGTGCATTTGGATACATTAGTTTTCACTTGAGATTCAAAAGAAGAAAATAAAGATTGGGTAGGGTTCGCCAAATTTGATAGGCTTCATGCTGTAAAAACTTAAAAGTAGGAGGAACAAAGCAATTATCGAGTTGCATAGTTTCTACTAAAGCCAAAAAAATAACATGTAAATTCTGCAATATCTTCTAATAATGAGCTCTAGGATCAACTTTTTAAGGAATTTTGATACTTTTAGAGAGAAGGAAAAAAAAAAAAAAAAGAGAAAAGGCCATCAAAAATCCAAACTGTACCTACTGTAGCATATTTACTCTAAAAAAAATTTCTATGACATCAAAAATCTAAAATTTGTACTTGTATAACGTATTTACCTTTTATCAAGATTGTATCAATAAGCATTGTTAAAAACTGCTCACATGGACATGAGAAGGCAAACCAAATTGACATAGCGCCCTCGTAACTTGAATGAAATAAAATCATTATTTTAATTGAAAAATTATCGTATAGAATTTTAATAGAGTAAATATGTCACATAAATACAAGTTTGAAATTTTTTACATTGCAATATAAAAAATTTAGTAAAAATGAGTTATAGTGAGTATAATTTGATATTCTTTTATATTAAAGTAATAAGTTTAAGATAAATATCTCATAAGGTGCATAATTTGTAGATTTTGATGGGTTTTTCTATATTAAAAAAAAAAAAAAAAAACAACTGGCAATATGAGTGGAATCTTTGACCAATTTATGGACGAGGACAAAGACATGGGGCGTAAAGTGAAACCTATGTCAATCATTCTAAAGCGAAGTCGTGTAAGTATTCACGCGTTGGGAGACTAAATCGGAATTTGCTCACGATGACAGGCCAATTTTTTAATACATCCACTTGGCGATATCAAATATTAATGACTACAATGATTAGATCAAATGTCACCAGGAAAGGGAGAAAGTGTCGATAACTATTTTTAACTTTCCCCCTCTTTATTTTGTAAAATTGTGATGATTTCTTCACGTCGATTGGATGGCAGGGTTGAAGGATGCTTGAAATTTTTTCTGGTTTTTTTAAGGCCATTTCTGCTCATAAAATGAAAAAAAAATAATAATGGAGAAAATAGTTAGTCAAGATTTCTTGTGGCATAATTGTAATAATATAATAGCTATGTTATGCTACAACTATATTGTCACATGTTGTAATTTATGTGTTTCACAACACACGCTAGACATCTATAACAGTTTTTTAACATTGGGTGAGACAAGTTTATGAGGAATGATAGTTCTAAAATTACAGCAGTAAGATTTTCTCCAAACACACTTATCAGATCAACTCCATTCCGCCATTCAAAACGTTGAGAAAACTTATTTTCATTTATTTGTCTTCGACAATTAATATGCCAAACATTTAGTTTCCTGGGCAGCATATTCACACATCACTTGCCAGACGGTCCAATCAGATCACACCTTGTGTACAGCAAATTAAAGCACTTCAGTGAAGCCACCCAAGGTGACGTTGAAAACTTATAGAACAAAAATAATATAAAAAATGAAAAAAAAAAAAAAAAAAACTCGCCCTGTAATGCAGCTAGGGTTTCAACACGTGAGGCAAAAACAACAGGAACTCCACTTTGCTGTGAAACACTTATTCTATACGACCTTGGGCCAAAGGGGATGTGATTTGGGCAGGAATTAGTGCAACTAGCCGTGATGATCTCAATGTTGTTCTCGAAATTAACGATGGAGGCATGGGAAATTATTCGGAGAGGACTTTAATCATTTGATGAGACAAGTTAAATTAGATGCACCGAGCCGTAATCATCAGTTACCAATATAATCCTGAGAGATATGATGAATTAAATCTTACTTTGAGAAACTCCATTATGGTCCAAGGAAAGAGTCATGATGGATTCAACCTTAGTAGAGATATGATGCATTGAGGGGACATTTGTGACATCGAGGATATTGAAGGGACATCTCCGATGTATGTTATTTTCACTCCTTACATAACAAAATCCACTCAATTTTGCTAAGAAAACAAAATTGCCATCAATCATTCGATTGCATTGTAAAAAGTGGTGTCCCAAATTTATTTTCCTTCCTTCTTTTTTCAGTTTTTCTATTTTTATGTAGGATTTAGTTGCCATAAGTAAGAATTTCACATTTTCCTTATTGGGGGTATCTCATGTATATTATAGGAGGCTTTATGTTTATATATTGTTATATCTTACTTCAATTGAAATACTTTTGTCGGAAAGAGAAATTTCTTAGAAATTGAATTATGTTCTACGTTGTTAAGCAGATTTGTGGATTAGATGTCAAGTAGAGTCTAGAAAACTTCTAACATAGACCGTTTTTTAACACAATCATTTGTTTATAAACTTTCACTTTTATTGTGCATATCAACATCAAACATTTTTCTTATCAATTGTTTTTCATATACATCTACGTTTAATGAGATGATGAAACAAAAAGACGCTCTTTAAAGATTTTCAAAGCTAAACTTATGGTTACATTCTCTAACGTGAAATTTTGAAAGATGAAATTTAATTAAACAAAACATTGCCTAAGAATAACTTTTTTTTTCTTTAAAAGTGCCAGTGAAATCTCATCATTTTGCATTGACAAAAATTAATATCATCTTATGAAGTGTTTACCAAAAAAACATCAAGATAAGAAAGGGTTTGATAGTAAAATGCACAACAAAAGTAAAAGTTTATAAACATGTGATTATGTTAAAAAATTGTCTATGTCAAAGTTTTCTAGATTCTACTTGAAAAATAATTTACGTATTCATGGAAATTACTCTTTTCCACAAAACTCATTTCTCGGAAGTAATATCTAAAAATAAAAAAGAAAACATAATGCCTCAATATACATAGGATAGTCACAATAAAAAAAAAGATAAAACATGTGAAATGCTTAATTATGGCAACTAGACAATGGATCGAGATAAAAAAAATAAAAAATGAAGGAAAGTAGATAAATTTTGGGGCCACCACTTCAATGTACAATTTTTTTTTTTTGGTCGAAACTTCAAATTGCAATTGAATAAAGGCAATGTTGTCTTTTTGTGAAAATAGGTAGATTTGGTCATATAGAGAGTGAAGATAGCACTGCTCCTTTGTAGATTACGAGGTTTTGATGAGAATATACACACTCATCTTTGTTAAAATTTACTTTACTGAACTAATAGTTCTTTAATTTTGGCATAAAAAATGTATTAAAAAAAAGGCATTAAATTGTCCAATGGGAAAATTACCAAAAAAATTTCTAGACCTATTGCCCTTGTATAGTCCTCAATCTTTTAATTTGGCCAATTTATTACTAACTTTTTAATAATTTGCCAATATAGTTCATCCGGCCAATTTTGAGAAGAAATTACTAACTTGAACTCCGACCGTCATACATGACACTGCCAAAGCTAATGTAAACAATTTTTGCAATTTTTTTGAATTTCTAATATTTTAAATTATTTATATATTCTTTTCTTTTATTTTTTTTCTTTTATTGCAATCAACAAGGGCCCAGCGACCCTTGCCCACCATAGGCAAAGGATGGCCTCATGTGACCCTCCTTGGCCATTGCCTAAGATCGGCCAATGGGGAAAAGAAAAGGAAAAACATAAAAGAGAAAAAAAAAAGAAAAATAAATGAATAAAGAGAAATTTTTTTATAAAATGTCTATCATCGTCCACGCCACTTAAAATGGCTAGTGTTGACTAGACCACCACATCAGTATTTTCTAGTCAAAATTGTCCGAAATGATTATATTGATAAATCATCAAAACATTTAAGACTGAATTAGCACAATTGAAAGATTTATAACTAAATTGATACGGGTACAATAAGTTTAAAATTTCTGTGATAATATTTTCCAAACTCTTAACAATGACACCAATCATCCAAACTTTAACCCCCATATTTTTGTTACACTAGTACAAATTTTGGGTTGAGAAAAAAGTTCGGGCAATTGGTATCACAATAAGCAAAACTTAGCATTTTGTGGTAGACATGGCATATTTTTGTTAGTTTTATCATATAAATTTGGGGCTTGGGTGATGGAAAAATAAAAAAATTTGGAGTATTGGTGTCACATGGGACATAATTTAATTTTTTTTCTATGGTATATTCCCTAATTTTGAGTGAACTAGGACGACCTAAAAGAAAAGAGAAGGCATGATGTTTTTCAATCCAAACAAAGGAGCTAAATAATTGAAGTAAACACTCAAATGTCAAACAGTATAAAGATAATTTATTGGTAGAGGTGGCAACCTGAATTGTAAATCCACTTTCTAACTAATTTTTAATTGGCCAGGTGACATGGGTTTCCTGGAATTTTTTTTTTTTTTTTTTTTATTGTGGGTATAAATGGCTTAAGAAAATAAAGCGCCCTTCAGTTTGGGTTAAGGTGAGTCTCAATTAGGCCCATTTCAGTTAAAAGAGTGAGACTAAAAATTAAAGAGTCCCAAAAGAAAAGAAGGCGGCCGAGTGACGATTTTGACCGAAAACAAAGGAAGAAGACAACATCATGGTGGACTTATGCCCCGTTTGGCTCAGGAAAAGCTTTCCCAACAGACTTTAGGCCCTCAAAACCCTTGGGAAAAATATTAGGCATTTAGCTAGTATTTTTGAAACTTCATAGGCCAAATGTCAGCATTTATAATGCTAAAAGCCCAATGCAGGTCCGGACCTACTTTAAGCTTTCGGCATTTTGGAAATGCAAATCAACTATTCATCCACATCATTATTCATCATCTTGCCTGTTCATCTTCGTCTTCCTCGATTTGCCGCCTAAGCGTCGAGTTTCTCCAGCAACTGCCATTGCGCCTGGGGTTTGCACATCCCCAGTGACCACCACCTGGGGCTGATTTTCTGATATACTTTGTCAATGTTAATGCCCTGTTTTTTCTAATATACTTTAATAAATTGGTTTATAGAATTATTTTAAGTTTCTTTCTTAAAAATATTTTAAGTGGTGTGCTTAACATTGTTTAAGAAGACAACATCGCGGCAAACCTACTCTTATTAAACTATGAAGAAGACAACATCACGGTGAAAATTAATTGTCTTTTTTTTTTTTTTTGGTAAAGGGTGAAAATTAATCGTCTTCTATCTTAAAAAGGTAAAAATAAAAAATAAAAATTAATTAATTAATTAAGAAATAATTTTTTTATTTAATAAAAAAAGCAAATACCAATTTCATCGACTAAAACCTATCGTTGAATTTATTCATACAAAACTTAACATAAACACATTACAGTTGATTATAGTGAAAGAGTCGAGACAAGTTAATTGAGTTGATTTGAGTGTTAATGAGTCAGGTCGAATGTAGGTCGTATATTAAAACAGATAAACCTATTCTTAGCCTGAACCGTCCACGTAAGTGTAATTATCTGTCAGCACAATGCTCACCCATGTTTTAACGTTGCTCATGTGATGCGTGAAATTCTAGCCCATGACCCAACCTAGAACTCAAGCTCCCCAACTGGCTCAATGAGCTGGTCTATGGGGTCATCCGTCTTTTAGAAGCAACAATTTAAAGAGAAATTACTAAGAACTAGAGACCGGATGAGATCAAGTACATACTAAAATTATTTTGCATAAAAATGACTTAATACGGGCTACACATGTCAATTTGATGAGAATCATTTTTTACCCCACCCACTCGCTTGACAGCTCCATTTTTGGGGCACTTTGGTAGTTTGAATAGCAGCTTGATTTCTTAGTGGTGACGAAAAAGATCTTTGGTCCTCAAAAGATTGTGTTGCATTAAACAAATAAAATCTTTTGGAACTGTTGTGGGTAATGTAAATTTATAACAATTTTCCTCTTATAAGCGAGTTACAAAAGTGGGGCAGAGATCAAGCCCCATAGTCCGGCACACCCCGTTCGAAAATCTTTGACAGGCAACTTTGTGAAGTGTCGTAAAACCCAATCGTGCGTCGATAAAAGCTAAAAGGTATCTTAGACATCTTTGCGATCCCACTTTCTAATGTCGATCACTACCCATGACATGAAATTTGATTCCAAGAATGACAGAAGCTGATAAATGCATCAAAAGGTTAAAAGGCTAGTCACTAGACATCAAGCATTTTCCTTTCTCAGTACAAACAGTGATTTCCTCATAATGATACCGATTCAAAGAGAATGTTCATGATCCAATCTTAGTCCTTTACTGCTCCAAATAATCTTAAACAGACATCAGAACAGGCCGAGCACATCAAAAAGCAAGTTGCATCAAAACTGGTTTATGAGATGCGGATCATAACCTTGAAAGCACAATCTGAATCTTTTATCCTCGATGACAGAACCAAAATAAATCTACAGTTGAATTTTAAGCTACCCAGATCAAAATTCTCATCTGCTAGTTTTCTTCTGGTGGGGGGAAATAAAATACAAAGATCAGTTCCATTACAAGCATATCACACATCGCATAAAGACCGACTTCTCGTCAAACGAGGAGCAAAGAGAGAGAATGCTGGCAAGAACTGTAACGTTTGAAGACTTAACTGAGGAGCTACATCTGCCATCATGACTCTGATAAACCGTGTTTTCTGTGCATGTGCCTATTTCTTCTTCTTGAGCAGGGTTGATGTCATAAAGTCAGCATCATCTCTAATAAAGCTCCACCACAAATATGTCAGAGGAATGGTAGTGGCATGCCATAACGCATGGGCATCTACATATCCCAGGTAAGGTGGGAAGTCATAGATCTCCAACAGCATTGCTGCAGCTCCACCCACAACCACCACCCACAATTTCCAGCGCGACGGATGCCGAGTGACACCAGCCCATACTGCCCATAAAAGAAGCTGACCTATGCCCATTGCAACACACACTTTCATGTTCAGACCTGCAATAGAGTGATCATTAAGACCATTTCTGGTAACAGACTTGCGATATCAAGCAAGACAAGAATTCAATCCATTATGTGACTAAATAGATCAGTAGGATTGATTGATGCACCCATCTGTTTTTTAATTTTGTAACTTTCAGCAACATTGTTGGTGTCACCGATTATAAAACTGATTCAAAACCAACCTCAAGTTGTCTACCGGTTAGCCAATGATGACCACTAACTTCATGACAAACGCATTGAAGACCACCAACTATCATTTATCCAGGTTGGGAGATCAAATATACAAGACCACAGTTTTTGCAAGCAAACCAATCCCCCCACAAAAGCTACAGATAAGCATCTGAAGATTGCAAATCATAGTACTCCCGACGTCATGTCCCTAAATCCAGGTCAAGCAATTTCTTGAAACTGTGCTAGGCATTAATGTACATATATCAAGGATAAAAACTGATTTCCAACACATTCATGTAGACATAGTATCAAAGTGTGGCACTAGGCATTAACATACATATATCAAGGGTAGCACAAATCTGACAGTAAGAGCATCAAAGCATGGCACTCAAGCATTCAAATTCATGGCATCACGGAACAACATGGATTTACAGCACATAGGAGTGCCAACACAATATTGAAGGGCATTCTTAACAGCTGTAGAAATAATGGGTGCGTGAATGAGAACTGACTATATAGAAACTAGAAAGTATTTACCATAATCAAGCTTATAGAAGTTGAGATACAAGATATGTGTGGTCACAAATGCAATAAGAGGAGCTGCAACCATGACCCTAGCAGCCTCGTCTCTCACATTAAATGCTCGCAGTACTGCCAATATGAGAGAAAACCCGAGTAATGCAACAGCAGATGAATAATCCAGCTTTTCCGTGAAGTCCACATCTCTGCGAAGTAAGTACATTAAAAAGAACATCAAGAAGCAGGCCTGAAACATAACAACATAAGTAAATATAGGTATTTTACAACCAATTATAAGGGAGATGCAACAGATTTGACATTATTACCACCAACGTGAGAAGTCAATGCCAACAGAAACAGAAACATAAGTCAAATCGAACTGCTAGCCTGAAGTAGCATAAATTCCTATTATGATTCATTTCCAGGACTGGATCCCAATACACGAAGTCAGCTTTAATATGGAACACTCGACTCTAAATACAAACTGAATGAAGATGGAACTATTTCCTGGTTTGCATTTGAGCTAGCCAGTTCAGTTTCTCTGATCTGTTAATAATTCTGGTCACCTATTCAGATGCACTCTTGCTTCGTGTCTCTCTTTTTATATTCAAATTAGAGAGGCTATTGGAAGCAGAGTTCTTGAAATCAAAGGCTGTTTCCCATGTTTAAAGTTCTTAAGTATGGCGCGATGATTAATTACCACATTGACAGGTAGAAAGAAACGAAATGCCAAATTAGTGGTCACATTATGTAACAAACTGGTGGTTCTTTCATTGTATTTGCAATTCAGGAGAAGGTATCAATTCCCAAACAGTACTGCATTATGTTCAATCTAACTGATCCATGATGGGAAGTGTTAAAACATTTTCCATGTAAGAATGACAGCTCAACAGAGTTAGCCCTCCGATCCTATGCAGGAACTCCATTAGCCAATTTCCACTCATTAACGCAGGGACAAAAATCATGATACAAGAGGTGGCACTCGATGATACAATACTTGACCAAAATGAAAAGCATAAATTTGGCAATGCTTACCGACTGTGAAATACAGAACTCCAGAACCAGGAATTCATGGACAAGAGACCATAGACATGCCACAAGCTCGTATATTCATAGTAAGTTCTCCTATCTGGTCTCAGGGGTAACTTGTAGTACATAAGGATGAAAAAGGATAGCCATCCATGAAAGTGCACTGCAAGATTAAGCGCAGAAAAAGCAACAGAGACAGGTTCCTGATGATGGAAGCAAACCAGTTTAGATGCATGTTGAGTGTATATGCTATCAAATATGATCAGATACACACATCATTGTTTGATAATACTAGAAAGCAAATTAAATGTGGAAACCTGAAATCCATAGACACGCTTGAACGGCCATTTCCCATGATATTTAACAGGTTCATGGCCAAGTTTCTGTCTCTCCTCTTCCCTCACAAGCATACACTGATACCGGCAATCACTCTGGCAGTCCCAGTGTTTCCATCTAAGGTAAAGTGGTTCTTGCAGATACCAAGGACCATCAATAGGTTTCCCATCAGAAGAAAATTTACAATGTGGGAAGCACTTGTCTCCCACACACCCAGAACTTTCACACTTTTCTATGCAAGACCTGGCAAAACATCAAGACAAGCCATGATGAAATGGAAAGTATTCCAATCAAAGGGCAACCTTCCAGATTGAACTTATTTCAAACCAGCAAGTTGATAGGCCAACTTACAAGAATAAATCCACAGCCATTCAAAGAAAAAGAAAAACCTTTCAGGAAGAGGGCATTTACTTCAAATCCTAAAAGGAAAACAAGCGAAGAGCAGAAGCAACGCAAAGGTTCAGTAAGCACTTCCTGGAATAATTGCATTCAGCAAAATGGGACCTTTATTCTAGTGATAATAGGACATGAAACAAAGGAAAAGCCAAGCAACGGGGAACTAAATACAAAGCGAGTGAAGATGCATCTCGTTTCATTTTGAACTTTTTAACTACGTCCTCAGACTCCCTACCTTTGCACATCAATCAATGTACTTACAAACACAACCTGCTCATCCCTTAACAACAAATACGGAGGGGAAAGTCACTCACATGGACAAGCAGATAACGAAATGCATACACAGACGCGCATAAGAAACTTAGAATAGACATAAATAACCAAAAGAATGGATACCATCGGCAAATTGTTGCATCTAATTAGCGAAACTTTCTAGTCGTCAACGTGTCAAAATCCATGGCTTCCTAAATATCACACCTCGACTTGCATCTCTTAAACCTCCATAAACCGCCAGATGGCTAACAACACAGAAGTCAAAAATAAAGCTTTCAACTTTTCTATCTTCTTTCCTAGTTAGACGCATCGATCTAGAACCCATTTCTCTCTAAACTCAAACATAGACGAGCAGCACTCTATCAAAAAAATCCAGCTTCTCAAACGAAGACCGAAACCCGCACCCCCCCCCCCCCCCCCCCCCCCCCAAAAAAAACAAATCCAAGACCATCCACGAGACCAAGAATCACCAATCAGCAGACCCCATTATCCAGCAGATCCACAACCATCCTGAGCAGAACAATCGAGCGAAATGAAGACAACCCAACTGGCCGGAGAAGAAGAAAAGCCACCTGTAAATCGGATCGGCGTCGCCGGCGCTGGCGTCGAGGGCGGCGACGAGAGAGGAGAGCACGGCGAAGAGCAGGAGCGCGCGAGAGGGACCCATCTGATGGTCAACTCACGAGCGGTGTTCCATCGGGAAAACGATCAGATTGAAGAGAGAAAGAGAGAGAGAGAGAATGGAGAAGTGCAGAATTTTCCTGAGGAGCTGATCTTCAGATGTTGATAACCATGGCTTCTTCTTTGACCTCCCCCAAAATATAATGGATTAGCCCCTATTAAACACTATTGTAAAACCCATTTTGCAAATAGTGTTGTGGAACATTAAAAAGAGGAAGTAGGGTTGAAGTGACGTCAACTTTTTTTTTCCCGATCATGTATGACCTATCTTTCACGAAATTGATAAATAGATTTAGTATGACACATGTGAAAACTCGCTTAAAGAGTTATCAAACCCTTTATTAAGTGGTTTCTCGAATTAGCGATTCATGAATAACTCGACAATTTAAGCTCCTATTCTTTTGACTTGCTACTTTATTAAAAGATCCGGCTGATTTTCATATTCTTGTCTTGGCATTACATGCTTAACTATGGCTAAATAAGGAACAATAGAGACAATTTAGAGTGAGTTTTGCCTCTCATTCTTTCTTCCTGATATGTGATGTGAGTCACTAGTCGTTGATATATAGAGCTTACCATTAAGAAAGATATTGATGGATTGTAAGATCAAGACAACTTAGCCAAGATTCAAATCATAAATAGAGCCACGTGCCGCTTTGCATGCGGTTATTCATATTTTGATAGGCTTTATAATTAATTTACTACTTCAATGTACAAACTATTTAATACTTTCTCTCAGTAGATATGAACACCAATGTCTGTAGAGCAAATGAACATGGTATGACCTTACAAAAGCAAATGTCCCTATGATGAACTAGAGAGAGATAGGACAGCATTGAGGTTGGCAAGGCACTCGGTAGGAAGTCCTAGGAAGGAGTTCATCAAGAAGTCATCAATGGGATCAACGCTTGCCACTCCCACCAATCTACAATTCCCTTCCTCGTCCAATCTCTCTCCTCGGCCGCCTCTCACGGTCCCCTTCGATTCCTCCGATGTCAACACGGTCTCCACGATCAGCGGCGGGGCTCTGTAAAGGCTCCCGACCGAGAAACAAAACTTAGCCTTGAATTGAAGATCGACCTGCGAGTACAAGATTGCAAATTGAAGTTCGAACCCGATGAAATCCTCGATATAATCATCATTTATCTAGTTTACTGTGAATTTTTACCTTGCCAGATTCTTCGCAAATCTTGCCTTCAAACAGCTGTGGAACAATGTCTATCTTCAGGAAAGGCGGCAACGGCAATCCTAAGAATTTAGTAGTTGCGCTCGTCAGTGACGGGATATAAAGCGTGTCGAGGTCGAAGGACACCGATATTTCTCGGGTCGGGTCGCCGTTCGAAGCCACTGAACCTTGCCCACGTCCGGTACCTCCTTGAGCATTGTACTCGAAATCGGGATATCTGGAGATGCCGAGCTTGCACGCCCCGAGTGTCTTGAAGTCCACTCTGTAAGCATTAGGCCTGGAGAGTGGGACTTGAGTGGCTGCGGCTGTCGAAGCGAGTTGTCCATCATTCTGAGCGTAGGAAGAACAAGAAATGAAGGAGATGGATTTTGGAGCGACTCTTGCTTTCATCGTTGGGAATTTGCACAGGATTGGGGAGTTCAAGGCATGGATCTTGCAACCCATTTGGGCGTGTGCTCTGTTATTGAGTTCAGGAGAGGCAGGGGAAGAAGAAGAGGGTTTTCTTCATTTCTTTTTGTCCCTTCTGGTGATGAATTTGTGTGGAATTGGTCCATGTGGAGCTATGAAAAGCACAGATATATTTCTGTCCTTGAGAAATCAATACGATATATGGGGATAAAGCTTGGGGTAATCAGAACGTGAGGCTAACATGAGCTGAGCTGGAACCCTTCCTGGCCACTTTTTTTTATCTTGCCTTGATGCATATCGCTCACGAGCATGTAGAGCTAGCCCATTTGACTAGAATACGAACCCACGGAGCGCATCAAGGAGTATAGTGACAATATAAGAGACCCGGATTGAATTGGTCAAAAATTCAATTAAAAATCACTTCGGAACCGGATGGAAGTCCCATAAACAATCGTCCCGTTGTGGTCCGCTTTCTTGATTAGCTTAATTGATCAGGAAAAACCTGCCCCAACCACCCAATGCAGGTAGGTCGCCCCGTCCTGGTACACCGGATGAGGATGCAGACAAGGGGTCTAGGGAAGGACTGCCATCCTTCACCTCTCAAGGCAAGCAGATTTTCAGAGATTGATGTAACAAAGCTCGAGCTCTGACAAGATAAGACCGTTGATGAACTGGTCCAAGAAGATGGTCAGATTTGAGTAACTTTCCATGTGAATCCAAATTCATGTGCCAGGACATGAGACAAACGACAGCTAAACAAGTTTTTGGGCGCATTCGACCTAGCCGCCTGGACCGGGAAGGCCCATCAAAATTGAACGAGGGATGTTGTCCATATGCAACTGGGCTGGCTCCAAACTCACAAAAATCCAACGTTGGCTTCTCAGATAAGAATTCAAAATGATCTTGAGAAAGAAACCGAGAAGATAAAAGAAAACTTGAGAAGATCCACCATTACAAACGCTCAAGACTCAAAAGACCCTCACCCAAGAATGTGTAATCCTTGGCTACTCCTCATCAATCAATCATCTCTAGTTACAACTTGTACATCTAATGAGGACAATGCTCTGTCTTCTCCCATATATTTTCCGCTAACTAGGTCACAGCACTGTCGAATTAGCACATATACAATAGGTAGATTAAATTGCACCATGTCCAATTTCTTCAGCAGACAAGAGAAGATCTAAGAGAAGTGGGAATCAACGTGCACGACGACCACCGGATTACTGACTCAGTCACCACAAGATCTAGTCGCTCCTGCTCACCAAGGCCAATTGTTCTATTCCTCTTGCTATGAATGCCCCATACTCTATGCTCAGTCATTCCTCCGCCCCTCCTAACTTCAGCTATCTTATGCTCCTCCTCTCCCACCAAATGGTTGAAAATGACCGGTGATGAACTTGGCAAGGTAAACAGCTTACCTGACCTTGCCTCTGCACATACGCAAATCTATGGTATCAGCTAACAAGAATTTAAAGTAGTCAACAACAGTAAATGAAGAAACATGTACCTCCATCTGCAGACGCATATGATGCCAACCCTGATGGAGCACTTTCTTGTCCATTCATTGAACCAGGACTGAAGAAAGAAAAGCTTGGCATTGAGGGAATAGGAGATGAGAACTCCAGGGCACCAGAACTACCACAGCTGCGGAAGGAAAAACCACCAGAAGCAAGGCATGGTGTTGATGGTTCAGGAAAGAAGGAAGAAAAAGATGATCTGCACGTAAATGTGGGCGACTGAGCTTCACATGTAATTTGTGTTCTGTTGCCAAAGCTGATATCTTGATCCCTAGGCATATGCGTGGCAGAAAATGACACCCCACGATCATCAAATCCTTCAGAAACCCTATGCTCCCATAGATTTAGGACTTCAACATTTGGTCCATGGCCGTCCATCCAGGCATGTTCTTCACAAGGACAATAATATGCACAATTAGGAGGTGGAAATACACATAAGATACAATCATTTATAAAGACATATACATGGTATATGTACACCATGGGTATCAAGTCAGAGATCAAAGTAGTATGCTCAACTACTTATCTTGCATAAGCATCATTAATATGTCCAGTGAAGACGAAATACGCACCCAAAAGGACCTACAATGCTTATTCAAGAATCACATCAAAGTTAATGCTGAGTGAAGCATTCTGGTCTATTACCAGTATACCATACAAGCCACCAAGATGCTTTCAATCTTTTTAGATTTGATAGTCAGGATCCAACATTGCATTACATACAAGATTTTCCTAGGCAGATCCTTAAGCACTGGTATAGTGGATATTGCAGAGAAGATAAACTTTTTGTTGTACTCTTTCTCAGAAAAGAAAAGGCAAAGATAACCTCCTTCCAGAGAATATAAGGAACAACATGGAACAGCCTCTGCATCACACTAATGTCATCTAATAATTGAAATTTGGCTTTCGCCTCACCGTTAAGTATGGGATGCCACACAAACATTCACTGAAAGTCACATGAGGTAGATGTACACACACATAGGTTCATAAAACTAGCAGCTTTGTGTTAAATTACATTAAGCAGAAACAATGTAAATTGACCTACCTAGAACCTCCTGAGCTGTGAACCTTTGAGAAGGGTCAACACAGAGCATACCCTTGATGAGAGCCTTTGCAGATGCAGATATGCCATCCCAAGGACTGGACGGGAATCGCAGATCAGCTATCCTAACAGCATCAAATATACGTGATTTGGTCTTCCCCCAAAATGGCGGCATCCCACTGAGGAGAATATAAAGGATGACCCCAGTACTCCAAATATCAGCACTCTGGTTATAACCCCCAGATAACACCTCTGGAGCTATGTAAAATGGACTCCCAACAGTCCCGTGCAGACTCTGGCCTGTCAAAACATGCTGAATCATAAAACTCACTATTTGGAGGAGAAAGAACAGGTAGCAATGAATATTATTAACAGAGCAAGAATTAAGACCATACCGGGCTTAATGTAAGTGGCGAGTCCAAAATCAGCCAATTTAATGGGCGAAGATGAGGCTTTGGTTGCCAATAGAATGTTTTCCGGCTTCAAATCTCTATGGACTACCCCTTTCTCATGACAATACAAAACCACTTGCATAAGATGCCTGAAGAGAACCCTAGCCTCAGCCTCAGAGAATCGGCCATGTTCCTCTAACTGGTGAAACAGTTCCCCTCCCGCACAAAGCTCCATAACCAAGTGAACGTAATCTTCCTCCTCATAAACCTCTTTCAAATCAACTACATTTGGATGCCCAGATAACCTGGTCATTATCTCGATCTCAAGCTTCACACTATGTACATCATCAGAAGTCACCAGTCTCTCTTTGGCAATCGATTTGCACGCGAGGAGTTCCCCAGTTGACTTATGAGAACATGCTCTGATCACACCGAATTGACCCCAGCCCAACTGCTCACCAAGTGCATATCTATCCTTCAAATTCGAGATCTGCTCCGCACCCAAAATCGTTTCCCTCAAGCCAGCAACTTTATAGTAGTTGCACGCCTTTACTGATGATTCGCTGCCGCTGTTGCTCTTGGCAACAGCCATAACAAATTCTTACCCAGTGACTATCAGATTCTTGGGTAGGATCCAAAGCTATTCCAGATTTTTATGTCTGCCCTTAAACGTTTCGAACCCTTTCGGAGCAACTAAGAATGCCAAGTTTTGAAGTCAAAGATCCTTGTATTCTCCAAAAGCATACCGTTGGTCAAAATCCGAAAGGAAGCTTCTGGTGTGAACAGTTGCTGAAGCTGACGAGGGCTCCTCCTATCGTGATGGTCACGACATCATTTTCCTGGGGAGGCGAGAAGCAACTTTGAATGGACTTCAATCCCGAAGAGAATCATCTGGATCTGAAACATGACCAAAAAAAGCAACAAACTTTATCACATCGTCTTCTCGTTGGATTAAACTAATAAAACCCACTCATATCAAACAACAGCTAGCTACTCTGACCAACGTGAGCGACTCCAAAGCTGTTGATTTCAAGGTCCAAAAAAGGAAATTTTTTTTTTTTGGTCTAGTGGGCAACCTGCTTCCAGCAGATAAGATAGAGGGCGATAAGGCAAAACGACAAAATTTTCAAAAATTCGAGAGTTTGAAAGCGAGAGCAACCAAAAAAGCTTCCATCTTTGAGAACCCTAATGCCTCCTAGACAGCCAGTAACGGACCTCAATCGCAGCTGAATCGCTCAGACGACTGATCATCAATGCCGATCGGCTAAAAAAACGTTCTCTCAAGTCGCGCGCACAAAAGAAAAGTTACCCGAAAGCGAAAATGCTCTCTGCTGAAAATTCCCAGTGCACGCACGACGACTCCGCATCCAGGAATCGCGCTTACATGGAGAGCAAGAGAGCAGAGACTGCGAGCGAGCGAGAGACAGAGGCAGAGGAGAGAGAGAGAGAGAGAGAGAGAGAGAGAGAGAGAGGAAGAAGATGCCGTTGGAGCAGGAGAAGCTGCCCGATTCAGCTCCCTTCTCTCTCTCTCCCTGTGTCTCTCTGGATATGCTTGCGGGGCTCTCCCCCACCTCCCCTCTCTCTCCTCTCTCCCCTCTGTCCTGCTCCTCTGGCAATGGCGATTCGCTGTGCTGCTGCGCTTTTGGGTGCTCTGTTTTTTTCCCCTGCTTTTTTCGAAAATGAAAGGGCCTCCCACTCCTCGGATGTGAACTCTTTCTTTAATTGCGTTTACTTTAATTTGATTATGATTTAGTGTGTTCTCAGCAAAGCTGGTCAACCGTTGTAATTTGCAACGATGCCCCTCGCATATATTTTTTTCTTGGTTTTGGCAACTCGTACTTTGGTATTTATGAAAGTACCCCAGTCCTCCAATCCAACATATGTTATACTAAAAGTGACTCTGCACGTTGAGTATTTAGTGAGAAACTCAAGAATTTATTGATAATCAGCAGTAATGTCGACCCAAGAGAACGAGAAAATATGATCAGAACAAGGTTAATAGAAATTTTGTTAAACCATTAACATAGTTATAAAATATCACATGTATATGGTAATGTTTAAAGTTTAAAGTAATAAGTAGTGAAATTAACGTTGTTGGAACAGGAAATTAATAGTGATATTCCTTTTACAGCTTCATGCTTATTAATATAACCCTAAACATACTATTTTTCCTAGAAAATGAATGTTGTAAGAGTAGACGAGCAGCCTTAATGAACATAAAATTTTCAAAAGGAGAACATATCTATGAAACCTGCACAAAGCATCGGCAAAGATTATGAGTTTTAGAGTATCGCAAGAGAGTGACTCTGTTGACATCGAATGATGATTGTGAATCCCCTCAATAGGATGACTCAATTTATTAGAAACTCACACTAAGGGTAAGTTTATTTGAGTGAAGAAATTTTCTTCGAATTGATGTTCCGGATTTTCACACGTTTAATTTGTGTTTGAAAACACATGTTTAGTTTGTTGAAAATGAATGGTTCAACAAAAAGCTATTTACAGTCAATGGAATTTTTTCATACTTAAAACAAGATAAATGAATGCCCCAATTTGAAAAGGGGAAAACAATATTTTTGAAAACGTGATTTTCATGAAAAGTATTTCTTTTTATCTTAAAATTTTTCCAAGACAAACACACTCAAACATAAAATTTAGATTAATAAATTAGGGCGAGGCCTCTCCCTTAAAAAGAAAAATGAACATAAAAAGTTGAATGGAAAGACTGCTTCAATGCATGTGAAATTATGATAAGTAAAGTCACTTGCAAATGATTCCATCTACATGGACAATCTCAATCCTACTTTTGTAGCCACCACAAACACATGCCTTGTTTTTTAAGAATGTGTTTGGGTTTGTTGTGACCTTTGAATGTAACTGTTTTTGGTGGGGAGAGATTTATAAAGAAGAACAGATGAGATCCAACCTAATGGAATCTCATTTTTGTGTGGATGAGTATTGGATTTCCATCGCCCTCTGATGACGCCATAGAGATAGGACTTAACTATCAAACCAGTGGAATAACATTAACACCAAATGCTGATTTCTACTGTAGTCTTATATTTGAATGTTCAATAATAAATTCGGAGTGGTACTTTCATATTACCCTTGAAGAGTAAGGCTACGTTTGACACAATTTTAATAAGGAAATTTAAGCTTCTAAAGTTTTTCATGTCAAAGTTGAGGCGTTTGGCAAGACAATTTCAGAGATTTTCGATCAAAGTAAGCATTTTTTAAATTCCTTAAACTAATTCAAAAAGCTACTTTGGATTTCCCTCACTAAATTACGTAAATTCCAATTTTATCTCCGCCAGTTTTACTTTGATTATATGATTGCCTCATGTGACGTCGCCGGCAAGCCCAAATTTGACCATGCAATGAGCCAAATCCGACACCGACTGCCTGAGGCAAGGCTGTGCAACCTCAAGGTCACGTTGGCAGAGCTCAAGGGCTTGGGGTCGCGGCAGCTCGGCACCTAAGTTGGTTGGCCTAATCCACAGCCGTTAGGCAAGTCAATTTCTCTCTCTCTCTCTCTCAATTTAATTTTTATTTTGAGAGTTGCTCTTCAGATTGGATATAAAAAGTTTGCAGAAAAGTGTTCACCAAAAAATATTTATATCTCTTGAAAACCCTTTGCACAAACAACGGCATAGGCCGTCACTCACTTTCCTCCGTTGAACAATGTCTTTGTTGATGGAATTTTATCCCAAACATACAATTCATTCATCCCAATTTCCTGTTTTAACTTTAGTTTTTCTTTTTTTGGATCTAGATTGTAACTTTAGTTCAAAGTCGATAAAAAGTGGTGAATACTAGTAAACAGTAACATAGATGCTGATTGTTCAGCCAATATTGAAGTGACAATTTTTTATGACTTTTTTTTGAAGTTTTTTTCTTTTTTTTTTTCCCTCTTTTTCCTTGGCTTCTTTTCCCCACATTGACCAGCGAGCCTCACCAACCACTGGTGAGGACCACAAAACCCTCATTGGCAATCCGCAAGGGTTGCAACCCTCGCTTGCCTTGCTTAGATTTGGGTGAGGTCTAGGAGCCGCGAGTAAGGCAACTTCGCTCAAGCCCTACCGAAGGTGGCCAAGGCCTTACGTATTGCAAACAAGGCGATCTTCGCTTGTGGCTGACAACGCTATGGTGAGGTTGGCCTTGTCCAAATTTGGGCGAAGCTGCCTCACCAAAGCGTCACGGGCCACTATGAGAAAAATAAGCCAAAAGAGGAAAAAGAGAAAAATGAAAAGGAAAAATAAAAAAATAATTAAAAAATAATTAAAAAGTTGCCACGTAAACATTGGTCTTTACCAAAAAAAAAAAAACATTGGTTAGATGGTTAGATGGTTGGTGCCAACCAGCATTCATGTTCGCACCAACTAGTCAAAATTGGCCGAATAAACCAAATTGGGGAAAAGTGCTAAAAAAAGTCTTAAACCTTTTGCATATGTGCCAATTTAGTTATAAACTTCTTTACTTTGCGCAAATTCAATTCTTTCCAGCTAATTTTAGTCGAATTTTGCTAACCAAGCACCCGCTGGCTGACTTAGCATGATTGACGTTAACGTGGGCAATTTTTAATAACATTTTAATATTTTTGCATTTTTTCCCCTTCTCCTCTTCCATTCTCCAGCCCATTGCTAGACCTTAGCGACCGGTGTGGCAACAGTCAACAAGGCTCGACCTCATTGGATCTAGCGAGGTCGACTCTCGCTAACTTGGCGTGATGCCAGCTTGAGGCCACCTAGGCCGCAAGGGTGGCCTCACGTCGAGCTAGCAAGGGTCACCCTTGCCAATGGCCAGCGAGGGCAAGGTTGATCACCGAGGTCTGACGATTGGCTGGAGGAGGAGGAGGAGGAGAAGGGAAAAAAAAAACAAAAAAAAAAAGAAAAAGAAAAAATACTAAAATATTATTAAAAATTATCCACCGTTAGCACTGGTCGTGCCACGTCAACCAGTCAGTGCTCAGTCAGCAAAATCCGGCCCAAATTAGTCGAAAATGACTGAATTGACATCAAGTAAAAAAGTTTAGAACTAAATTGATACGAATGCAAAAAGTTTAGAAATTTTTTAACACTTTTCCCAACTAAATTGGTACAATTACACAATGTTTAGGACTGAATTTATGACTGAATTGATACAATTACAATAAAATTAGGACTTTATCGGTAATTTCCCCACATGTGAAAAGCATCTCTCGGTTGTAACTAGCATAACTTACTCAACGATTGAGGGTCTACAATCCTTTCAAACCTACATGGGAAACAAAGAACAGCTTTTTTCCTTTGCCTTTTCCTTTCTAGTCAGCTTCCATTTTGTGACGGCATTTTCCTCAATCGGACAGGTCTTCCCGGACAGGACTTTGACTTTGACTAAAGTCTGCATTCCGTCTAGGGACGGATCAGAAGAAAGCCATCATTCTCTCCTAATGGTAAAGTATGAAATTCTATTCCTGATTGCCCCCTTAGCCTTGCATAAAAGGAAACGTCTTCTTTTCTTTTGCCTCTGACATATTACCTGTTTGTATTAACATCAGGCAACATGTCACTAGCTAATCACAAAATACTGCTTCTTACGTGCCAAAGAACCTTAAGCAAATCTCTCACTCATCTCCTTTATGACACTTCGTCAGGCTAAAATGACAGGGGGAAATGAGGAAAAAAAAAAGGCAACAACCTAAGCAAAACAGGACAGGACCGTGATTTCAGTAGCTCCGCGTTCCTACCTTCATGGGCCGAAGAAAGATAAACATTTTTCGATGTGATATTTAAGCTTGAACAGCAAAGTTCAATAGCTATAGTACCCCGATACATGAAGCACCACCAGGTTTTTCCAATCACAACAGATGATAACACTGGGCGAACAGGCTGAAGATTAGCCACACCATTTCATCTTGCATTTAGATAAGCCCTTATAGTCTAATAATTACTCTCGGCTTCCTTATTAGGTATTGAACATGTGGATGCCTGTTGACATGTTACTGTCATTCGTTATAGTTATTTTACCTGTCACGACCAAGACACTTCACTTTGTGATTTCTGATTTCGTGGCACAATTCTGTCCTCACAGATTGAACATGACCTTGATGGCATTGCCGCCACGAGCACTCGTCTCAAAGGCATCTTCAACTTCCTTCTGGGAGAACCCAAACCTGTGGGTTATGAGGGGCTTCACATCTATCTTGCCGCTCCTTAGAAACTCGAGGCAGAGAGGCCATGTGTTCTTGTATCGGAATATGCCAACCACATCAACCTCCCTGGAGGTCATCAAAGCATGCATGAACGAGCAAAGATATCAAATTCGTTCTCTCCTGAAACCCAGATGCAATGGTGGAACACTTCTTATGCTAGTCTTTAAAAATTAGCACTTGTTATTCGACGACCAAACTGCTGCTATTTTGCTACACTATCTTTGGATCTATAGTTGATTGGTAACAAGCACGTCAGTGGTAGTATAGCTAGGCAATATAAAGCTCACGTCCATATCTGGCCAGCCCTTGGCTAACATTGGCGGAGCAGATTGCAGTGGCATCTATAACATAGAAGAGGGAAAAATATACCTTGCAGCAGCAGGAGTAAGCGGCACAGTCATCTCGTTATGACCCATTCCCACGAGGCAAACTTTGCCACCAGATCGAGTGGCATCCAATGCCGTTGACATAGTTTTATTAAAACCGGCACAGTCAAAGCTCACGTCAATCTCTGTTGCCATCGCTTTTTGTATCAGCACCACCTCTTCAGGTATGTCCTGCAGAAGGGCAAATTCAAGACAATGAACATGAGAGCAAGCGGAAACTTCATTTTCTCAAGTATGAGATATGAACTTATAAGGACTTTTAGAATGCTAGATTGAACCATTCCATCATGCCATTCTCTGATTAAAATGAGGAAAAGCAAACCAAAACCATGAAATGGTAATGAAAATTGAACTGTCAAAGAATCTCAACTTATTCTCCACAAACATTACTACAGCTGCATGCTTCTAGGTTGTATCATAGCGGAAGAGAGGCAAGAGTTGCGGATTGTGATTCTCCAATTTCTTCACAAACAACTTGGCAGACTGAACAGTATAGACAGATGAGCAGCTCAACCAGTAACAAGTCATAATTAACATAAATTATGCAAAAGGCCCTAACATGCACAAACCAATCACTGGCTTCAGCTTAGTTCAATGAAAAACAACAAAATGATGCTTACTTCTAATTTGGTCTAGCATACCTTCATATCTGTAGAAACTTTCACAATATCATCTGCACCCAGATCCTTTGCAACTGATAAGCGGTGGTCATCAACATCCACAATGACAATTCTGGGTGCTCCAAAAGCACGGGCAGCTAACATAGTAACAAGCCCTATAGGCCCTGCACCCATTACCAAAACATTTGTCTCTGGACCGACATTAGCTCGGCGACAAGCATGAACTCCAACACTCAAGGGCTCGCACATTGCCCCTTCCTCCAAGCTCACATTGTCTGGAAGCTTAAAACAAAGGTCTGCTGGATGCACCACCTGTCAATAGAAAGGAAGGTACTCTCAACACTGCCCAAGTTTCTAGATGCATCTCACCTTTTAACTATATATGCAACCCAATTTCAAGTAACTGCGCGGTTCCATGCATCATGCCAAGTCATGCCAAAGGATGTCCAAATGAAGTTTTTATCAATCTTCATTTGTGATATGTTTAGATGTACTTACAAAATCTCGATCAATAGCTATGGCATGACACAAAACAGTTACTATCAGATAATATGTCAAACAGCAGATAGTGAAACAATATTATAATTTTTCACCTGATTGGCGAGAGAACCATGTACAGGAGGAGTGGCAAAGAACTTCATGTCAGGACAGAGATTGTATCGGCCTTCTTTACAATGATCACAACGCCAACAGCTGATCCCTGGCTCTAGTGCCACTCGATCACCTGCAACCAATGTCTTGACTTCACTCCCCACTTCTTCTATGATCCCTGCACACTCATGCCCAATCACCATAGGCTCTTTCACCACGAAATGCGCGCATCTTAGGGTCTGCAAGTCAAAAAACAATCAAAAGAGAGCAAGTGTAAAAAAATCTATTTATAAGCCAAGTGCAACTTGTGAGATGTGATTTTACTAAAGAAGAAATCATAGGTATTGCTAACCAAAGAGAAATATCTTCCTCACTACATTTCACAATCCATATGGCCCAACATATAAAGGAATCCCTCAACCGAGTTTGATCAATCATTCTTTTTTTAACTGATGTACCAGCATCTAAAATGTCCTCTCTCATTGAATAGCCCTTTATAAAATCAAGTCCCCAATCTGTGACTCATCAGAGTCATATCAGTGTGCCAACTAGTCCTTTTTCTTCCCTTCCCCAGCTTATTTTGCGCAATCCACATGAAAGTAAGTCGCCATCCCGAGCCTTAGCTGATAGACTATCGTTAACAGAAGGAGGAGAAATCAATAAAGAAGACGGATTACAGTTATAAAACCATAACCTTCAGATAGTGAACGTCACTCCCACATATACCAACAGCCTTCATGCTGACTCTGACATCATAGGGGCCTATTTGACATAAAAAGCACCGGATTAACCCAGAATCCCGCACACGAGTCATCAAGAAACCGACCAAAAAGGATGCACAAAGCACACAAAAATAACCATTAATAGGCAAAACATCGACACTGAAACTAGAAGTTCCCAAGGAAAGAAAAAAGAACATCAAAAAGGAGATTGAGGGCTCATATGACCAAGTGGAGGGAGGGTGAAAGGTTGAATCTTGAGGGTGTTGAGACCAACGAGCCAAGCAGCCAGGTTCTCTTCATCGCCACCCTCGCGAGACATGCCACCTTTGCCCATTTGCTACTTCTCTCTCGTCGCTCGAGGCACCCGAAAAGCTCACTCCTTTCCTCTGATAGTCAAGTCCAAAGCCCTGTGAATCCAAGACGAACAGGGGTTTTTTATCCTCTGTTCTGGTCGAAATATGGAACAAATGGTTATTATCTCAAGTGGGGTCCGCCGTATTTGTCAGATTCCATCCGATCCGATCCTATCTCTGCTGGCTTCAGAATCCAGTCGTGGGAACCAGCCCACGGGAAAGAGCAACCTCGGAAAAAAAGCTCAAGTAAAAAACCAAAAAGGTTAAGACTTCCACGTCGTTCCTGACTCTGCTTCACCAATGGCATGGCCAATGACGATTTGCCATAAAATGAAAATTACTTGAGCAATTGTTTTACTTCAATTATCAAGAAAATTAGTTTCCTTTTTCTTTTGCTCTTTTGTACTTTTGCTTCATGTGGCTTTTAGCATGAATTTTATTTTTGATTTTTTAATTTTCTTTAGATTTTATCCATCTCCCTTTTAATAGGGAGAATCATTGGAAAAATTCCAATTCCTTATTGGAATGCAAAATCACATATTATTTTTTTATATTTTTTGGGGGAAAGTTTGAAAGAAAGGCCTAAAGGGATTTATTATTGTGGGTGACAGTTCCAGCGGGAAGTGAAGAGGCATGGAAGTGTGGGGGTGAGTGGCCATGGAAGGTAAGCTCAACTAAAGGTGATTGATTTTGGATAAGGTAGTTCTCATCTTAGAATTGAGAATTGCTTACTGGGGATCGATTTCGAAAAATGGAAACGGAGAGCCACCTATTGATTCCATGATTCTAATATGTTTCTGATGTGTGTCGTACGGATGCCACACTAAGCACATGATCCTCATAAAAAAAAAATGATGTGAAAGGGACTCTTATATCTATGTAGGAGTGTAGTAGGCGAATCTGGCCATTAAATTGAAATCCTTACCGTGAGATTATGCTAAAGTTTTAGGCCATGGATGTTAGCGCGAAGGCATTGAAGAACAAGAAAGAGAAAACTAGGCTCAATAGAGAGGACGGTGATAATAGTGGAGATGAATCTCAATTTAGACAACAAGAAGAGATCATCAATGTTATCATTAAGACATTGAAGAAGCAAGTTTACTATAAGAGACTTTGAAATTGATAGAAAACATTAACAATACTTTATTGGCAAAAAAATGAAAAGTTAATTTCTCTTCAAGTTGTAGAAATTATCATCAATATATATATATGTACCGGTCTAGTCTAGGTAGGTGGGTCTACATCTGAAACTAGGAACCGGACCAATCCTCATGGAAATCATTAGTTCGATTTGAGTCCAGCCAATTCTCCATTCTTTTGCACATCCCTAAGCCTGACCTCTTTTGACTTGATCTTGGCTTGGTGGACTCGACCTAGTTTGCTGCGAAGAGCACAGGAACAAGCATTGGGAATCTCGCACCCAAGCGCCGATTTCTATTCATATTTTGAGAAATGATTTCCAATTTTTTAAAAAGAAAATTATTTTCCTAAATTCAAGTATAATTTTTTTTTTTAATTAGGAAATCATTTTCCGTCAACTAATTTGACTAAGCGAACCACACGCTAAAAAATGAGGAAAATATTATTCTTAAAATTATTTTTTATAAAATAAAGGAGCCTTTGACTTTGACTAAAGCCTGCATTCCGAAAAACACGTCATTTTCTTTTAATGGCAAAGGATGAGACTGCACTCTTAATTCCCCCGCTAGCCTGTGTAAACAGGAAAGGTCTCCCTTGTTTTTACCTTTCTGACATGAACCTCTCTGTATTAAGATTCACTAGCTTCTCTCAAAATCACTGTTTTCTACGTGCCAAACAAACCTTCAGCAAAGTCCCTTACTCATCTTCTTACTGGAGCACTTCCTCAGGATAACATAACAGAAAACAGAGAAGTGAAATAGTGAAAAAGGTGACAACCGAAGCAGACCTTCGCAAAACATGACAGGACCGTGATTTTAGTAGCTTCACGTTCCGACAAGAAGCCTTTTCAAGAGATCTCCCTAATGCCATTGTGGGTGTGATGAACGAGTTTTTGGCATGATATTTCGGCTTGAATAGCAAAGTTAACTAGCTCAGTCCATCGATACACGAAGCACCACCGGGTTTTTCCAATCACAACAGACGTTAAAACAGGACGAACAGGCTGAAGATTAGCCACGTTATTTCATCATGCATTCAGATGAGCCCTTACAGTCTAGTAATTATTCTCGGGTTCACGTTATAAGGAATCGAACATGTGGTCTACTAATATTTACATGTCACCAGCCAAGGCACTTCACTGCGTGACGGAAATTTCTTGCCACGATTCTGTTCTCACAGATTAAGCATGACCTTGATGGCGTTGCAGCCACGAGCACTGGTCCCGAAGGCGTCTTCAACTTCCTTCTGTGAGAACCCAAATCTCTGGGTTATGAGGCGCTTCACATCTATCTTGCCACTTCTTAGAAACTCGAGGGAGAGAGGCCGTGTGTTCTTGTACTGGAATATGCTAATCACATCGACCTCCCTGCAGGTCATCAAAGGATGTGGGAATGAGCAAAGATACTGAGAGTTCGTTCCATATATTCAGACGTAACAGTGGAACACTTCTTATGCTAGTCTTCAAATGTTAGCACTTGTCTCTATACGATTAACCTGCCACCATTTTGACACACTTTGGATATATAATAGTTGCTCAGTTACAAATATATCCATCGAAGCATAGTTAGGCAGTAAAAAGCTCAGGCCCATATCTGGCCAGCCCTTGGCTAACATTAGCAGAGCACATTGCAGTGACATTTGTGACATAGCTGGGGAAAAGAATACAGGAGGGAAAAAATATACATTGCAGCGGCAGGAGTTAGCGGGACAATTATCTCGTTATGACCCATTCCCACGAGGCAAACTTTGCAGCCAGATCAAGTGGCATTCAATGCTGTTGACATAGTTTTATTAAAACTGGCACAGTCAAAGCACAACGTCAATCTCTGTTGCCGTTAGTTTTTGTATCAACGCTACCTCCTCGGATACATCCTGCAGAAGGGCAAACTCAAGACAATGAACTCGAGAGCAAGTGAGAACGTCATTTTCTCAAGCTTGAGATATGAGCTTATAAGGGCTTACAGACTGCTAGATCGAACCATTCAGTCATGCCATTCTCTGATAACAACGAGGAAAAGCAAACCAAAACCATGAAATGGTAATGAAAATAGATACGTCGAAGAACTTCCACAACTTATTCTTTACAAACAGTACTACAGAGGCGTGCTTCTAGGCTGTATTATAGCACAAGAGAGGCAAGTTTTCTTAATTATTATTCTCCAATTATTTCACAAACAACTTGACAGACTGAACCGTATAGGCAGATGAGCACCTCAACCAGTAACAAGTCATAATCAACACAAATTACGCAAAAGGCCCTAACATGCAGACCCCAATCACTAGCTTCAGCTTGTTAGTTCAATGAAAAACAACAGAATGATGCTTACTTCAAATTTGGCATAGCATACCTTCATATCTGTAGAAACTTTCACGATATCATCTGCAGCCAGATATTTTGCAACTGATAAGCGGTGGTCATCGACATCCACAATGACAATTCTGGGTACTCCAAAAGCACGGACAGCTAACATAGTAACAAGCCCTATAGGGCCTGCACCCGTTACCAAAACATTTGTCTCTGGACCGACATTAGCTTGGCGACAAGCATGAACTCCAACACTCGAGGGCTCACATATTGCCCCTTACTCCAAGCTCACATTGTCTGCAAGCTTAAAACAAAGGTTTGCGGGATGCACCACCTGTCAATAGAAAGAATGGTACTCTCAACACTGCCCAAGGGTCTAGATGCATCTCACCAATTTAACATTATATGGGACCCAGTTTCATGTAACTGTGTGGCTCCATGCATCATGCCCAGTTATGCCAAAGGATGTCCAAATGAAGTTTTCATCAATCTCCACTTGCTATATGTCCAGATGATCTTACAAAATCTTGCTCAATAGCTATGTCATGACACAAGACAGTTACTATCAGAGAATATGTCAAACAGCAGATGGTGAAACAGTATTCTATTTTTTTACCTGATTGGCAAGAGAACCATGTACAGGAGTGGCAAAGAACTCCATGTCGGGACAGAGATTGTATCGTCCTTCTTTACAATGATCACAATGCCGACAGCTGATCCCAGGCTCTAGTGCCACTCAATCACCCGAAACTAATGTCCTGACTTCACTCCCCACTTCTTCTATGATCCCTGCACTCTCATGCCCGATCACCATTGGTTCTTTCACCATGAAATGTGCGTATCTTAGTGTCTGCGAGGCGAAGAAACAATCAAAAGAGAGCAAGTGTAAAAAAATCTATTTACTAGCCAAGTGCAACTTGTGAGAAGTGATTTTACTAAAGATGGAATCACAGTTATTGCTAACCAAGAAGAAAAATCTTCCTCACTGCATTTCAAGTAATTTTCATTTTATGGCAAATCGTCATTGGCCTTGCCATTGGTGAAGCAGAGTCAGGAATGACGTGGAAGTCTTAACCTTTTTGGTTTTTTCCTTGAGCTTCTTTTTCCGAGGTTACTCTTTCACGTGGGCTGGTTCCCACGACTGGATTCTGAAGCCAGCAGAGATCGGATCGGATCGGATGGAATCTGACAAATACGGCGGACCCCACTTGAGATAATAACCATTTGTTCCATATTTCGACCAGAACAGAGGATAAAAAACCCCTGTTCGTCCTGGATTCACAGGGCTTTGGACTTGACTATCAGAGGAAAGGAGTGAGCTTTGGGTGCCTCGAGCGACGAGAGAGAGGTAGCAAATGGGCAAAGGCGGCATGTCTCGCGAGGGTGGCGATGAAGAGAACCTGGCTGCTTGGCTCGTTGGTCTCAACACCCTCAAGATTCAACCTTTCACCCTCCCTCCACTTGGTCATATGAGCCCTCAATCTCCTTTTTGATGTTCTTTTTTCTTTCCTTGGGACTTCTAGTTTCAGTGTCTATGTTTTGCCTATTTGGGTTGTGAGAGCGTTAATGGTTATTTTTGTGTGCTTTGTGCATCCTTTTTGGTCGGTTTCTTGATGACTCGTGTGCGGGATTCTGGGTTAATCCGGTGCTTTTTATGTCAAATAGGCCCCTATGATGTCAGAGTCAGCATGAAGGCTGTTGGTATATGTGGGAGTGACGTTCACTATCTGAAGGTTATGGTTTTATAACTGTAATCTGTCTTCTTTATTGATTTCTCCTCCTTCTGTTAATGATAGTCTATTAGCTAAGGCTCGGGATGGCGACTTACTTTCATGTGGATTGCGCAAAATAAGCTGGGGAAGGGAAGAAAAAGGACTAGTTGGCACACTGATATGACTCTGATGAGTCACAGATTGGGGACTTGATTTTATAAAGGGCTATTCAATGAGAGAGGACATTTTAGATGCTGGTACATCAGTTAAAAAAAGAATGATTGATCAAACTCGGTTGAGGGATTCCTTTATATGTTGGGCCATATGGATTGTGAAATGTAGTGAGGAAGATATTTCTCTTTGGTTAGCAATACCTATGATTTCTTCTTTAGTAAAATCACATCTCACAAGTTGCACTTGGCTTATGAATAGATTTTTTTACACTTGCTCTCTTTTGATTGTTTTTTGACTTGCAGACCCTAAGATGCGCGCATTTCATGGTGAAAGAGCCTATGGTGTATGAATCATTCTTTTTCTTTTTTTTAAACTAATGTGCCAGTGTCTAAAATGTCCTCTCTCATTGAGTAGCCCTTTAAAAGAAAATCAGTGTACCAACTAGTCCTTTTTCTTCCCTTCACCAGCTTATTTTGTGCGATTCACATGAAAGTAAGTCGCCAACCCGAGCCATAGCCAATAGACTATCATTAACGGAAGGAAAAGAAAGCAATAAAGAAGACAGATTACAGTTATAAAACCACAACCTTCAGATAGTGGACGTCACTCCCACATACGCCAACAGCCTTCATCCTGACTCTGACATCATGGGGGCCTATTTGCACGGATAAACCACAGATTAATCCAAAATGCCGCACATGGATTATCAAGAAACCGACGAAAAGAATGCACATTACATTCAAAAGTAACCATCAACACCCTCACAGGCAGAAAGAACATCGAAAAGAGATTAAGAGCTTATGACCGAGAGTGAAACGTTGAATCTTGAGGGTGTTGAGACCAACAAGCCAAGCAACCATGTTCTCTCCTTCGCCATTCTCGCGAGACATTGCCTCCTTTGCCCATTTGCTACTCCTCTCTCCCTCAAGGCACTCGAAAAGCTCACTCTTTTCTTCTAGATGTCGACTGGAGTCAAAGCCTTGCGAGCCTGAGATGAACTGGAGACGAAGGAGGGAAAAAGGAGGAGCAGGTGCTGGATGAGAACAAGAGTAGGATCTTATTCCTCTGTTCGAGCCGAAATGGGTAACAAATTTCAATCGGGACTACTAAATTTGGCAGATTCGCTCCTATTCATCCTCTGCGGGCTTCAGAATCCAGTCATGGGCATTATCCAACAGGAACAAGCGCATAAAAAAAAAAATTGTTTTAGTTCATTTATACAGAGAGTAGTTTCTTTATCTTTTGCTCTTTTTGTACTTTTACTTCGTGTGATTTTAACATAAATTTTGTTTTCAATCTCTTAAAATATTATCAATCTCCAACTCAATACCGGGAACGCAAGAATTAAATATAATTTTTATGGTTTTTGCTACTTCATCTTTTTTCTAAATTTTCAAGTTTAGAAAATAGAAAGACATGAACGAATAGTCAGTAGAAGAAAACATATTTAACACCGAGAAATCAAACCGTTCAGTGGGCTCGAAAGAGCTTGCTTGCTCCGAATTTTTTAAAGGTCCGACCGCTTCTGTAATCTCTCAATAGTCAAGATAATCTCTTTATTATGACTGGTCTGTGTGGAGAGGGAAATGTCATTCTTTAGCTTCCGCGAGGAAACAGACAAAAGCACCCCGCATGTCGTGTTGCATAGGAGGTGAGTCATCCCTCTCATCCCGATGATCTCTTCGTCCTCGTAGGACTGATAGGATGAAGTTGAACTGACTGCAATATACAACTTCCATGAACACTGAACTCCAAAGCCTCCTTTTTTCATTCTAGCATCATCATCATCATCTCTCTCTCTCTCTCAGGTTGGTGATCATCATGGAGACACAGGCCAAAGCAGATGCAGAGGAGGAGACCAATATGGCAGCCTGGCTTCTCGGTGTCAAGAACCTCAAAATTCAACCCTACCATCTCCCTCCTCTTGGTTGGTTCTCATCTCTCGTGTTTGCTCTTTAATCTTAAACTCAATTCAGACTATGATTAAGAAGCTGGAGCAACCCCCAACCCACAAGCCACTTCCAGTTAAGGTCTTTGATTGTGCTGAATTAGAAATTTTTGGCTTTGCTCGAATTGGGTAGGAACCCCCTCTTTCTATGGGACTTTTATGTGGTGATCGTCCTGCATTTTTCTTGTAGTGCTTTATCTATGATGCTTCTTGCTGAATTTGGACTCCCATTGAGCGATCTCACGGCTCATGCTCTATTATAATTTCCCCTTCGTGCCTTCAAACGAGATCGATAGTCCTTTTCGATGAGACGATGTTGATGAAAGCGTGAATAGAATCTTTTTATGGTAGATTATGTATCTGCCACAGAAACAGAATGTGTCTAATTGAGCTTTTCTTATGACAATGGCTATTTATGCTGTCACCGAATGTAAGCATGAGCTCCTAAAAGTCGAGGCTGTTGAACTGATTAAAAGCACGAATTTAGCTTAGCTTTCCGATAATGAGGTTACTTATGCTATTTTGAACAAGATTCTTTCTGATTTCCACACTATTCAAATGTTCAAACTCTGACGGAAATGAGTTTATGCTTTGTTGTGTTTTGCTCACGCTCTATATACAATTTCAGGTCCTCACCATGTTAAGGTCCGGGTAAAGGCTCTTGGTATCTGCGGAAGTGATGTTCATCACTTCAAGGTGGAATACTCTACTCAGACCGTATTCTTCGCTTATTGACCTGCGTCCGCAAAATACCTTCCGTGACCTCATTCCTGCCTGTTGTTGTATATCCTTGTTATAGACGATGCGGTGTGCAAACTTCATAGTCAAGAAGCCTATGGTAATAGGCCACGAGTGTGCTGGGATCATAGAAGAAGTTGGGACCGAGGTGAAGTCTCTGGTTGTTGGCGACCGTGTAGCCTTGGAGCCCGGAATCAGTTGTGGCAGATGCCGTCACTGCAAAGATGGCCGCTATAATCTTTGCCCAGAAATGAAATTCTTTGGATCTCCGCCAACTAATGGCTCACTTGCCAATAAGGTATGCTTGCCAACATTTGAGTTTTTTGAGCTTTTATAGCCAAATATTGCCCTTGCTCAACCGATTGAAATCTATATAAGCCTTTATCAGTATTGAGGTTTACGTGAATGTAATTGGCTTTACTAAATGTATAGTAATTGTTTTAACATTTCTTTCCTCATATATCAGACATGTTTCTTGCTGTGTTATTTTGTTCTTGCATCAAAGGACAGGTAAGGTGCCCATAGATTATTAGTTCCCATTTGAGATATATTTACGCTGCATCAACATAGCCCAGAAATATGCCCAGACGATAGTGCTGCCAACACTGCTCTTACTCTGCAACAAATCTTTAAGTTTTGTGAAACGGCCTTACGTTTCTTTACTATTCTGGGAACTCAAATGCAGTTTAGGCTGCTGTAGAGCTCCCTATTCCGAGTTCCTTGAACTTTTCAGATTGTTCGAGTTGGTAAAGCAAATTTGACTTGCTAAAAAAGAAATAAAGTGAACATAGTCAATGAAAACTCTTCTTTTTCCCTGTCTAATTGTTTGGAGTAGGTGGTGCATCCTGCACATCTGTGTTACAAGCTACCGGAAAATGTAAGCTTGGAGGAAGGAGCAATGTGCGAACCCCTCAGTGTTGGTGTACATGCTTGTCGCCGAGCAAATATCAATCCTGAGACCAACATACTCATAATAGGGTCAGGGCCAATAGGCCTTGTTACCTTATTAGCAGCCCGTGCTTTTGGAGCTCCGAGAATCGTCATCACTGATGTAGATGAGCGCAGATTATCAATCGCGAAAATGCTTGGTGCCTCTGAGGTGGTTCAAGTCTCAACAGATGTTCAGGTGATAAGCATAATTTTCAAGCTTTAAACTTCTGTGAACTAAAGAACGTGACCATACTAGAGACCTGGCCCACTGCACGGCCTAGTTGGGAAAGCCCTCGTTTTTATTCAAGTGAAAAAACATTCTGTTGTGTATTCAACGTGTTTTCAAGTTCTTCCAGTTCATCTAGAGTAACTTAATTTGAAACATTACAGCTTGTGGATGAAGAAGTGGCGCGCATCCAAAATGCAATGGGCTGCGACATTGATGTGAGCTTCGATTGTGTTGGCTATGACAAGACAATGACCACAGCTTTGAATGCAACTCGTGCTGGCGGCAAAGTGTGCCTCATCGGACTAGCCTTGAGCAAGATGACAGTTCCTCTTACTCCTGCAGCAGCAAGGTAATTGCGTAGCTTGATTCGATGTTTCGAGGACGATGCAAATGAGATTAATGCAAACGTCATCCCTCTGCCTCTGCAATTTGTCTACATGCAAGCATTACTCCATTTTACTTCGCATCCATTCACTCACGCAGAACTTCTTGAAAGTCATCACTTGCTGAATCTCATCTCTTCCGCAGGGAGACTGATGTGATCGGCATATTTCGGTATAGAAACACGTATCCTCTCTGCATCGATTTTTTACAGACCGGCAAGATCGACGTGAAGCCTCTGATAACCCACCGGTTCGGGTTCTCGCAGGAGGAGATCGAACAAGCCTTTGAGACCAGCGCCGGTGGCGGGAACGCCATCAAAGTGATGTTTAACCTGTAGGAGCCATATTCAACGCTATTAATACGTTCCTGGTGATACAGTTGAATAAATCTGACCATTGCTATGTTTGTCAAAGAAGGCCAAGGTCCTCATCGTGGAGTGCAATTTTAGGCCCAAGATATGCTTCTGCTGATCTTTCCTTCATTTCGTTATACGCGTAATTAGCTTGAAAATGATATTTGAGGAAGATGACAATTACTTGATCAAGCATCCGATTGATACATACCAACTTCCAAGGCCTCAGAAACGTTGATCCAGTCGAGAGCAGAGCGAAACATTAACATTGACGGTGACATCGAGTGGTTGCTTTGTCGCTTTACTAGAGAGAAAACTAATGGAGAACAGGGGCACAAAGGTATCATGCTCTCGCTAGTTTCTAAAGTTAAAGCACTAAATTCCTTGTTCGAGATATTATGATTTGAGACTAAAACTAATGTGACAGTGCATGAACATTTAAAACGATTTATAAGGCGGCAAATACGCTTACTTCCAATGGCACAAGTTGTCGAAATGATAAAAATATGTAGGTAAATAGACAAATAAGGCTCATCAAAGTTTGACTTGCGAAACCCTTCTCATAGGTCACAGCAGTCTAGCTCAATAGCTGTGGGGCTCGAAATTAAATTTTGTTCATTTTTCAACGAAACGAGACAAAAATGTCGAAAAAGGAAGATGCTGCATTGTCCAATCGTTTGATCATATGAAATAAGAAGCTAGCTAGGGTGAAACTTTCAAAAATTAGAGACGTAAAGTGTGGTTATACTCTTAATCTTATTCACTAGGGACCACAAGGTAGCTTAGTAACTAGTAATAGCTTGGTCCTTGGAGGTCATCAATCGTACCCAAAGAAATGCCTTTAAAAGAATAAATTAAGAAGGTTATGAGATTTAAAAAGTTTGTAGGTGCCGTTTGTTTTGCGAAAAATGAATAATCTAATAAATATTTTCCTAAGAATGATTACCGGTATCACTTAAAAGAATTACTCAAAGAGTAATGTCTTCATTATCGAAAACAATTTATATCTAAATATTTTTGTAAATGATGAGAATAGTTTTTTGTTCATTCATTTTTATAAGCGATACAAATGATTATCTTTAAGAAAATATTTTCCAAGTCATTTATTTTCTGCGAAACAAATACGCCCTTAAGTTACATTTCTTTTCTAATATGTCATATGGATAATTTTGTAGAAGGAACCCGAAAGGGGTAATATAATTTTATTTGTAGTGTAGTCATAAAATTTTATCTAGACACGTATTCTTTCTTAAAAAAAAGTTGTTCAGACGTCTCTTGAGAATATCACGTGACAACATTCCTAAATTAGTAAAAGCAGTGGTTAAGGCTAATAGAGGCCACAACTCTAGGCTGCCGGCTTCTCTTTGTAATCTTCCCGTATAATTAATCTAATCATGTGATATCATTCTCTCATCACTAAGTAGTGAAACCCAATAGAGAAGAGCTTTGACTGGCTTGCGAGTGGACTAGAATCAAAAACTGATTATTAATTCAAAATAAAGCCTATCAACATCCCATGCACCACAAGAAATCAAGAAGCCAACGGACTTGAAGAGTTTCATCAATACGATTAATGACCAAAAATTAACATAAACTACTCCAAGCATGCCGGTGCTGATAAATTCTGATTACGACACATCTTCAATAAGAAACCCTATTCTCTCTTTTTGCCTAGAGCCACACAGTGTCTATATCGTTGCCTACTTCTATAACTCAGCTTTCCCAGATCAAGTATGCCAAACCCAGCAGATTCCTCGATGCATAAATCCACACCTAAAAGCCGAAACCTATGGTGTGACATCCCGATTTTCCAATTCTATTTTCAATAAATTGAGACGGATTTCGTTGGCAAAGATATAGCTTCTTTTCCTCGAGTCGGCCACTCATGTGAAGACTAGTCTATCGGGTGAAGTCGTTAAGAAATTCTAATGCATAAGACTCGAGAATTTGGCCGGAAAGCGACCTTTCGACCGAGCCTAACGCAGGGAGGGTCATTACGGACAAATAAAAATCGATTAGACCGGAGATAGGTTGACTCGACAAGGGCATGTGATCGAGTGTGGGTGATTCCACCGGATCACACAATTCTTGTCGATCAAGACTGGACCGACTTTTCTATCGATGGGATGACTGTGTTCATATTTGAAACCTCGAGATTACCCCGACAACCGAAAGTTGCCAATGTTTCAAAGATGTACATTGTGGCTTGAGATGATCAACCACAGTTCAGATGCATGGAAATTTCTAAAGGCTACCCGGTAGGTTGGTTGGGCGCTTAATATCGTGCCAAAGTGAAATTAACCGTGAAATTGAGATCGAATTCAGAAATTGGAAGCCTGGGTGTGTCACAAATCATTTTAGGAATATTGACTTATCTTCGGAAGATTTTTCATGCAAGCCGAGCTTCTCAGCAAAATAATCAAGAAATGGCTAATTTGGCTCGAGAAATTAGTAAGCCGCTTTTGGTCGCGCTTTTGGGACTTAAGTTGGTTTTATGGACAAGTGAAGATGTGAATTGAAGAGTGGTGACATTTGATTAATTTTATGGACTTCAATTGGACTCAATTGAAAAAGAATTGAATGGAATTAAAGAAATTAATGTACAAAGTTTCATGCCCCGGCGGAAAAATAAAATGTAACCATTGGAGAAGTTGTGGAGGATTTGAGTGAGTGGAAGATGACATAGGATGATGTCATGGTAGTTGAGGCCAATGGTTGAGATCTTGACAAATGGAGGGTGGAGATTGGCTCTTGAAAAGTGGGGCTTTCACTTCATCTTCAACCTTGGGAAGGAGAGAGAAAGAGGGGAGGGAGAAAACCAGCGAAGGGGAGCCGCCCGTCGACCAGCCAGCCGTGCGCCTCCTCCCTCGCCGTTCGTCGTCGTCGTGCCGAGCCGCCGGTGCAGCCGCGTCGTCCCGCGCCTACCAGCCCCGCGACCGTCTCTCCCTCCGTTCAGCCCCTCCGTCGCCGCGCCAGCAACAGCGAAGATCAACCAGCAACTCGCCGGCCGCCCGCCTGCTCGCCATCGTCGCGGTCGCCGCTCGCCGCACGCCCGTCGCCGCCTCACGCCGCCGTCGCTGCACCGCCTTCGCCGCTCGCCTTCCGCCTCTCTTCTCTCCCTCCGTTTGCTGCTCGAAAATTCCAGATCTGGTAGGACGCCGAAGCAGCAGCCAGCAGCGCCGCCGTGCGCCCCGCCGTGAGCCGCCGTTGACTTCCCCCTAGCTCGTCCAAGCCCCGCCGGTCTCTCCTCCGCCGTTCCTCCGCCGAATCGCCGCCGGATCCGCCCCCAACCAGCAGCCACCGGAAGTTGCAGAAAATGGGTATGCAGCGGGTGTTTGGCCCATTTTGGCCGCCTTCCCGAGCCCGGATGCTCGGCCTGCTTTGAGGAAAGTCGATCCTCGCGTCGTCCCCGTCGTTTTGGTTCGCTCGGCTCGTTAATCCGGTGAGTTTAACTCACTAAACCTCGCTTAGAGGGTTAATTATGCTTTAGGTGTGCTTAGTTTATGTTAATTGTGATTAGGTTGTTAGTTTAATTGATTTAAGTGTGGATTATATAATGTGTTTAATTAGCTTAAAGTGAGTTTAATTTAAGGCTAAATGAAGGTTTATATTAATATAAGCCTTGATGTGACATAAAGGAATTTACTTTTGATTTATTTAAATATTTCGAAATTATGTAATAATTTAATAATATATCATTATTCGAAATTATTAAAATATTATTATTTAATTATTTTCGGAATAAATTTAATTAATTATTAAATTCCGAAAATTTTGTCGGGACCCTAAATTCTCAGAAATTCGTGCCGGTCGCTGCTGTGTATTCAGATTTTGAAATCGATGGTCGGATATTATAAATTGAATGTGGATTGCGAAAAATATGAATATTATTATCTAATTAATTTTCGGAATAAATTTAATTATTTAATAAATTCTGAAAATTATTTGGGAACCTTATTCTGATAGAATTTCGTGCTTTGATCGTTCTTTGTCTTAATAGAATTTGAAATTGATGATTGGTTGTGATGAATTGAGTGTGATTGCGATTTATAGGGATTCCTTATGAAATCCTAAGTGTAGAAATTGATGGGAGATTGGCTGTGATTGACCACCTATTAGAGGTCGTGCCCGATGAGGCCGTGAAATACCACCTTGGAAAGGTCGTGCGATGAGGCCGTGAAATACCACCTACAAGAGGTCGTGCCCGATGAGGCCGTGAAATACCACCTATTAGAGGTCGTGCCCGATGAGGCCGTGAAATACCACCTACAAGAGGTCGTGCCCGATGAGGCCGTGAAATACCACCTAGGAAAGGTCGTGCCCGATGAGGCCGTGAAAAACCACCTACAAGAGGTCGTGCCCGATGAGGCCGTGAAATACCACCTATTAGAGGTCGCGCCCAATGGGGCCGTGAATTGCCACCTGTTAAAGGTCGCGCCGAGTGGGGCCGTGATGCCACTGATTCAAATTTGCCGAGTAGGGCCGTAGTTGAGAGCAATGATTGATTTGCTAGAATGACATGTAATCGGCCGAGTCGATTGATCGCTGAGACGATCCAAGTGGTTGAATGGTTTGATAATGTGATTGTGCCATGGTTGTTTGGTTATCATAATTGCACGTGGTTGAATTATATAAACTGTGCTAACCTGCAGATGAAGGCTAAGGCGAGGTAAGTCTTCTGTGTGACGTGGCTAGGCCACCCGGGGCGTATTTTCTTTCTAATAGGGGTTTAGGGGGTTGAACTTGCTGAGACATCGTCTCATCCCGGTTGTGGGATTAAAATTTCAGGTCCCTGGTGGACGGAGCGGCCAGATAGCTTTGGTCGGCCTTGAGGAGTTGCAGAGGTGAAGTCATAAGGATTAGAGAATATGTCCGACTTATAGGTTGTAGGACAGTTCTTTTTTAAGAGCCGGTCTTTTGTAGACTTTTGGCTGTAGGCTTCGTCTCGTAATTTGTTGAATTATGAACTTGATATGTGGTGGTTTTGCTTCCTGCTTTTCTATCCCGTATTTCAATGTCAAGGGTTTTATAATACGTTCCGCATGCGCATAATAAATGAATGGGGTCAGCGACACTATCTGAGAATGTCGCATTTGAATGACCATGGTGGGATTTTGGCGCGCTCGAGGTTCGGGCGTGACATATGGTAACCAAGATAGGAAATCGTGCGTCCATTTGATTTCTCTAACTAGGGTAGAAGGAGAGGCCAACAACAAACATCCGAGATCACCCACTTTACCATATGCGATTAAAAGAATGTTTATAAAGGTATTCTAATGTGTCATTTCTAGTGTGTTGAGATGGAAACCGATTGAAATACTAATCAACAGCATGTGCGGTTCGTATGCCATGCCCTTGGACCTGGTCTAAACTCTCCCACAAGAGAAGGCCTAATGAATATTTCCGACGATAACCCTCGAAAATCCCTGCCGTGTCCGACCAGTCTGACTTTCATATTTCACTACCTCTCGACGTCCAATGAAGCTGTCCAAACTATGGTCTCGCACGCCGGCCGCACCCGTCGCAAGCGACGTATCGATCGCTTTTTTAAGCCGCGGGCGGAGAAAATGGTATCCTTTTCGACCTCCACCGAGAGAAGGCGAGTGGAAGACTCGGTCAGATGGTCCCTCATTGGCCACTTTGCCCGGGGCACCGCGTGGAGAAGGCGAAGTCCAAGTCTCCCAAAGGAGCGAGTGAAGTGGAAAGGGCTCGATCTACTGGGTCCCCTCATCCGCATTATTCATCTTCTCGGCACAAGATTGAATAGCGACAGGAGAGAGAGTTGAAATCAAACAAGGGGTAGCCCGTAAAAGATGGGGAGGATACGTAATTTAGTTTAGATATAGTTGGTAGTTGGGTCACTGTCCCCCGGGGGTCTTGGCTTGATCGAGTTAGGAAATTTTACAGGTCCTCTTTGAATCGTCGTGCGACAGTTAGCCACCTGTCTATAAGGAAGAAAGAAGGACGATTTTCTCTCCCTTGCTGGTTTGGACAACTCCATAGAACGACCGGCCTCATCGATAGACCCCTTTACTGACTTAGGCGTCCCTCTAATTTGCCCCCAAGAGGGCGTGTCAAGCAAGATTTTGTAACTCTTTAGTTGACTACAATTCGTTTGCCACGACGGTCTTTAGAATTTTGATACCAAGTCAAATAAAACGGTACAGAAAAACTACCTTCGAAGATCCTCATCCGAGCCCCCTAAACTCACGTTTGATCCTGCTTGTTGATTGGCTGATAGAATTATATATAATCAGTAAAAGTTATAGCTTGGACTGCCAAAAGAAGGCCAATCAGACGTGGAACGATATAATTATAAAGGTTTGTTTTTTTAGGATAACTAGCAATGACTTGATGGGGTGAAAGCAGAACAATAACTTCACTATGAAAAAGCTTACTCAGAAGAAGCATCTCGAAGGAAGAAGACCAACGCTACCATATGATAACCACAAAAATTATTATTATTCATATGATGTGATCCCCACGATATGGTCTAAGTTCTTCTCGAAATACCACTTTTTGGACGGAGGAATTGGGAAGTTGTCCTTAAAAAGTTGCTCACCTAACCATGCCCCAGAGGATGGTGACGAGTTCTTCCACTAACTTAATTTTTGAGGTTTGAGAAGCCGCCTTCCTCGCCAATCAAATCGACCCCCATGTCTAGATTCACTTCATCAATTCCTAGGCAGATTTCAAGTTTCGTAACCGAAAGTTTGATTTTTTTCAACATTTAGTCTTAATGTATGGACATAAAAGAATCTTAAATCATGCATATAATGACAAAAAAAATCAAATTACCGAATTTCTTTTGTGTGACTAAAACACTCAAATGTATATAACATATATACCATCTATTTCAGTTCTATCGAAGATATATTTATCAAGTGAATATAAATTTATAATTTTTTATAGCGTATCTACGTCATAATGGACAAATTATGATTTTTAAGATATTTATGTGGTAATTGGTATAATTTGAAATTTTTTATAGCATTAATGGAATAGAACTCCCCCGTTTTTCAACTCCGCAACGTTATTGGCACAACATTCAAACGACCCATTTCTCACGAATTCGGTAGCGGCAAGCTGATTCATCCATGTGTGAAAGCCACAAGAACAAATTAAGCTCAAGCCCTCTTCCACGGTCAGCACGAAAGGAACAACACCTCTGAATCGAAACACGATGTGGCCAAAGTAAACGTCGCCCCCAACACATACGGCCGGGCTCCGCGGACTCCTCCTCCCACGCACCCAAACCAACATAAACGAAACAATAGAAAAAATCCAAAACACGTAGCATCAAAAGTCATCAAACACTAGTGTATATATATAGGCATGCCCCCTCCCCTAAATCCCATCTAAACGAAAAGCTAACGATCCCAAAGCAAAAACAGTATATTTTCCTTCTTTTTCATACCAAAACCCCAACTCAATTCTCTCTCTCTCCCCCTCCTTCCGTGCTTTCTTACACAGCTATGGCTTTTTCTCCTTCTCCTTCTTCTCCCTCTTCATCGAACAAGAGCACCCTCAGAGCCACCATAGCAATAGCCGATGCCGCCTCGTCCTTGTGTGCTCTCTTCCTCATAGCCCTAATCTTGGTGGCCTCGAGCAGAGAGACCAACGACGCCAATGGAATAGGAACCGGCGATCGCGGTGACGGCCAATCGTATAGCCTCAAGGGGAGCCAGTTCTTGGACCGGCCGTGCGACGAGATATACGTGGTCGGCGAGGGAGAGACCCTCCACACCATCAGCGACAAGTGCGGCGACCCGTTCATCGTCGAGCGGAACCCGCATATCCACGACCCGGACGACGTCTTCCCGGGCTTGGTCATCAAGATAACCCCCACCAGGAAGGCGAGGAAGCTCTTGATGAGATGAGAGAGAGAGAGAGAAGGGGGCGTGCATGGTGTTCCCAAACACAGCCAGAGTCTCTGTTTCTCTCCTTGAATTTTGTGGTTTTGATTAGGATTTCTCTTCTTTTTTGGGTGTTTTTAGTCTCACACACGCGATGCCGAATCGCATATGAGAGCTTGTAGTAGCTCGAAAGGGTAGAATTTGATCAGTTTCCGAGGAAAAGATGGAGAGGAACTCCATGATATGTGTACATAAAAAGTATATAGTTGTGCTGCAATAATTCATCAACAGGGACTTCTACACCTACTCGAACGATGAGACACGTATACATCTGATGATGAGCTTTGCTAGTTTGTGTTCTTGATCATCCCCGCGAGTGTTTTTCTCTGTCAGATGCCCACCCCTCCCATTTCTTCTCTTTGATAAAAGGAAACAGAAATTAGAGAAATAGGTCTTGAAATGGATTAATCTTCAGTCCTGATTATGCTGTTTATATGATTAAATTATTGAAGATATGTTCGTCTAATGCTGTGACGTGTCTAAAACATTATGGATCAACTTCTGATAGTCAGAATCATGTCTGGGTCTTCTAGCGAAGCAGGAAAACGACCATATTTGTTTCTTTCTGCTTATCGCCCACGAAACGCTTGCTCGTTGGATGTCTCGGTAGCTCTCAAAATCATTGTTCTGGGGCTACCGCTTCCCTGTCCCACACGGCGAGCGATGTAGTGCGAAGAAGAAAACTCAGAAGACTATTGCAGTTCATCAATCGAGGACTTCAAAAGACTTTAAAGAAAAACCTCAATTAGGTCTTGGATTCATCATCGGCGCCACTTCCGGCGTCGAGAACGGCACATGCCAAATGACCTAATACTTCGCGGGAAGCCCCATCGGATATCCGATGCCTGAAATCCACTTGGGACTCATTGGGACCTTGTATAATCTCATGTTCTCAGTTATTCAGAACAAAGCCTTTAATTCCCAATTAGCCAACGCCCAAAATTTTAAACCATGTCTCTGCACTTATCTTTATGGATGAGGAAATGAGGGTCATTATAACTAAGTTGTTTATCTAGTGAATAAAGGCTCTCGCACATAATATTCTCGAAACGAAAAGGATTCTATTGGATAAAGTTTCTTAAGTGGTTTTTTTACATTAAATAGGATCGTTTCTCCCAAATAAAATGGAAACACTCTAACTAGGTTTCTCGACCATGCCGATAGATGGTACTTCGCTATTTGCAATTGCAAGTACTAGAACTATGATAATATGAATACGATCGATTAATCGTAACAGTTCTAGTCTCGTGATTGGTAGGTGGAATACCTTCTGCAAACCCAAATTGTCATTCGTACATATGCGGTGACGTCGAAATTGTTTGTCCGCTCTTGAAACCAACGTGGAGGCAAAGCATAGCACCATCGATGCACGGGGAATACAGTAGATGCATTGAATGGCGCTCATCTACTAATTTTGCCCCTTCTGACCAGCTGAAATTGACTTTAAACCTCCCCCTTTCGCCTTTCTCATTAATGATGTATTCGTTTCGTGCGGCTTCGTCGATAAATACCTTCATCTCTATCCTCGATATTTCTCTTTTGGTTTCGTTTTATAGTATGAATACAGGACCATTCCTGCCTAGTAATCCTCACTATTCATCAATATTACCCATATAAATTGGATAAAACCCCCCCCGGACGAAATCCCTAGGGTGACCGCCGAGCGTGTCGAAATTACTTTGAATAGAAGATGCAGTGATTCGAACATGAGGTGTGTCGTAGTCGGGCCCGCTGATATTTCTCCACGTCTCTCGTGCATTCGAAGAAAATTCAAATTCAATTAGTTGAATCATCACTTATTTTGCCCCGTCAAAAAGCATGAAATTGGATAAATGAGAGAGGGAGACAACCACGATACATGCGCCACTTCGATTAAGATTGTGCTTCGCACTGTTTCGATAAAAAAAAAAAAAAAAAAAAAAAGCCAAGAATTGTTTATTCATGTGGCGGCGATTTTGGCGTTTAACATCCGCTCATTAAAATGGTCCATTTCGGTAACATTTTGGACGGTCGTAAAGCGGCATATCCGACATGGACCGAACTTGGCGGTGTTGGCCTCTTATCCTCTCTTTTTTTTTCCTTCCAAAAAGTGGAAAAAATTTCTACTTTCTCCCGGGACTTTATTGGTATAAAGTGAGTGAGAGGAAGATATCATAGTTGGTTTTAATAGGTACCTACCGTTTCATGAATCTCATCGAAATTAATTACGAATGAGTTTCGAGGAGTATATAAATCTGTAATTCATTATCATGGATTCGTGTATGATCCATCAAAAATGTCCGAGATGAAAAATTTGTAAACTCATAGTAAGTCTAGTCTAGTCTAGTCTAGCTAATCTGGTGAGATGGTGGAGGATAAGGCATCTCTCTTTTGAGATTGGAAGATTCATGAGAAATCAATCACCGCTTTCTCGTAAGGGAGATTGCAAGAAGAGCATCCACGAGAGCACATGCCACGGAGCTGATAAATGGACCGACCCTCTGTACATTTGGGCTACGTGGCAATCAGTGTGGATTCTCGTTTTGGGCTCATTTGAGATTTCGAAAATCGGCCCATTACTAACCCAATGGATTAAGGTTGATCTTGGGGGCTAGAACTAATTCCTTTCGGAGTGAAATGGATTTTGCTTCAACACCGTGATTATAGTTAGAAACTAGCATTAGCATATTTTTACCGAGACCAACCTTCGAATCGAAGTTGAATTCATTCAACCATCCGCTGATCAGATTATGGCATCAGAAGGACAACTTGCTGAGGAGTCTAGAATTTAACTAGATTAGCTTAATTTGCCATTTGACACATTCTTAGATTTTGAGATCAGACTTCCCCACTTGATTTGTTTCTCAGGAAAATTACCAAAAAAATTCTAAACTCATTATACTTGTACCAATTCAATGATAAACCTTTCAATTTGGCTAATTTAGTTTTAACCATTTTGACGATTTGCCAATTTAATTATTCCAGCCAAATTATGCCGAAATTGCTTACGTGAACATTAGCCATCTTACATGATATGACCGGCGTTGACATAGGCAATTTTTATAATTTTTTTTTAAAGTACGAATCTTTCATAATTTAAAAATAATATTATTTATATTTTTTTTTTTTTTCTTTTCCTTTTTTTTTCCTTCCAAGCCCAGCAAGGGCCACAAGGCCCTCGTCAAGCTCTTGGTTACTGGCTAATGACTAGATTTGTCAAACAAGTGGGTCAGGTTAGGTAGAGTCAAGTTGAAGTTGATCCGACTCAAATAGACCCATTTAGCCTATTTTGAGTTGTTTCCATACAATGCAAATCTAGTTATTCATATCCAACTTAATTCATAACCAAATGTAGAAAAACTCATACATAAACTAGGTAAAAGTGCGAAGTGAGTAAACGAGAGATTGAGTGAAAGCAAGTGAGAGTCAATTGGCCCTTGCCTATGAGTAGCGAGGGTTGGTCGAGCTTCATCTATGACCAGCAAAGGTCAACGGCAACCCTTGCCAGACTTGATAAGAAAAACAAAGAAAAGGAAAAATTATAAAAATTGTCCACTTTAGCATGGACATTTTACATGGCCCAGCTGGCATTCATATCTACATTTCTAGCAGAAAGGATTAAATTGGTAAACCATCAAGTTTAGATTTAAATTGACCAAATTAAAATGCTAATAATTTAATTGGCATGAGTGCAATTGATTTACGACATTTCTAGTAAGTTTCCCTTATTTTTTCCATAGGAATTGATAGTAGAATTTCAGAAAGTAATAGAACTTGTGAGCACTCTTGGTTTGGTTTCTCCTACCGATCCAAGTCTTATCCTATAAGTATATTATTGGCCCGTTGCCTAATATTTTGAATTTTTTGGAAAAACAGTTTGTCTAACATGTTTTGGAGCAAAAGACAGGAGTTCAATTCTACCATTCGCTTTTTAATTTCCTTATGCTTGCCATTCACGCTATCCTGTCTCGTTTTCTTGTTTCAATGATTATCACGTTAATGTGATTCTGCCAACAACAATTAGGTCATATGCATTCAACTTTTGCGTAACAAAAGGAAAGAGAACATCATTGGGTGAATATATGCTTGTGTAAGGCCAGCTTCACGCTTAATAACAATTGGTATATGTTCATATATGTATTTGAAGTAGAGGTGTACAAAGGAATCGGGAACCACCCAAACCGCCCGGAATCGGATTAGATCGGATTGGCCTAGAACTGACAGTATTTATGGGAATCAATCTGGTTCCTGATTTTAATTTACTAGAACCGGTAAGTATCTGTCTGGTTCCTAGTTCCAGGTATGGAACCGCTTGCCTATTCACCTGGACAAGACCGATATATATATAAAGAAATTCCAACTCAATTATCTAATTAATTTGTAATTTTTCAACCAATATATGTGTACACGTGCTCGCGCATATATAGTTGTACAATTGGATATTATTGACTAATTTTATCTCTAGGGTGCATCATAGAATTGACCTCCTACTTTTAATTCATTCTAATAATCCATTTACTTACTTTCTTAGTCAAAACAAAATAAATAAACAAACAAAAAGGATGGAAGAGACCGATTGCAGATGTCCATAAATATTGGGCGTTTTATCTTCATAATGCAAAATTAAAAGTCAATAGTTTGTTTTAAGAGCATAATTAGATCTCTCCTCAATCATTCTCATGATTAAATTAGGTTCACATAAAAAAAGATGGATCAAATGATTAGAGGCTTCTGTGGAGGTTAGGACTTCTAATGTAAAGTCTAATTCCCCACATGTTCTCGGTGTTAGGAAACCCTAAGAGGACCACGCTATGACCTTTGGAGAAATTATGTCCTTAGCTTATGAGTATTGTCGATTCGTTCCACCCTATAATTTTTAATTCTTAATCAAAATCGAAGGCTTGCAATTTAACCCGAATTTAAAGCCAAACAAGCTTTGGTGCTTAGGTTCATAATGATATTAATTGTGAATGTAATTTTGCAGGGATAAGAGAGACTGGTTCCATGGACCTATTGAGAACCGGACTAGACAAGCAAGTCTTGATTTCAATTTTTCAGAATCGATTCTTAATGAGCGGTTTCCTATTTCAAAGTGAGAAATACTCATCCCTAATTTGAAGGGCATCTTCTTTTTTCCACTTCACACACACACACACACACACAAAAGAGCGCAGGGAGGGAATCCGGAAAGCATTGCTTTATGAAGACATGATGTGGAGAAAGGTATAAAGTAGTGAATTGCTGAAAAAACCCCCTCTTTATTTCATTTTTATTTTTTAACCTCCGGGATATCCAAGAGCATATGCTAGGGGACTTCAAATAGCATATAAACTGACCCCCTTCAAGAGCCAAATTCACCATATGCACAAAGCCATTTCAAATTTCAGGTGGTGAGCCGCACATTGGGAGAGAGGATATTGGCATTTGAGTTTGGGGTCATATAGAAGCTAAATTAGTCATAGGGCATCTCTCGCTTGGCATGTATGAAGTGGGTGATCCACAAATGCTATCACTCTCAGTCATCACCATTAACATGCCAAAGGAGAGCTGCCCTGTGACTGCTTCAGCTTAATTCAGCTTTTTGTCTTAACACACTGCTCAAATTGGTGGCAGCAATTCTTGTCTTCATAAGAAGGTGCATTTGATAACCCCCTCGGTTCCTTTTCTTTTCTTTCTAACTTTGCGTTTACTAATTATTCCATCGTGCTCCATGCACAATTTACATTGGATGCGAAAGTGTTCCATCCGACCTTCTTAGCACGGGTCATGTTTTCAGGAAAAGAATAAATAATGACAACCTTGGGCGTTGATTAGTCGGGCCGGTTTTCTCTTGAAACCTTTATAGTTTAGTTCGATGTCTTTTCTGGCCTATGCATAAATATGGCCCAGATAAAACCAGAACAGAGAATCCAGTCTGGGTTCGGGAATGCCAAATTGGCATTGCCAACAGCTTCCTTGAATACATGAATTTTAGGTGAATTTCGCTGAATCTTATTTTGAAATGGAAATTCACATGGAAGTTGGATGTGTTCAATTATAAATTCACTTATATATTTTCGGCTCTCAACTTCACTGAAAATGCGTGAAATTAGAATGTTTCAACCCCTTTTTAGGTGGGGAAGATATTTTGCTCGTTGCAATGCAAATTAAAAGACAGAAAATGTTGTTTTGTGATTGTTCAGTCATATATTATAAATACGCCGTTTGCCCATTTCACAACTACTTAAAATTTCCCCAAAAAATGGTTTGTCTAACACCGATCACAAACATTTGCTTCGAAGATTGTTTTGGGAAAACATGAGTTCTCATTTCTAAATTTTAGGATATTCTGAATGATTGGATTTGTAAATTCAATTTTGAGAGATCAAATTGAGAAGACTCGACAAGTAAGTTGTGGCAGCCCTTAGGATTTTAATATGGTCAAAGTCGCATCTAAATTTAAAGTGACTTTCTTTTTTGACGGAAGAAAAAGGAGAAAAGCAAAAAGAAAGGTGGTGGAGTCGCATCTACATTAATAAGTGTGGAGAAGCCGCACATAGAGCAAATTTAGAAATGCTTGGGTCCTCTACACGACTCGTCGTTTGATGGCGTTCGAAGAAAGCACCAAAAACGCATTTATCGTGTAGCCTTTTTTTTTTTCTAACGAGGCAACATGAGACGAAACATAGATGTGTTGATATGTTCGATTCAAAGCTCTAAAAGATTATCTTCCCCTATGATGTAGTTTATGGTATATTTTTTAAGATTCTTGCTTTTCGTTCGCGAAAATAAAGGGACATCGTCATTTGCGATGCTTGCAAGCATCGACTCTACAAAAATGACTGCATTGGTTAACCGAGAAGATGCGAAATACTTGTTTGGATTGTTTGTATTTGCAAATCATATTCATGAAAATCACTTAAGATCTTACTGAAAGGTAGGAAAATAGGACCACAAATGATGGGACGGACCGTGCCATTTTTCCATTTTCTAGTTGGATTTTACATTTCATTGTGGACTCCATCTTCGGTCCAAATCTATTTTAGCATTTTGTTCAAGTGACAAGCTCATTTTCTTAGTCTTTTGAAGTTTGCGGTACAATTTCATTTGCTTTGGCTCAAATGATATTTTGATCCATTGAGTTATGAACAAAATGTACAATTTTATTTGCAGTCATTAAAACAAGCGACTTAATAAAAAAATAAACATAACAAAGAAATAAATCAAACATTAAATTTACATTATATACATCCACAAAGAGAACAATATTGAATTCCACTCTAAATCAAATGATACAACGGAAATTACAACTATACTTGAACATTCAAATACTTTTGGTATTTCCCAACCCTCATTTATACCTAATAGCACATACAATGGGAAAAATTATCAAAAAAGTCCTAAACTTGTTGTAAGAATACCAATTCAATTATAAACCTTTTAATTTGGCTAATTTAGTATTAAAAATTTTAATGATTTATCATTATAGTCATTTTGGCCAATTTTGAAAAGAAATTGTAGATATAGACGTCAACCATCCAACATAATATGATCTATGTTGATGTAGAGAATTTTTATACTTTTTTTAATCTTTTCTAAATTTTTATGATTTTTTTTTTCTTCTTATTCCTCTATCAATCACTAGCAAGGGTGATCGATTCCAAAGTGCATTGATTCCCACCTTAGAAATGGGAATTGGAACAAAATGGGCAATTCCCCATTTGTGGAACAAAATTGACTACACAAGGGGAAAAAAGATGTATTCGTATTCGCACATATGAGAATTATAAGCCCACCTAGTCCTGGACCCACCTGGAAATGAGACCAATTGGTCCAACCTAGCTCTTGGGTGACTCCAAGAATTGGTCCTCTCTCTCTCTCTCTTCCTATTTTCTAGCAAGACTACAAGTGTTGTTGCATAATCCAAACTTTTACACAAGTGATGTTAATAGAACAAGCTCATGATGAGCTAAATGATAATCATCATCAAGAACAAAGTTATAATGATCATCAAGATTCAAGTATGAGAAGCATTGAGCGACAAGGGAGGCATGAACACTCGTGACTAAGACTAACAAAAGTGAGAGTGAGAGGCATAAGCAACAAGCATGTGATTGAATTTGAGCGACAATAGAATGAGAATTAAGGTTTTGGAAAGTCGGAATAATAAGAATTAAAAAAAAAAAATCCATCCAATCTAGTGGTTTGAGCGGGTGACATTAGCCAGTTCAAAATTTAAGACTATGCTAAGAACTAGCCGATTCAATTTGATTCTTTTGCTCACCCTTAGTTGTTGGGCCTCAACAATGGTCGACAATTGATCACAAGCAAGGGCCAACAAGGGTCTCTCACTAGATCGGGCGCTAGTTCAAACTTTAAGACTAGGCTTAGAACCAACCAACTTAGTTTCGTTCTGTTGTTGGGCCTCAGCACTAGTCGATAATGGACCACAGGCGAGGGTCGGCAAGGGTCTCTCTTGCCAAATTTGGCGAGACTCGATCTCATCAAATCTAGTGAAAGAACACACAATCTAATTTCTATGCGAAACTGCATTAGGAAACTTGGTGAGTTTTATAGATAAGCCGGGGCCACGAAAACTTGTTTTCCAAAAGAAGGATCTAGAAAGCAAACTCCTCACCCACTAGATCCTGCAAGATAGACATCACTAGATATGTTGAGGATGACCCTCGTTGACTCTCACCTATGACTAGTTGCCAGCCATCATCGAGACCGAGCGATCCATGGAAGAAGAAGAAAAAAAAGGAAAGAGAATAGAAAAAAAAATAAAAAACAGAATATTTTTAAATGCAAAAAATTGTCCACATCAACATTAACCGTATCACGTAGAATGATTGATATCCACGTTAGTAACTCTAGATCACAATTGACTAAAAGGATTAAATTAGCAAATTGTCAAAAAATTTAAGATTAAATTGGTTAAATTAAAAGATTTTGTGATTGAATTGGCATCTATATAGTATATTTAAAAAAAATTAACAATTTTCTCCACACATTTTTTAGCCTACACAATTCTTCACAAAATAGTCTATCAATCTCACAAATGAATTGCACAAAATCTTAACACGAGATTTTCATGATTTCAAACACTCATGATGTATTTCACTGCGCAAGCTTCTCTTAAATACTCTTCATGAAAGAAATCTCACTTCTTATATAAAAGAGAATCGGATTCAAAATAACTGGGAAATCACTCAAATATTGAGATGAAGAGATTTATGAAAAATGGCCTCTTCTTCACGATCTTAGATTGAGTAAGGTGGGTTGCGAAAAGGACACTGATGGATAGCACATGCCACAGAGCTGATAAAGTGGTCCGATCATCGGGCACATGGCAATCGATGTGGATTGTTGTTTTGGGCTCGTTTGGTTTTGAAAGACGGCCCAATACAGGGCCCGGAACGTTCTTTTGTTAGCACGCTTGACTTGGCTGATCAGATTATAGCACGAGATTGACAACTTGCTGGGGAGTCAGGAATTGACTTAGCTCAATTTGTCATCTGACAAATTTTTCTAGATTTTGAGAAAACAGACAAACTTACGAACGCTCTTAGTTTGGTGTCTCTTACTGATGAAATGAAAACTAACAAATAAAAAGCATTGACCCATATGATATAAATAAATTGTTGGCTCAAACGGCTTAAAATTTTGAAAATCACTAGTTTGCATAACGTGACTTCAAAGCATGAAGTACGGATTTGAATTATGACATCTTCTCTTAATTTTCTCATGCTTGTTATTCCCATTATTCCCATTATTCTATCCATCTTCTATTATGTCAATTCTCGTTGATATAATTCTGCCAATAACCATAAAGTCATATGCTATAAATATGTTGGATTCCGAGAATATCTTCACATGATTTTATGCTTGTGTGAGGTCACCTTCACACTTTTATCCATATAAGTTTGAAGAGCAGCTGCTTTTTTCCACTTCCCACGCGCATAAGCACAGAGAGAAAATCTGGATAGAATTGCTTTATGAAGACTAAGAAGTGGAGGAAAGTATGAAGATGTGAAGTGGATATCCAAGAGCATATGCTAAAGGCCCTTCAAATTGGCACATCCTGTTCTCTACCTCGCTTTATAAACCGACCTCCTTCAAGAGCCAAATTCATCATGCACAAAGCGATTTCGAATTCCAGGTGGCGAGCAGCACATTGGGAGAGAGGAAATTGGCATTGAGTACGGGGGTCGTCAGGAAGCTAAATTAGAATAGGGCATCTCTCGCTAGGCATGTACGAAATGCATGATCAGAATGCTGTCATCCTCGGTCATCACCGATCACATGCCAAAGGAAGGTTGCCCTGTGACTGCTTGAGCTTGATTACCTTTTGCCAAACATCACAGCTCATATCTTTCAAGAATCTCTGCTTCTCTTTTCCTTCTAATTTCGTTTTTACTAAACTGTATCAATCAGGGTCCATAGGCAATTGATATCGGATGCAACAATTTCCAAACCTTAATAGCACGGGTCATGTTTTCAGAAGAGAACAAATAATGCCAATTTTGGGCATCAATGGATTGGGTTGGTTTTATTTTTTTCCTTGAAACCCAAATAGTTTGGTTCGATGTTTTTTATGGCCTAATAGATTCACAACCCAAATACAACCCGGGCCTTGAATCTGGTTGGCAACAGCTTCCTTGAATACATGCGTCCCAGGAAAAAATTGTCCAATCTTATGTTGAAATGGAAATTCACTTGGAAGTTAGATATGTTCAGCAAGAAATTCACTTAACATATCTTCGCCTCTTTATGAGCCCATTTGGTTCGGCTTTAGGGGAATGCTCTTAGGAGAAAGTAAATACCTTTGAGGTAAATGGATTTTCCAAAATATTGTACCGCTTGGTAAATTATAGTCTCAAATAGCATTGAAATGCAACTTTAACGTAAATACCGTTTGACAAAACTAATAAACACCTGATTCGCGCAGAACCAGGCGACGCCACATGACCTCAGGCGGCGTGGCCTAGGGTCTGCGCGCGCCAAGCGACGCCACTTGGGGTCCGCGCGACCCAGGCGACGTTACCTAGGTCGCACCACCCCTAGGCGGTGGTCATCGGGGACGCGTGACCCTCAGGTGGCGGTGGTGACTGCCAGAGAAGCCTGAGAGTGGGGAATAAGAAGATGGGCAAGGAAGAGAAGAAGACAAAGGGGGAGAGACAATGAAGAGTGATGCATTGCATTTCCAAAATACCCAATGCCCAAAGCACCCCTCTCCAACATTCAGCTTTCAACATTGAGAAGGCCCACATTTGATAAATGAGCATTCAAAAACACTTGTCAAACATAAAAACTTTCCCCAAGCCACTTGGAAAAGTCCAACCAAACGGTGCCTTTATTGAGAGACTGTGAAATCAAGATGTTTTCCACCTTTTATATAGGTGGTAAATAGAGTTGCCCGTTTATAATGCAAATAAATACCGAGGAAGTTTCATTTTGCGATTTTTAAATTAGGCAAAATCCATTTTTTGAGAGATCCAGCAGAACGGGCTCAACGAGTTAAGCGGTTTGGAACAATGGGCAGTCAATGGAATTTTATTATGGTCAAGGTCGAATCTGTATTCAAAGTAACTTTTCTTTTGTGCAAAAGAAAAAAAGAGAAAAGCAAGAAGAAAGGTTGATTATTTATTATTAAATTACATGGCGTGCTGGCGTCACTTGATTTTGACTACTGGACAACCAAAAAAATTATTCTACTGATCAAAAGGGCAGGACTGATTTTTCCAAAAATGATGACTCCAGATGAAAGCGAAAGGATCAACTTCAACTTACTTGCTTTTTATTTTTTTGGCAAATATTTGCTTTAAATATTACGTCGAGTTCGATCCTAAATTATCAAAATCCAGTCATTTAATTTCTTTTAATCCCGAGTATGTGGTTTTATAGCTTTTTTGCGCGTAGAACAAATTAGAAAAGCTTAGGTCTTCCACGGACTTGTTTGATTCGATGACGTCCAATGAAAGCACCAAAAACTGCATAAATCACATGACCTTTTTCTAAAAAAGGAAAATAAATCTTCAAAAAAATAATAAATTTATTACAATTTTATCAATTCAGTTTTAAACATTTTAATTTTGTCAATTGAAATCAAAATATTTTCACATTTTATCAATTGTGTTCATTCAATTGATTTTAACTAGAAATCGCTGACGTGAACATTGATTATCTTACTTAACACAACTAGCATTGATGTAAACAATTTTTAATAAATTTTTAATTTTTTTCTTTCTTATTAATTTTCTTCTATTTTCTTTTTTCTTTACTTGTGGCCAACGAGGGGCAATGGACCCTCTTCGACCAACTAAGCCCTCACTAACCACTAGGAGACGGTAACGAAACCCTTGCTAGCAGCCAACAAGGATCACGATGCCCTCACCCAGCCATGCCCATGGCCACTTGAGCTCGAGCTCTAGCTGCCAACCTCAAGCTTGCAACTACCTCCCCCTTTTTTTTTCACTTATGATTAGTGAGGGTCATGACGCCTTCTCTAGTTGTGGGTGAGGGTCGCAACCCTCACAACCACAGGCAAGGCTGCCTCACCCTTGGTTGTCAAATTTCGAGCTTACATCTACTATGGCTACTCAAGCTTGAGCTCTAGTTTCGTGGCCTTGTTGGCCGCAAATTGGCAAGGTTGTCTCTCCCATGGCTACTCAAGCTCAACCCGCGGCCATGGTTGGCAAATCTCTAGCTTGTAGCTACCTTGTCCAGTGGTTAGTGCCCCTCATCAGCCAAAAAAAAAAAAAAAAATAGAGAAAAGAGAAGAAAAACAAATAAATAAATAAATAAATAATTTTGAAAAATATTAATAAAAATTGTATATATTAGTATTGGTCGTGCTATATAGGATGGCGGATATCTAAGTTGATGGTCAAAATCGGTCGGATAGACTCAATTAACAAAATATAAAAAAAAAATTATAGCTCAATTGACAAAATTAAAAGAGTTAAGATTGAATTGGTAAAAGTGTAATTTTTTTGATAATTTTCTTTTTAAAAAAATTGTGGAAAGGAGTTACGCATAAACACCAAAGTTTTAGCAAGGCAACGTCAAACGAGACAGAGAGGTTCTGAATTGTCGAATTCAAAGCTCTATGATGTTTATCTTATGATATTTTTGTTTTAAGGAATGATAGTTTTCTGCTCATGAAATTAAAGGGATCTTCATTTACAACGCTTGCAAGCATGGTCTATGGTGAACCAAGAAGTCACGAAATACTTGTTTGAATTATTTGTAGCTTGCAAATCATAATATATAAATCACATAAAATCTTACAAAAAGGTAGAAAAATATGAACTCATTTGATAAATGATGCGATGTGCCATGTTACTTTTGGTTAGAATATATATTTAAATGTTCAATCCAAATCGATCCTAAAGAAATATAATTAAGTCTCCAATGCACTGTGCATTCACGCGATAATTCCAAGCGTCAAATTCAAATCTACACAATCATTTAGGCGGAAAAAAAAATGTAGCCCTTAGTTCAAGTGACGTATTCGTTTTCTTAGTCTTCTGAAATTTGCCGCGCAACTTCGTTCGCTTTGCTTCAAGTGACATCTTGACTCATTTGCCGCACCCAACAAAGTATGTGTCTTAAATCGAATCATGATGGTTAGATTCATTTCCACTAAACCTAGCGAATCCTCCGAGTTCTTTCCTCCTCTATTTTTTTTTTATCTCCTTGGTCTTTCGGTCTCCACGAATCGCAACGCAAGACAGTGGAGCACCCGTACGTGTTGCGTCGAAACCCTAGCGACACGTCTCGAGGAATAGAGATCGGGATCGATCGGGGATGCCAAGCCACAATGATTGAATTGAAGACCCCTCGTGACGCTCCGGGGACCCCCGCGAAGGTCGATTCGAGTCAGTCCTTCCACGTTTCGGTTTGGTCCCAGCCCTAGCTACACGTCCCCACTCTAGATGATCATGATGTTACATAGGGTGAAACGCATGTCTAACGTCAATTGAATGTCCGAATTAATGCTGTTCAGTTTTCCTTCTTTTTTCTGGGTGCGTTTGTTCAGCTAGACGTGGGCCAGAAACCAAGCAGAAGAGAACAGAATAGGAACGGGTCTCGGTCGGTGTCCGATGCAATCATTACTTTAAAACGGAACGGGACAATGTGCCCGACGGTCTCAATTTGACCTCGTAGCTCATTTTGTTCGGACAAGATTTCATAATATTTCACGGGATCAAAATTTACCCGCCTAGCATGAGAATTCATGTCGCTAAGAAGCTGGGGATGACAGATGATGATTCGAAGTCCCCTAGCTTGGCTTGGGCTGCACGCTAAAGGGGGATAATTACAAATGTCCCTTTTACTAATCATGACATCATGAAATTATTATAGCGGGGATCGCATTAATTAACTAAAGTTCTGGCCTTGCTGGCTTATGTTAATTCTTGCTTACGCAGTCAAAATGCGCGCACCGGTGAAAGGTCCTCTCCTTCTTTCTAAAAACTAAAGATTATCATCATTGCCGAAACTACATGCTTAATCTTGAGTGTGGACAACCGATAACCTCATAAGAGTCGCCATAGATTTTATATACTAAGGACGTATGCTCACGCCAAATGCTGGAACTGCTGTCCAAGAATCAAGCACCCGTGTTTTCATCACTGAGTTGCTAATCATTTGATCCGAGCATGCTTTAATTATGTTTTAGATTCTTAATACATTATCGCCGCATTGATTAATGGTTATAAATCTCTATATGCTCCACTTCTCATCATCGAAAGCAAAATCAGATCTGCTTTTTAGTAACTTACATGCTAAGGATGCATGGTGGCCAGAACGCACGGGGAAAAGGGGGCTCCAAAAGAGGCTTCAAGATGACCGATGCTTCGGCTTCATGAAACGCCGCAATCATCGGATGTTGTCGATGAAATCCAGCCCTTTTTGTAATAATATATCGTCGCCATGAGACATTTTCAGACTTTTTATGCGCAATGCAAATTCAAACTGGCGACAGTTTTGGCACATCTGCAGGAGAAACGGAGGTGTGGGGTTGAAGCAAAGGCCCATTCTCCTAATCCCGGAAGGGCCAATAAAGAAAAGGGATGAACGCGCCATTGATCGAATAGAAAGCATGGCGAAACTGCCTGTTCTTTTGGACAAGACCAATGGTGCCGCCCAGCATACAGCTCGCTTTGTCGTCCACCCATGCTTGTCCCTTTCAGTTTCCCCTCCCGCTGCCTTTAGAAAAAGTAAATTGTCAGAGCTAAAGAAAGTCAGGAAAAGGAGAAAGGAAAAGCGAAAAAGGAGAGGCCTCAACAACTACGCCCAAGACCTGCGCTTGGCTCCCTAACGATTTTTCAATTTTTTTCTTTCTCATGGGTGATCTGATCTCAATTCTAATGTCATAGGTCAAACATAGAGTTCAGCATTACTCACATAATACTTGTTTTGTTCGGGAAACATAGTTTGCATTGATCAATGAATCGAGGAAATAATCTATATTATACGACTTGCCATTTCTTTGGGTTGTATTGTCAAACTCATGCCATTTTGATAATGTCATGACCCCGACACGGGGTCATGAATCGCTTGAGTGCCATTGTATATATCATTGTATAAAGAACAGCGATTGACTTAGTTTTCTACGACGAGTCTGCATTGTAATTAATTTCTCGATTTGATCAATTGACAGAGCATGGCCACCACTTAATGCGCCTAATATGAAAACAAGGCCCCAACGAAGTTTCAACCATTACCTTCTTTGGGACACAGACCAAGGACACCACCCCCATCACTACTGTTGATTTGAATAGACCAAAAGGACAGGGTCAAACAAGTAGGCAAGCTCAAGACCTTTTCCATGTGTTCACATCAGGGACCCCACCACACCAGCTACCCTGTCCATGTCCATAGCAGTAGCACCGCTGCAAACCAAAGGAGCTCCACCGTCAGATTTTCTTTGCCGATTCATTCATCGTTATATACCCATCAAAGCTGATTCAAGAAACCGATGAGAGAGAGTGCCAGATTAAGTCCCCTGTAGAGATGAAATCCGCATCGAAGTTTAGTATGCAGACCTCCGGCAATGGCATGGGGGAGGTGAAGCAGGTCTGCCTCGACGGATGCTGCCCGACGCCGCTGCTCGGGCAGGCCGAGCAGCGGAACCCCGCCGTCCCGAAGCAGAGGAGCGCCTTCTCGGCTGGCCGGCACGACTTCGCGACCACCACCTCGTCCTCCATCTTTCCGAATACTCAATTCACCAACCACGAGTCTCTCCCGTCCCTGAAGGAATCGTTCACCGAGTTCACCAGGGTCTACCCTCGATACAGCGACACCGTTCAGGTGGACGAGCTCCGGTCGCGGGAGTACCACCACCTATCTGCTTCCAATCACACCTGCCTTGATTACATAGGGGTAGGCCTCTTCTCTCATTCCCAATTGCAGAGGCAGGAATCCTCAAGATCCCAGCAAGCTGGTCCATCCTCATCTCCGCTGCAGAAGCCAGATTTCCCCTTCTTCAGCTTGTCCTACAAGACGGGGAGCCTCAAGACACGGCTGCTTCTGGGCGGCGAGGAGTCGCAGCTGGAGTCGTTGATGAAGAAAAGGATAATGGGTTTTCTCAACGTCTCCCAGAGCGATTACTGCATGGTCTTCACGGCGAACAGAACGTCGGCCTTTAAGCTCCTGGCGGAGTCGTACCCCTTCCCGTCCAGCCGGAAGCTTCTGCAGGTCTATGACTACGAGAGCGAGGCGGCGGAAGCAATGGTAAATTGCTCTGCCAAGAGAGGAGCCAAGGTAATGTCGGCCGAGTTCTCGTGGCCAAGGCTCAGGATCCAGTCGACCAAGTTGAGGAAGATGATTGTTAGAAAGAAGAAAAAGAAAGACAAGAGAGGGCTCTTTGTCTTTCCCGTCCATTCCAGAGTGACGGGAGCTAGATATCCATATCTGTGGATGAGCATGGCCCAGGAGAATGGGTGGCATGTTTTGCTCGATGCTTGTGCTCTGGGACCGAAGGACATGGACAGCTTTGGCCTGTCTTTGTTTAGGCCAGATTTCATCATCTGTTCATTCTATAAAATTTTTGGCGAGAACCCATCAGGATTCGGATGCCTTTTCGTCAAGAAATCCACCCTTCCGAGCCTTGAAACGTCGCTTGCTATGGGAGTTGTCAGTCTCGTTCCGGCTGAGAACTCGCTGAAACCGCCAGATGAGTCCTCCGGCACCGACACAGACATCGATCGGACTTACTCTAATTCAAACTCTTTCTCAGGTCCCATACCTGTTGAGACGCATCGTGGCATATCTGATTCTGAACAACAGGGAACCTCTTCCCCTCAGGCCGGCGAACTACTACCACCCGTCAAAAGTAAAGAGCCAGAAACTTCTGAGATTGTTTTATTAGAGAAGACTGATGGCAAAGCTCCGCAAAATACTGGCAATAACAGCGGCAACGGGAACTCGGAGCTCCAATGTGCGGGTTTGGACCATGTGGATTCACTGGGAATGACATTGATCAGCAACAGAGCAAGGTACCTGATCAACTGGCTCGTGAACGCCATGTTGAAACTTGAGCATCCTAACACAGAAGGCGTTCGCCTGGTCAGAATATACGGACCGAAGATCAAATTCGATCGCGGACCGGCTTTGGCGTTCAATGTGTTCGACTGGAAAGGGGAAAAAGTGGAGCCTGTTCTCGTGCAGAAGCTTGCCGACAGAAGCGGCATTTCTCTCAGCTACGGGTTCTTGCGCCACATCTGCTTCTCGGATAAGCACAATGAAGAGAAATTGAAAGTTCTAGAGAAAAGAGGGAATGCAGCGAATGTGGGTGTGTGGAACAAGAAGGACAAAGCCAATCAGGGCGTGAGAGTGGTCACCTTAGCTCTTAGCTTTCTATCCGATTTCGAGGACGTGTACAAGTTGTGGGCATTTGTTTCTCAGTTTCTGGATGCAGATTTTGTGGAGAAGGAAAGATGGAGATACACTGCTCTGAACCAGAAGACTATTGAAGTTTAGCCTCCGGAGAGCCATTTGTTTATTTCTTTTCTCGATGTAATGGATTGATTTCTCGACCTGTAAGTCTGTAAGGGAAGTCGAGACCAAGCACATTTGCATACAAACTTTCTTCTCATACAATTTTCCAGTCGATGCATCCAACTTGTCTCATTTACTAACTGATCGACCAAACTAAGCGAGAAACATGTGCCGCTAATGTGACGACAACACCAGTATTCCTGCTATTCTTGGCAGGAACCGACAGTTCGAATGTCAAAGCCATAATTTATTGGGGCCACGACTTCACTCACTTGTTTAACTCTTAGAATGTACATGAAGAAGAACACTCTCAACATCAAAGCAGTTTGTTTTACCCTTTTCTCTCGCTTGGGCCAAATTCACATGTTTCATTGGGCAGCAACAAATCTCATAGATAATTATTGTCAAAGTGAAGAGAATTCAAAATGCATAAGGGGGATAAAAGCTTAGCGTTGAAAGAGGAGATACATACTTGAGGGGGTGACTCATGAATAGAAGCCTTAGCGCCGTGCGCCCGCATATACAGGGGATTCATTCATGGCAGCCATCTCAAAAATCTGGGAGTAGGATTAGCAAAGGCAAAGAAAGACCAGATCAGAAACGAGCAGCGACAAGGACACGTGTGCAAGGGAGAATTGGCGAAACAAGCGGAAATAGCTTGCCTGCCCCCTTGGGCTTGACATTTGAATCCTACAGTCAACTCTAATAGAGAAACATCTCTCCCGAGCATTTCTACAAACAGCTCGCGTGCATTTCAACAACATCATTGGACAAGCCAGAAAAACGTACATCCATCACCACCATAATTTTCTTCAGCATAGATACATGCAGACGCAAGGGTCATGAATAATCTGAACTATATTCTGGGTTCAAAATTGTCAACTTGCAACATGAGGCTATTTCACTAGATTGGTAATTCCATCCCAAACAATTAGATCTGACAAAAGTTAAGCTTACATCTGGAATTCAAGAATAAGGGATTGGAGGGACAGACATTTTAAGAAAAAAGAAAGAAAATCTGTGCATAAGCTTCTGAAATTTCCCCTTTCTCCATAGAACTCCATGGACTAAAAGCTTGGAATTGGAAAGGCACCAGGTCCCCTCTCCCTGGTCCGCTGGTCAGGACTGAATTTGGGTGGGTCCTCATCAAGATCCGTGGCCAGCTTGTCAGTCACAAATACTAAAGTGACCGTATAAAAAGCATCACACCGCAGCTGATGATTTTTCCTTTACTTAAGGTAAAAACATTGTGTTGGATAGCGAATCCCATACCAAGAAAAGTACCCTAGTTTCATCGTAAACGTGAAAAAAAGGAATTTTGTGCATCAAACACGCAGAGAGATAAAGTAATCACGGTTGAGAGTTTTTCTAATGCAAAACTTGTAGGGATACAATGGATTAATCGAAATGATAAGTATCTTGTTTGAATGTTTCAAATCCAATTGGCTTAGTTGCTTATGCAAAATATTGTTTGTAAGGGAAAATTACCCGATGGATTCTGATCCTATGTATAGATATCGATTTAGTTTTAAATTTTTTTATTTTCGTTAATTTAGTCTTAAACCTTTATATAAAATCCAATTAATTGTCACCAAAAATTGCCAACGTAACAATTTAATCATCAATGGTCATCCAATGTGGCATGCCATCATATCAATGATTACTAGTGAAAATTCAGCAGAGTAACTAGATTGAAATTTCGTGTAGATGTTTAGGATTAGATTGACGAAATTGAAAATTTAATGATTAAATTAGTATAAATAGAGTAGGTTTAAGATTAATCGGATAATTTCCCACTATTTGTAAGGAGTAGCTCCTTTTTTGTTAGGGCTTAAAAGCACTTTTTTGTCATTCAGACTTAAAGTTGTTGGTTTGCTAAAGGAGAAAAGATTTGTTCTGTCTCAACCCGACAAAGATAACTCCCAAATGTTATGGTTGCCTGTTTGTCCGAGAGACTCAATTAGCATTAGTAGGTGAGGAAGTTTGATTGCATCTTTGTTTTGAAGACACGCCTCTTGTATTTGAGCTATGAAATGTACTTGGTTGTCGAAAATATAATGTAGAATAGTCTAGAGTGATCAAGTCTCTATCTATTTCGCAAAAAAAAAAAAAAAAAAAAAAAAAAAAAAAAAAAAAAAAAAAAAAAAAAAAAAAAAAAAAAACGAAGTAAAAAATCTTTTCCTAAAATGATCACTTACATCACTTGAATTAATTAGTCAATTGATATATTTTTATCGTTTACAAGGATTTATGTCTTGTAAATTCAATTAACTTTAGTAGTTGAGGAAGTTTGATTGCATCTTTGTTTTGAAGACATGCCTCTTGTATTTGAGCTATGAAATGTATTTAGTTATTGAAAATATAATGTAGAATAGTAGAGGGACAAAATCTCCATTTATTTCATGAAAAATGAATGATGTGGAAAATATTTTTCTAAAAACCATCGCTGATATCGCTTACAAAAATAAATGAACAAAAATATTTGAATATAAATTGTTATCAATAATGAAAACATTTTTAATTGACTAATTACTTCAAGTGATGTAAGCGATCATTTATAGGAAAATGATTTCCAAATCGTTCATTTTTTACGAAATAAATGGAGTGTAAACAATAGGTAGAGATTATTGTGATGGAGGCAAATGATGAGCAGGGCATATTGGTTATATGCGTAAGGTGTGCGTCTTGGCTTAATATATTAGTACAGATGACTTCATTGACAAGTGATGTAATTAAGGGTCCATGCTATTTTGATGCCCTCACGGGTCCCACGTTACATTAGCTTCCCCATCCTTATCTTTTGTAAATTTTTCAATCACTTCATGATTTTTCCATCAAAACAGTTAAAGGGACTGAATTAATAAAAAAGGGCACTTGGGAAAAATGAGAAGAATGTCATCGGCAATTAGAAAGCTAGGAGAGAAGCTTGCTGGAGCTTCTAATACAAGAGAGGGGGAAAGGAGGTCAGAAATAAGGAAAAGGTCTCTTTCTATCTTTCTCTAAACTAGACTTAAATGGTTTGTAGTCCCCGCACTTTTATGCATTTTGACTCACTTTATTTCCACACTGTAAATGGTTATGGCACACCTTATCTTGTTGAGCTAACGAAAATAATCTCAAAAGAACTAGTTGATCAAAATCATAAGGTGAAAAAAGTTAAAATAATTGGTTTTTGAAAACACAAGAGCTGCATATTGTCGGTAATGCAGGATTGTCCATATTAATAATAAATGTTGTTTTGTTCTCCCACCTTCTGTTATTGTCCGTTCGTTTTTATACAAACTTAATTTCCTCTCTTATCCTTACTAACATGCTTAAGCTGAACTTTATGAGAGAGATTTTTTGTCATGAATTTGAAATCTCAAATCCAAATTATAATCAAATATAGTTCACAACTTGCAACAAGAGCTCCATTAGACAAAGAACTCAAATGAAATACTTATATATGATAACGAGTTGCTAGAAATTGAATTTTAGAGAAAGATTATAAATGAATGTTCTATATACATCGCCACTTTATTAATATTCTTTTCAAATAGAGTTCCTATTATTAAGTCTAGTAAAATGCTCGAATCTTAGAGGATTCTTATAAAAAGGTAAAGAAAACTTCTCCAATTTAAGCACAAAAGAAGAAGAAACAACAATCACGGAAAAGTGGATCAAAATCATGAGTTTTATTGATCCACATTATGTATGTATGTATGTATGTAAGTGTGTATATATATATTTCCCCTTTCATCAATCTTAACATTTATGAGGTCCCCTCGAGAACTATTTTGGACCATTTAAGTTTTATGGTGTTTCTAAAGTTATTTGAGGGATGGATAGAGTGATCTTTTAGAGAATGGGTTAATTTTAACATTTTACACTTGTAGTTTTCAAAGGTCAATTAATTTGGAAAATGGAGTTAGAGTTAAATGTTAAGTTTGAGCATGAGAAATTATATTCAAGAGATCATCCTCAATATAAGATAAATATCAACTCAAGGAGGAATTGACATATCAACCTTCAAATCTCGCCATTTCTTCAATTATTTCACATTCTCTTGTACGGATTAGGGATATGCAAGGGAAATTGAGAACCACCTAAATTGCCTGGAATGGGGCCAAAACGGCTCGAAACTAATGGTTCCTAAGGGAAACAATTTAGTTCCCGATTCTAATTTTTTGGAACTGTTGAATACTAATCCGGTTGTTGGTTCCAAGTGTGGAACTGCCCATCGTCCACTCACCCACCCTGATCAAACCGCTAATATTATGCATTCGCATTTTTGGTATTTCATCACAAAGAGTATACCATTTTGCATCAAATGATTGAGATGGGCACAAGATAATGATTGAACGAGGATCAATAGAAATTCAATGATGGACAAACTTGCACAAGCAATGGGTGGCTGGAGATTTGATTGCATTTGATTATCTACATAGTTGGAAAAAGTGCAACAAATATGGTCAAAAGATATTTGAATGGAGAGAATTTTGAGGAAAGATTTGTGAATGGGCTAGTGAGATGTTTGAACGGACTGAATTCCAAAGGATGGATTTGGGAACAATTTTGATAGGAAAGATGGAGGCAAGCGTCAATCGGTCAACACCCAAAAAGGGAAAGAGAGAATTTTTCTTCCAACTTGCAAGGACAAAATCGCAATTGATGTAGCAATGGAAGGGGGATTTTGATGGACAAATATCATGATGGAAAGTTCATATCGAACGGTACAGGTTGGGCGATCTTCTCACCCTCAATCCCGGTTCCAATTCCTCTCCGAATCGTCGGGAGGGTAAAGGCAACGAACGCCGTCTTGTTGGACTTGCTTCGTCGAGATTACGGACGTCAGGAAGAACTAGGCTAATGCCACCAGAGCCACAAGAACATTGGAAAACCTGCAAAGTGTTAGTCAATGATAACAAGTCTAATAATGTTAAAGGAGGTCCACTTGCTAACTGATCACGGTGGAGCACTAAAAATCGTTGGGTTCGCTGTAGATGACTTGGCTAGGCAAGGATGTCGTGTGAAGCTTGGTAGAACTGGTTCTATAGACCTACTTTTAGTAGATCCATAGAATTAATGGGAGGTTTCCAGTTCCAATTTTTCGAAATTGGTCTTTAGTGAGTGGTTCTCGATTCTAAGGTGAGAATTGCCCACCTGGACTATACTCATCTCTAGTCTGGATACACTGGGGAAGAAGATGAAAGTGACATAAAAATTTACTTTTGTTTGAATAATATAGAAGATACATATGGTATTTTGTCACCTAAAAAAAAGACTAAAACATCAGAATTTTCGTAAAAAAAACTTTGAATAGCTTCAATTGATCCTATTCATGTTCCCTACATTGGTTTACAGGCTTTTGATGGGAGAACGGTAATAATTCGAACAATATCGAATCAACGCAGCGGAATAAAATAATCTCCCCTCTTGTGTAAACCTAATAGGAATCGATATAGTAAAGAAAAATAAATACCAAGCACGCGAACGCAAGACGATTTTTTTACGTGGAAAACCCCCTCAATGTGAGGAGATAAAAAACCACGGGACCGGAGTCCACCTGAAAAATCTTCACTATCAATAAAATTGTTCTTCTCTAGCAAATACTAGAGGTACATAGCAGCAAACACCTCAAGAACGTAATTCTTGGCAATACACATGAACTTCACAAGAGATCAAGGATAAATCTGACCAAAAACGCAAGTTTTGATCAATCCACGAAAAACCTGATGTAGGGAGCTTCAAACGAAAATCAAACCGTTCAGATTCGATAAAATTGCGCTACGAACATGCTGACAAAATTTCAGCTCAATCGGACCACGAATCGACCTCCAACGCCAATTTGATGTAAATCGAGATATTGCCTCAAACCCCGCATTTTCTGCTTTCTCTTTTTCTCGTTATTCTTTGTTTTCTTTTCTCTGCTACCTCTTTTATATAGATAGTGAGAAACCATATTTCCTCATATAACTTATCATATGGGCTCAAGCCCTTTTGGGTTTACTATTAATTAAGCTCCCTCCACATGGGAGCGAACCTAGTAACAAATCTCCCCCTCATGACAATGTGGAGGGATTCACCATCCCTACTATCAATCGGCAATGTTCAAGCTTCTCTCTTGATGGAGTCTTCGTCATCATATCAGAGCCATTATGATCCGTATGAATTTTCTCAAGTTCCAACAACTTTTCATCTAGAACATCCCTTATCCAATGATATCTAACATCAATATGTTTTGATCTAGAATGAAAAGATGAATTCTTACCAAGATGAATTGCGCTTTGATTATCACAAAATAACACATACCTCTTTTGCTTGAACCCAAGTTCTTCTAAGAACTTCTTCATCCATAGCATCTCTTTACTAGCTTGATCACGCAATAAATTCAGCTTCGGTTGTAGAAAGTGCAACACACTTCGCAATCTTGACTTCCATGACATGCTCCACCCGCAAAAGAAGTCAAATAACCGAAGTAGATTTACGAGTATCAATATCTCCCGCCAAGTCGGAATCTGTATCCAACTAACTCAAGTTTCCGGTCCCAAACCGAGTTTCAAATTTGAAGTTCCCGAAGATACCTCATAATCCACTTCTTCGCATTCCAAAGGTGCTCTGCTGGATTTGACAAATAGCGACTAACAACGCCAATCGCATGCGCCAAGTCCGGCGTGTACATACCATCGCATACATTAAGCTTCCTACGGCTGAAGCATATGGAACACTTTCCATATCTTTCTTCTCTTTATCGTAGTAGGACTTTGCATTATATTTAACTTAAAGTGGGTAGCAAGAGGAGTACTAACCACTTTAGCCTTGTCCATGTAAAATTTCGAAGGATCTTCTCGATATATTTCTCTTACGATAAAAATAACTTTTTAGCATCTCTCTGTCTCGGGTAATTCTAATGCCAAGAATCTGCTTCACGAGCCCAAGTCTTTCATGGTAAAAGACTTGCTCAATTGTTTATTCAATAACTCAATTCTTGAAGTATTCCGCCAACAATCAGCATATCATCAACATAAAGCAAGAGAATAATAAAGTCACCATCGAGAAAATTTTTGGACAAACACACGCTTATCCAAGGAAGTCTTCTTATAGCCCTGTTCTGTCATAACTGACGCAAATTTCTTATACCACTGTCTCGGTGCTTGTTTTAGGCCATAGAGACTTTTCTTCAATTTGCACACATAATCCTCTTTCCCTTTCACTTTGAAACCCTCAGGTTGTTCCATGTATATCTCTTCCTCCAAGTCACCATGTAGGAAGGCTGTTTTAACATCCATTTGCTCAATTTCTAAATCTAGGCTATTGCCAAGCCTAGTACCACACGGATAGAAGACATTTTTACTACCGGAGAAAATATATCATCAAAATCAATACCATTTCTCTGACCGAATCCCTTAACAACCAATCTAGCTTTGTACCGTGGTTGTAAAGTATGTTCATCTTGCTTCAACCTATATACCCACTTGTTTTTCAAAGCTCTTTTACCTTTAGGTAACTTCACCAACTCAAAAGTATGATTATCATAAAGTGACTGCATCTCATCTTGCATAGCATCGAACCGCTTGTTTTTGTACTCATCTTCTATTGCTTCGCATAGCACGGTTCACCCGCATCAGTCAATAATACATACTCATCTTCTCGAATACCTGGTGGAAGGTCGTTGGTCTCTAATGGATCTCCGGTTTGGAACATCCAATTGGAACATCTAATTGAGCCTCGGTTCGGGAATAGTATTATCTATCTCAACATGTTCGGGAACATGTTCGTTATTTGGAACATTGACTTCTGTTGCTCTTCATCAACTGTGTAGGGATATTTGTAAGAGGAACTGGATCTAAATCAACCAGATTATCACTAACTTTGTGGTGCTGAAATCATCTCCGCTTTCTCAATATCCTCTTTTGTTTGATCTTCCATAAACACAACGTCTCTGCTTCTTACAATTTTCTTTCCAAGTGGATCATAAAATTTGTAGCCAAGTATATCTTGTCCATAACCAATAAATATGCACTTTGTCGTGTTTTCATATCAAGTTTAGACCTCTCATCTTTGGGAATATGCACAAATGCTTTGCACCCAAATATACGCAAATAATCATAAGAAACTTCTTTGCTTGTCCAAACTCTATTAGGAACATCAAACTCTAAAGGAACGCATGGAGTAAGATTTAATATATGCACAATTGTACTTAAAGCCTCACCCCAAAAGGATCCAGGTAGCTTTGACTGTGAAAGTAAGCATCTTACCCTTTCAACCAATGTTCTCTGTTCATTCTCTCGGCTAAGCCATTTAACTGAGGCGTCTTGGGAGGTGTCTTTTGATGTCGAATACCTTGTTGTCTGCAATATTCATCAAAAGGTCCAATATACTCTCCCCCGTTATCAGTTCTGATACATTTCAATTTCTTTCCAGTCTGTCTCTCAACTGAAGCCTGAAATTGCTTAAAAGCATCTAACACTTGATTTTTAGTTTTCAAGGTATAAATCCAAATTTTCCTTGAAAAATCATCTATAAAAGTAACAAAATAAAGAGAGCCACCAAGTGATTTTGTTTTCATAGGACCGCAAACATCAGAATGCACTAAATCCAATATACCTGACTTTCTTGAAGGAGGGGAGCTTTTAAATGCAACTCGTTTCCGTTTTCCTGCTAAACAGTGAGCACACTTCTTTAGCGCTGAACTTTTCAATCCTGAAAGGAGCTTCTTCTTGGCCAATATTGACAAACCCTTCTCACTGATGTGACTGAGCCTCTTATGCCATAACTTAGCTGCATCTTCGCTATCTATCGCATTAATTTTGTCTCGTAGACAACTTTGCTTGCATAATGTATAACGAAGAATATTTTTTACCTCTAGCCACAACAAGAGAACCTTTGGTAAGTTTCCATTGACCATTGCGAAGGTGCTTTGCAATACCCCTCATCATCCAACTTGGTCAGTAGAAATCAAATTCAAGCGGATATCGGGTATATGTTTAACATTATTCAATACTAACCTTGTGCCATTCTTTGGTTTCTAAGCATACATCACCGATGCCTACAACTTGAGTTAACCCATTGTTTCCCATCTTCACAGATCCGAAGTTACCTGACTTGTATGATGTAAAGAAATCTATACGAGACTTAGCATGAACAGATGCACCACTATTAATTACCCAACTGGTCTCATGAGATACAAAATTCACCACGTCACCATAAAAAATGATGAGAAAGTATTCTTTAAGTGCATCAACATGATTTTCAATACTGTCATTATCACTTTTCTTCTTTTTACATTTCTCCTTTTGTTTCTCCACTTTTAATTTGCGATAAAACCTCTAAATATGTCCATTCTGATGATAATAATAGCACTCAACATTAGCAAATTTATTATACTTATCTCTACTTTAATCTCGACTTTTATCTCTATTTCTCGGACCTCGAGACTCACTTCTTGCCCTTTTCTCAACAACCAAGGCATCGGAATGTGAAGAGGATGATCCCTGTGTCTTCCTTCTCATCTCTTCATTCAAAATACTACTCTTGGCTAAATCCATGGTAATCGTACCATCCGGGCGAGAGTTAGACAAAGATGTTCGAAACGTCTCCCATGAGTCCGGCAAAGTACCAAGCAACCATAATGCTTGTATCTCATCATCAAACTTGATTCCCATCGCAGCCAACCGATTTATAATTCCTTGAAAAGAATTTAAATGATCGATCAAACGAGTACCATCATGATATCTCGAGCCATCATCTGTTTTATCAAAAATAACTTATTATTCCCGTCTTTCGAGCATATAACTGTTCGAGCTTATCCCATAAACTGCGTGCATGTGTTTCCTCAATAATATGGTTCAAAACATTATCATCTACCCACCGCCCGATATAACCACACACTTGACGATGAAATATAGACCATTCAACATCGTTTTATTCTCCGGTTTCTCCTCGCAAATACGAGGCAAATAAAAATCTTTCACATATAAAAGATCTTCCATCTTCCCTTTCCAAATATGATAATTCGAACCATTCAATGTAACCATTCTACTCATATTCGTTTCCATTGTTCAACACAAGGCAGAAAAATCAAGCAATAACTCCGATGCTCGATACCACTCGATGGGAGAACAGTAACAATTCGAACAATATCGAATCAACGCAGCGGAATAAAATAATCTCCCTCTTGTGTAAACCTAATAGGAATCGATATAGTAAAATAAAATAAATACCAAACACGCGAACGCAAGACGATTTTTTTACGTGGAAAACCCCCTCAATGTGAGGAGATAAAAAACCACGGACCGAGTCCACTTGAAAAATCTTCACTATCAATAAAATTGTTCTTCTCTAGCAAATACTAGAGGTACATAGCAGCAAACACCTCAAGAACGTAATTCTTGGCAATACACATGAACTTCACAAGAGATCAAGGATAAATCTGACCAAAAACGCAAGTTTTGATCAATCCACGAAAAACCTGATGTAGGGAGCTTCAAACGAAAATCAAACCGTTCAGATTCGATAAAATTGCGCCACGAACATGCTGACAAAATTTCAGCTCCTTTAGTTGAGTGTAATTATAACCGGTTCGGACGATTTCCAGCAGAAAGTCATAGAAAAAGCAAATAAAGATAAACGAAAGGCAGAGTCACCAAAATTGGAATTGGTAATGAAAGAATAGACGATAAACCCTCGTTCCAAATCTATCATATTCACCGCATCGAAAACATGCCACATTCAAGCAAGTATTCGTCTTCCTTGCTCAAATCTGAGATTCGAATTACCACACGCTAGTACCTTCTTTCACAGCATTTTCTGTGAGCACAGCTCATATGTGTGTGTTTTCAATAATTATTTTACGTGATGACCTGGGAGGCTGCTGCACTAATTGGGAATTACTTACGTGCTCAAAGAGTGACAATACTCTGTTATTAGCAAAACGAAAAAATAGTAAGCGCTAGATAATTATTATTATTATACTTTTTGGTGCACCATGAGTAATTGTAATCATCAATTTCTATAAAGGGGGTTCAAATGTATTCTCGTCGCAATCAGCCAATTAGTTGACCTAGTGTCAACCCCAATACTTCTTTTCTAACTCATGAATGAAGTACTCCAATTTACGCGCGCAGAAAGAGGAATAACTTGAATAACTTGAGACTAGCAGTAAATTGGTGCTAAATTATCTCTCAACCTCTATATTGAGTGGTGGAAAAACCTAGTAGATTCATTTTGGGGAATTACATTATCGAAATTAACAAACAAAAAGCACTATATTTCCAATATGAAGTAAAGATAGGCTACCTCTACTTGATAAGCTTGCTACTCGATGTAGGTTAAACTGGTGTTCCCTGCAGTCTTGCATTGTGGATGAGAGGGATCATCTCTCCTTTAAATGCAACTTAACCTTCCTCGCCATTCTAATTCTTTTGGTGTGCTATGCATATCATGAATGCGCTAGCAGAAAAACGATGTTAGACTTTAATGGTTGTAAGTCCATCAAAGTTAAATCGGATCGGCTCATAAATGGCTCCATCAAATAGTTTGATAGTTGGGATCTTGAATGCTCTCTGTGTTAGCTCCTATATGTCTGTGGATAGGTCGAATGTTGTGGGGGGATTCATGAGCTGTGTCTCTTATTCTTCAACGTCGGCACTAATGGTGAATTATAAATATAACATAAGAAAATTGAAAGCTTAAGGAAACATTTGTATTCAATTACCCATAAAATTCTCATGGTAATATTTTTTAGTACTCCCAATGCACCTAGTGCTCATCCGCCCCTTAAGAGAAACACATAACTCGATTTTAGGGTACTACAACCTTTTTTTTTCCTTACTGTTTACCCACGAAAAAAGTGGTCAGGCCAAAGAAAACTAGACCGAGCATTTGGTTTGGCTTTGAAAATGACCTTGAATCTCCAAAAGCCATTGGACAAATGCTAAGGTGTTTGACATCATTTTTGGGAGAGCTTTTGGGAGATGCATTAAATTTCCGAAGTCCTCCAAGTGCCATTAACTCAATGCAAGTTATACTTAGTTTTGGATTTCGAGGGAATGATTATGCATATTTTTTTTCCTTTCAATTTGTTAGGTAAATATTAGATAATAACCACAGGCTAAATTGAATGGTGATAAGTCTATCATAGTAAAATCCAAATTGAGTTATAAATAGCTTTTTGGAATATTTTTGGTAGTTGAGAATCATCTTTGAGTGTTGCGGGGGATTCATGCGCTATGTCCCGCATTTCACAACTTTCTTATCAGCAATAATGATGAATTGTAGATAGGGGATAAATAAAAGATGAGCTCAAGGAAGCATCTGTATTTTTTTTATCCATAACATTCTCACGGTAAAATTTTCGAGATCTCCTAGTGTTCATAAAATCCGTTGAGGAGACATAACTTAGTCCTTTTCCGAAAATAGTATTTTCCACTGTTCACTTATGAGTTTAGAAACATTGTGGGAAAAAGAAAGGGTTAATACCCTAAAAAATCTCAAACTGGTACACTTGTGACAAATTTATCCAAAACTATTTTTTTGACTACCAAAAATCCTAAACTGGTACACCTTTGACAAATTTACCCCAAACTAGTTCACTTGTGACAAATTTACCCTCTGTTAGTTTTCGTTAAATTTTATTATCAAATTATTAAGTTAAATAACACGTGACAATTAACTAGTATACCAATTTGAGATTTTACGATCCGTTTGTCAGAGTTTATAATTTTTATGATTTTTTTTGTGATATTAATCCAATTTAGCGAAAGGTATATTTGTCACAAATTTATCAGTTTGGGGTTTTTTGCTGTCGAATAAATTAGTTTTTGGTAAATTTGTCGTAAACAACCAATTTAGGGTTTTTTATGGTCAGTCGAGGTAAATTTGTCATAGGTGTACCAGTTTAGAATTTTTCATGGTCAAAAAAATAATTTGAGGTAAATTTGTCATAAATGTACCAGTTTAGGATTTTTGAGGGTATTAACCCAAAAAGAAAACTCCCTCTTTATCAACTGGAAAACGGGGGTTTTGCCTAAAAGAAAAGTAAAAAATAACTGCAGAATTAATGGCAAATAAGAGAGGACAAAGGACGACGGAAAAAAAAAAAAAAAAAAAAAGAGGAGAAGAGCCCCATCTATTGGCCCAAGAAAAGGACAGGGTCTCTTTCCATTGGTCGAGTGGAGGCCCACGGAATTTAAGTGAGAGATAATTTTTCGCATTTGTCAACGTCCCATTGGTTAGCTGCACACGTCGTGGTACGATGATGTCGACAAGTCTCGTATTTATCGTACTACCTTTTCTCCTTATTCAAGCCCTTTCTCGTTTCTTGTTGCTCTCTCTCTTTCGCATGTCCCACAGGACACCGCAGCTGAAGCTGAAACCCACTGAAAAAATATATAGGCTTTCTCGAGAAAAATATAAATTCTTCTCTCTCTCTCTCTCGCTCTCGCTCTCGCTATCTCTGTCTCTACTCTCTTTTTATTAATTTTACCAAAACAAGATGACCCTACAGCGTCTTTGAATCTTCTTTACCAAATCAACCATGCCGTTTCGGTCGAACTTGAATGCTTTGCTTTCCTCCTTATTTCTTTCTTCTTTTGCTTGTTTTTCCTTTTTATGGGTACATCTCACCATACTTACCCTGAGTAGACGATCGTTGAATTTGGAATAAAAGGCTTTTTCCTTGTCTTCTTATGTCTGTGGCCGCAAAATAAAGAGAGGGATCTATCAACTGCCGGTAGGTCCTCTGGGTCCATTTTAGTTTTATGGTTTGGTGTCTTTGCCCTCTTATCCTTCTCTAGGGTTTCTGAATTCATGGTCATTTTTGTGACATAGAGAAGAGAAGTTTCCCCCTTTAATATGCTGTGCAAATCCATGATGCTCCGACCATTGATTCTGTGAAATCTTTATCTTCTGGTTTTTGCTTGTGTTCGAATGGTATATCGTCCATTTCTGTTTGGGAAAAAAAAAGCGTGATTAATTTTGCAGTGTTCTAAAGCTTTTCCGGTGCTTCATCCTAAAGTCTACAGAATAGGAGGAGGAAGAAAAGAAAACTACTCAGCTGATTGAAGCTGCACAAAGTACTTGGTGAGTCATGGTTGTGGAACCTTAAGGTATATTTTTTACCCTTTTCCTGAGTACTTGTCACTCTAGGGTTGATAATCATAACGTTTGTAGGGAGGATTTAATCATGGCGAGAGGAAAAATTCAGTTGAGGCGAATTGAGAATACGACAAGCCGGCAAGTCACCTTCTCGAAGCGCCGGACCGGGTTGCTTAAGAAAGCTTACGAGCTCTCGGTCCTCTGTGAGGCCGAAGTCGCTGTGATCATCTTTTCGCAGAAAGGAAGGCTTTACGAGTTCTCGAGCAATTCCGAGTAATGTTCCTCTACTGATTTTCCGATTTCTTGAGTTGATTTTAGATGGGGAACGTGATCAAGCCATTTTAACATTCTTATTTCCAAAATGAGGGCATGTGCACATATATACGCTGTGTTTGTAAATTTTGAGGGACAGCATCATGGCATGGGTTTTTTCTTATTCCCCTTTTCTTTTCTATCATTTTTGGTTTCGGTCAAATGTTTGGTGCTTTTCCCCTTCGATCATGGACTGAAACCGCCATGATGGTCAATCTAGTTCTCATTTTCGGACAATTTTTCAAACAGTATGACTTTTGTTCAGATATCCTAGTCGAAAGTAGCTGAGAAAAAGAATTATGAAACTGTGAAATCTTCTTTTTCGCTTTTCTTTGGAGAGTCAATGCACTGAGGTGTACCCTAATCAAATGGCTAGATTGATTTGATGATCAAAGGCATTCATTGTGTATGTTGTTGCTGGAGTTGGACTCTCTTTCTTAATGGTTCTTCTGAGGAAAGTGATTCTTGAATATCTTGCAAGTACTGATCTCCTCCGGTTACTTCACATGCTAGGATACTTAGTACTTTGTCTTGGGGAATGAAACATAATTTGATGTTAGTGTAACTCGGGACTGATATTGATTGGACCTTCTGGTTTTGACAAGTTATAATTTAGCCCTCACCCAAATTCCACATTGATATGAAATGAACATGCCATGTAGTGTTATTTTTCGATGTTTTATATTTTGTAAGGCTGCTTAAGTATTCCATCTAGTGATCTGCTATCTAGGGATTGATCTCCATTAACTGATTCTCGGGGCATGATGGGTAGTAAGCATACTTGCAGTTAGGCATTATTCTATTTGAAGTAGATTTTTTCCAAAAAATTTGATTACTTGGAAAAATGTTGAAGAAAACCAACTTTACATTAAAAAAGACGAAACCTCAAACCATACCTATTCGATTCTGTTTGTTCTAATTACGCCACTTAGACATAGATTAAGACTATTTTATGTACCCTATCTGATAATGGAAATCTCACAAATCATAAAAATTGGTGTTTCAAGTCTTTGACCTTTCCACAATGCAAAACTTAGAAATTCATATGAAACACATTTTATTAGTTGCAAAAATGAATAATGTGTTACCTATCTACCGCCATAAATATGAAGCATTTTGAATGAAACAAAAAGCGTTTGTAGGTTTTTTGGCTTGGTCATGTTTCATAGAAATAGAAACTTAAAGCATTGTACTTGTGCGATTAATTTATCTCTTTTCCAAGTCATCAAAAGTTTCTCGGGTTGATTTTTCAATGGTACTTTAACCCTAAACAAAAGCCTGTAAAACCCGTCCTAGACATCTTCAGCTTTATGTACTTTCGGTTATATTGTGCTTTGAAGGGCGAATAAAACTATGAGCTTGACTCCATTTGTGTACTGATGATGTTATGGGATCGAGTGCATCATGTAATATTAAAGACTCAAGGCTAACATGACACAACGCAATGATCTCTTGGATTTTTTATCCATAAGGTACATATGTTAAAAAAAAAAAAAAGTGACTGCAATCGTACATGTTCACCATTTTAGTTGCTCCACCATATAAGTACTCACTATTCTTCTACCGGGTAAAAACAAGTACTCGAGAAGTCCCAAGTCAAATGCAGGTGCGACTGGTTGCTCTTATAATTTCTCCAAGAAGTGGTAAGCCCTTGTACTGCTTCACAATGCAACTGATGATTTTACATGCATCATGTGCTGTTCTTACTTCTTACTGACATGGGTTGGCATGTAGAATTCTGAAGACTTCGGGCTTGGGCAAAAAACGTTGCATCAATTCTCTCTGCGCTCACATTCAATGATACTTTGCCTGCGCACATAATATACTTTTACAATGTGAATGTGAACGTTTTCCCGCTAAAATTTGAAGAAAATATTGCCGGCATGGTTATTTACGAAGTAGAGGTGGGCATCCCAGACTTTTTCAAATACTCCATATCATTGCAAATAAGTTGCTTTGAGGCTAAAAGCTTCATGCAAAGGCTTATGCCTCTTGCATGTTCTGTTTGTAAGTTATAGTGATGCATAACCATTGGAAATCATGCATGATTCAAAAAATAGATAATTAATTTGTTTAATGTTTGCTTACTTTAGTTTTGATGATACCTGATTAATAGGAGAATGCTTCCGGGTGGCTGACTCATATGCTGTCTTTGCAATTTTTCAGAATCCAAAAGACAATTGATCGATATCGTAGATCTACATATGATATGGATACATACAAGACTAATTTGGACCAATGTATTCTGGTCAGTGCTCTAAACTTTCCATGATGCTACATTAGGTGCATTTGTAAGGAGTTAAGTGAGATTCTTAGTTTAATTAAATAAGTTGCCAAGTTTGTTAGGCACAAGAAGTAAAAAATGTCGGACTAGCAATATTTTAACTATGTATGCACATTTTTGGGGGTTAAACAAGTTGCGCAGTTTGATTTTTATTCATTTTGCTGTATAAAAGAAAGCAACTTCCTGCTTTTTTTGGTGTGGATTAACATGACATCACAGTTCATAACTTTATCAGGACAGGACTTACAAAAAAGTCTTAACATACGAACCCAAATGGCAAGAAAACCATTCTTATAATATACTTGTGTATACATATATAGTTGCCTCGTATGCAAAGAATCACTCGAACATCTACCTGTGTGCACGATTTAAATTGATCACTAGAACCACAAAGCAGGGATCATACAATGATGATTATATAGTTGTCAAAAGAGGGATAGAGTCAAGTAACATTCAATTGCTGAATAAATCTTTAGATGGTTTGCTTTCTCTTAATGAGAAGGTGTATACATCCAAGACAAGTTGGAGATAAACTTAATTTCCTGCCAAATCAATTATTGCATTTCCTTTTGATCTATTCAAGTGAAACCATAAAACAAAGAAATAAGTACACTATCTTCACATACTGACTTACGAGTCAAATGCTAAATCTAGAACTATACTGAGCTTGATAGAACTAAGTTGATGAAAGGTTTTGCATCATTTTTTTTCTCGTTCTTTATGTTTTAAAAAATTATATGTCTTTAATTTATTATATTCCTAATTAGCAACTTGCAAGGGACTAGTTTACAACCTTTGTTCTACTAAATGTCTAAATAGATACAGAAAAATTTGGATCATGAACCTTCCTATTTCGTGCAGATCAAAGACTTTTCTCTTTGAATCTCTTTAAACTTCACTTTCATAATTCTCTTGTTTGATGAAGATGCTTCTCTGCGTGGTTTCTTTGCATTGCAAGAGATCAAAAGATATGATCTCAATTCTCAGTGTGTTACTTCAAACTTTTGAATCAATTCCAATTTGCTCTCAATATGATCTTTTAGTTTATTCGAGTTGTGGGTTTTTGCAACATCGCCGGACTTTGGTAAAAACATCAATATTGCAAATATCAACTTATTTGATCCTCTTGTCTGCATCAACAGTATGTCTCTATCGACGGGAACCCTAGTATAAAAGGCAACATTCATGGATACATCTTTTGGCCAAGTTATAGCAAAACATGTTGAACTTTCAAAATGAAACTATCTCGATGATAAATATATACATGATACATGTACTTTGGCACATGTGAGATGCTTCATGGTTCTTAAGCATGAGGATTTCTAGAGATACTTTCTAAACTGGTTGACGAAGTGATCTGCCACTCTACAAGTGTTATTTCATTGCAAGAGATGAAAAGATATGACCTCAATTCTCAATATGTTATTTCAAACTTCTGAATCAATTTCTGTTCAAGTTTGTTGTAATGATTTCTATTATATTGAAGATAAATCATTAAATATAGCCACTAATGAAGGCCAAACAAGCCGATGTTTTTACAAAGCTTTGATACGGGCTTGTGACAACTAGGATTTGGATTCTTCTTTTAGTTGAATTTTATGATAGTCTTCTCAATTGGGATTTGAGTACTGTCGGATTTTATTAAATTTTCTACTTATGTCACAAATAGGATATTGAGTTTCTTGTATAGATGAATTCTATTTCAATTCTATTTCATTTTGGAGTCATCCTATCTGAATTAGGAGTATGATCAATCCTAGAGGGGTTTACATGGGAGATTGTAACTCTTTCTTGAGCTGTGGAATGGTTCTCTGAAGTGTGAGACTTATGAAACCCTAGGTGAGATGCTTAGAAAGTGTAGATATGATGCCAAAAGAAACTTACTTGTTTTGACCCGTTATTATCTTCATGTTCTCTTTGAAGCTCAATACTCAGGACATATCGTCTCTACCATGATACCAAATTGATACATAGGATGATATCTCCCAAAGCAGTGAGCTCAACAAACAGGAATTGTAGACAATTTTCAATGAACGGCAACTCAAAATGGGTAAAATTTTTTAGGCATCAGACATAAAACTTCCTAAGCATCACAAATAGGGTTTCTTGGGCATCACACGTGAAAGTATTATCGCATCACAAATTCAAAGCAGAAATTGCTAAAAATTGATAATATTCATCAACTTTATGGATGGACAGAATTACAATCATCTATATAAATTATTGCTAAATCCCTGCTCTTACTTAATGAAAAACTTGATTGAAATAGGAGACATCTGTACAAAAAACACACTGTCCAACTACTGGAATAATGAATTTCATTAAATCCAAACACTACTCAAACCTTTATTGATTCAATCGCTAATTCAACTAGAAAAAGAATCCTAATCATTTTTTAGTTTTATTTGAGCTGTTGATTTTTATAACATCCATCATCACCGAAGCTAGGTCAAAACATTAATATTTCAAATATCAACTTGGCAAATCTTTTTGTCTGCATCAATAGTATATCTCCATTAATGGGGACATTAACATGGAAGGCACATTCATGGTTACATCTTTTGGCTGAGTCATAGGAGTACCCGTTTCACTTTAAAAAATTGAAGGTTCACAATGTTAAATATATATGGGATACATGTGCTTTGGTACATGAGAGATGCTTCATGGTTCTTGAGCATGAGTATTACTGGGGATACTTTCTACATTGGTTTACTAAGCGATGTGGCATTGCATAAGTGATATTTAAGTTAATGAACTCATTTAAGTATCTATCAGGAATCTACAGCATCACTTAGTGAACAAATATAGGTGACAAGTCTTAACATGTCTGGAATTATTCTTTAAGTATAAACATCTCTCATGAACCCAATTCTAGAAAACTCATCCCAATTTTATTCTTTACAGCAAAAGTTAAGTATCTCATCAGATTTGTTAGTCTAGTACAGGAGGGAATAATTTGAGAGAGCCTTCAAAGCTGTGCTATCAAAGTGCTGTTATGATTAGATAAAGGAGTTGTAATATCATTAATCGCATGTCCTCAGGACATTAACTGGTCCTCTAAAATGGCTTCAGCTTCTGAAATTCCACTCATCATCTACCACTTGATACCTCGAAAACATGCCCTCCTTGGGCATTTACATCTTATTGTTTTTTTGAAGGAAGTTTTAAAAGTGACGGTTGGTGTGAACCCATATATATGTATTTGCACGTTGTAATAATATGACACCGTGTTCTTGATAAGAACCCTATTCTTGATCTCAAGAATTACTGAGGTGGTGGGCCATAGAATTGACGACTATGGTTTACATTGTCCAGCTACAGAAATTGCAAGAACATTAGGGTTCTTGTAGTAGCAATCTTAATTTTTCAGGATCCCGTGGTGTTACAGATTTGTTTAGTGTGATTGGTTTTATCCATTACATGATTTTGCATATGTTCAGTTTGTATTGCTCTGTTCACTGGATCCATAAATATGACAATCTCCATAATGTGCAGCATTTGAAGCAAGAAACCACAGATATGGAGAGGAAGATTGAGCTTCTTGAAGTGTCTTTACGGTCAACCAATTTTGAGACTTCTCTCTTTTAAATTGTAGATTGAAATGAGTTCTTGATATCGAATTTGCTAAACTATGGTACTCCTTTTCTTTTTCTCATCAGGAAGCTATCGGGAGAATGTCTTGGATCTTGTTCCATTGATGAAATCCAAATGATAGGGGATCAGCTCGAGCGAAGTTTGAGCAACATTAGGGCAAGAAAGGTACATGCGTCTTTGGCATATTTGTCATTTTCCATGTGCGTAAAGATGTTTTGAGAACTTTTCATCAAGTAGGCACGGTAACTAACAAGACTGACTTAATGAATACATGAACCGAAACACCAATTTCATTAGAGACTGCGATTGCATTGTAAGATTGAAACTGAATAGACTAAACACGTTAAACTTGGCGTGTGAAAGGAGAGAATCAATTTATATTCATTGTCATTGACCTGTACTCTTTTTCCAATAAACAAGGATAAGATCATGGTTATTTTTTATCATTACTTTTTCCCGAGTTATTTGGACGACTCTACTGTTCCTTTTCCCAAATAATTGGATATTTTAGGGCTGGTTAATTTCAAAAAGAGTAGTACGTGACAAAAAAGCTGGCACGATTTCCGGTCACTAGATTCCTAAGTAAGTTATTGGCAACTTACTAATACTTTTATGAAATCACCAACTCCTTTTGAAAACGTGCAAACAATCAACTTTTCTTTTATTTTTATAAAATTTTCTTCAATTTTTTTACTAATTATGTAATTTTTATTGCTCTTATATAAATTTTCCAATATTTATTTGAATAAATTATCAATTCATTGTTTTGATTTAATTAATTTCTGGGGTTACCAACTTCTGTGTGACTTACCAATATTTATTTATTTTTTCTTAATTTATAAACTTTTATTATCGATTGCTAACTTTTGTTTGTCTTTCTCACAAACGTCTCTAAATCTCTTAAATGAATTTACCAACTTTGTTTGTGTACCTTATAAATTCTTCTGTAATTAGGTTTACGATTAGTTTGATTTACGATTATCGAAGTTTGTTTGGATATTTGCAACTTATCAACGTTTATTTGGTTTTCTTTATGAAAGAATTATGAACTTTTCTATTGAGTTACCAATTTTTATTTGCCTTACTAACGAACCCAATTAGAAGTTACCAATCTTAATCAAAAAGTTATCAACTATTGTACACACCAACTCTTATTTGATTTCTTATTTTTTTTTTTTTTTTGGGTCGGAACCAACTCTTATTTGATTAGTTATGGAGTTTATGTGGTTTTGTTGAATGACTAACTTCTCTTATCTTTGAAACCCTCCCCCCGCCCCCCCAAAAAAACAAAAAAAAAAAGAAAAAAAAAAGCTGCCTCTATCACCAACTTTTTATTTACTTTACCTACCAATACCTTAAACGTACCAACTATTACATGAAAACGGCACTGACACCACCGGTGCTTGCACTTTTAGGCAATATTCGATCTAGACCTTGAACTTTTTTCTTTTGTTCAATGTGAACAATATACTTTTTAAATTTAAAGTAATATAATCCTTCTGTTAAATGGATTAACATAAATTGTTAATGTGGCACTTGTGGAAACTGACTATGTTCAAGTTGGCATTTGACTTGTCAATCAGTTGATAATCACTTAAATTAAAGTTAGTGATTTCACATTAGAGTTGGCAAGAAATGACTGAACTGGACTGATAGTGACAAGTTTTAGAATTAAATGCACAATATTGACGAGTTTTAGGACTTGCCCTATCACTATTCCAAGAAAAATACACTTGCTAAATATAATGCAAAATTAGCTGCTAACTTCATTGGAGAAAACTCCGTAAGTCGTTTTAATTAAGGTTAGTGATTTCCAAAAAGAGTTGGTAAACTTGAAGTGTTGCTAAGAAATACAACTGAAGGCTTGTAAATGATAAAAGAGTTAGCAAACTGAAAAAGCAAAATAAATATGGTCATATAACTTGAATAAGAGTCAGTAGCTCCACAGTATAAGGTAAAAATTCGTAATCGCGTTAATTTAAGTAAGTAATCTCTAAAAAGAGTTAACAAATGAAAGGGCTTGCGAACCATGGTAAATACAAGTTGGTAATTCAATATGAAAGTTGGTAAAAGTAAGAAAAGTCAAACAATGGTAAGTCAAATGAAAATTGATAATCCAAAATTAGTCGATAATTTCAGATAAACTCAAAAGTTTTAATAAGTTATGAAAATAGAAGTTGGTAAATTAGTCAAAATTTGGTAGTTCATAACATATGAAAAAATCTGGAACTTTATAAAAGTGTTGTTGATTTACCAGTAATTTGCATGGAAAAAAAGTTACCGCTTATTTTTTACCAATAGTTTCTTGACATTTATTATCATAAATTGAAACTTACCAACAGGAAAAAAAAAAAAAAGCCGTATTCTTTAGCACGGACAATAGAATTCTGCAAGTTTCTTAGTTATTAACCTTGCTGATTTCTGTCTACAACTTCACCCTTTAACTGTGTTTACTAGACAAGTTGCAAAGCATTGTCCTTTCATTTCTATCGTGCATCATCTCAACATATTTTCTCAATTCATTTTGTTACCTTTACTAATAAAGGTATGTGGACAACTTGCGCATACACGAAAGTTAAAATGTTTGGATCTCTTTTACAGGCGCAATTATTTGACGATCAGATACAGCACTTACAAGCAAAGGTAAGTGGGGGAATATGATGAATACTTGTCCAATCTCGTCAGGTACTGTTAAATTCCTGGTTATATTAATCTGGCCACTTTGTTTGGTGTAATTCAGGAGAGGTCTCTGAAAGAAGAGAATGCAAAGCTTCTTGCAAAGGTGAACCCTCTTTCCCATCTATGCTGTTATTGCTTTCCTATTACTTGCCATGCATCATCACTCTTCTGTGCATAAAATTAACCACTTGCCACAACCTTACCTACAATAGAATCTCTCAATGAATTTCATTTATGATCTAGCAGAGCAGTTTTATGATCTGCTAAGACCAGAGAGATCTTTAATGATTAAGAATGTTTTTTGCCCTTTCTAATAGGCTTGTGTGGTGAAGAAGCTTGTTGCTTTTGTCCATCAAACCTATATTTGTAGATTATGTGCTGAACAGTTTAATTTACTGGTTAAAGGTGCTGGTTATGGCTTTGTCTTGCTCTCTACTAGTCCTGGTTAAAACCTTTGAAGAGTACTGCTGCATGATCAGTTTTTATGAAAAGGACTATGCATAAGGAGAGATGCTAAATTTCAGGGTTTTGTACCTGTATTTATACTGAACTTTCTCTATCTGTGAGAAGTTCTGTTTCTTGATAGCATAAGTTAGAATGAGCAGATATGTTGAACATCACCAAAGAATTCTATGATCTTGAGACTGTATGATCTGCTCGAAACTCATTACTAGCACTAAAATACTAATCCATGTTTAGATAATTACCACCGCACTTTGAAATTTACTGTCACAAGCTACAATTCTACTTTTCTTTTTTACATGGAACTGTAGACAAACTCAAATCTTTGTGTTATTCTATGCTCCCTCACTTGATCTGTTAAGGCAGTGATTGACTCCATAATAGAAGTTAGTAATACAGAGTTACTAACTCCTGTAGGGAAAACAAATATTAGGGGAATTACGATCAAGAGATACAACTGTGTATGGGACTGTAGGACTGTAGTGTCTTTCTGTGCTTCCATGACCATTACTTGATATGTTTGGAATGTTACTGATTTCAAAACAAAGGTTACCAGAACTAAGTTACCAACCTACTTGTGAAATACCACCGTGTTGAAATATTGTTTTCACTGAAGAATATATTGTGTTTTCCAACTGGGGACTTTTAGATGGATCCAAAGTTCTTAGTGATCACATTTGGCGTACCTAATCACTCTTCAAGCTTTCTGTTTAGTTTTTTTTTTTTTTTTTGGAGAACGGAAGAGAACCAAATCTGGAGTTAGCTTTTGGGAAATATTGAATTTTCCTAGTGAAAATATCAGATAGTAATTGCCAATTCGGTAATAAAATTCAGTAGTACAATGTTTCTGAGTAATCAATGTTGAGAAAACTACTTCCCTACTTACTATCATCAGGTACAATTCTATGCTTCTAACATGGGAATGTAGAAGAACTGAAAGTTTCTGTGTCTTTTTATGAATTTGTAACCAATAGTTGACCTGTTTAGGGGATACTAAATAAAAAAACTAATAGCCTTGAAATAGGAACCTTGTTGAAAAAATTACAATATAGAGGATATTACTGTCGTGAGATTTTAGTACGTACTTTAGACATGAACTGTATGTGAAACCAAAGCTTGTAGTCATGTCTGTTGTAGCTAGCCACTTTTAGAGTTGTTGTTGTTGTTGTTGTTGTTTTTTTTTTTCTTTTCTTCTGACAACGTAGGAGAGAACTGAAATTCCAGGGTCAGATGTTGGGAAAAACTGAAATTTTCCAGTGATCATTAATAGATCTGAGTGGATAGATTGATGCTTCGTCACCTAATTAGATCCAGTGAAAAGCTTGTTTACTGCTTGTAAATCTCAAATTGTTTTGAAGCTTTTTCTCATTTTAATTCAGTGAAGGTTTCCAGGTCCTCCATCGCCATTCAATTGCATTTATTATTTCGTTCAATTTAAAAGCATTTGGGGTCTTTTTTTCCTCTCTTCCGATTTCAGTGTCTTGCAAATCCTGGGCAGTCAACAGCTCATCCGAGAGCAGCAGCACTACATAGCCGGAGCAGCCGGAGTACAGATGTTGAGACCGGGTTGTTTATTGGATTGCCAGAGTTAAACTGATTTGCCATCACCTGACACTAGTCTAATAATACCTGTTCAATAGGATATAATAAGAATCACTGCAATATCACTCAGTAATATCTTTATTCAGCTGGATTCTCCTTAGCACTGTCATGACAACATATTCATGGGATTCACGGCAGTCATTTAAATAATCAGCGAGTGAGATTAGCTAAGGCAAAGAAAGATCAGATCTGAAATGAGCCATTACAAGGACACATACGAGGAAGAATCAGCGAGACAAAAGAAATAACTTGCCTGCACCTTGGGCCCCACTTTTGATTCGAACAACAGTTAATTCCAAGAAAGAAACACCGTCGAGCATATTCTCAAACACAGCTCGTGTGCATTTCGACTACTTAACTGGACGCCTCTTTAAGGTTGGCTAAGCCAATAAAAGCTCATTCATCACCTCTAAAATTTTCTTCTGCGGAGATACATGGGTCCCGGATATCTGAACTGTTCTGGATTCAAAATTGTCATTTTGCAAGATGAGGCTATTTAGTAGAGTGGTAACTCGTCCCAAACGATGGGGTTCTTTTTATCATCAGACAAAAGTTAGTTTACGTGTGAAACTCATGAGTGATGACATGTTTCCTACACGAAGCCTTAATTGGAAGGGATTGGTGGGACAGACAATTATTAAACAGCCCGAGACACCTGAGATGACTAAGATGTACAGTGCATCCTGCTTAGCAATAAATAGGAAGATAAACAAATAAATAAGGAAAAGGAAATAAAATCTATGTATAAGCTTCCCATTTTTCCTATTTTGCCCTTTCTTTTCCTTTTTCTTGAGAAAACTCTATAGACAAGCTTGGATCAGAAAGACAATGGGCCCCTTTCCTTGGTCACTTTCTCAGGAATGAATTTGGGTAGCTCCACATAGAAGATCCGTGATCAGCTTTTTTTTTTTTTTAATTAAATATAATTTAGTTAATCCCACTTTAACTTTCAACTCACTCTCAAGTTTTTATCCTACTTATTTGCAAGGCGTGAAAATCGATATCTATATTTAAAATTAAATGTCTCCACTCCAACTTCCTTGAGAAAATGAAAATTCAAATCCCTCACCTCTCTTTTCTCATATGAATAGGGATGATCACTCTCCGGTGATTCCATGGCCAGCTTATCAGCTATAATATTAAAGTGATTTTTTATTTTATTTTCAAGCATTATACTACAATACATAATAATTCCTTTCCTTAAAACGAGAATGTTGTTTTGGATGAGTCAATCCCATGCCCAGAAAAGTACCTTAGTGTCATCATAAATAAGAAGAAGGGATTTTGAACATTGAATGAGCCTGTCATAATGACATGTGGGAATATAAATCCATCGTAGTTTAAAGTTTTAAAGGGTTCAAATGCAAAAATCGTTGAAATGCATCAAATTAATTAAAATGACAAGATTCCACTTGAATGATTCAAATACATTCCGATTATCTATTTATGCAAAATGTTATTTGAAATGAATAGTTTTTTGTCAATCATTTAAATCAACCTACCAATAAGCTAAAAGAAGATTTTCCTCAATACTAGGTCTTATACACGTCGAAATGATTGACAAGCGGGTTGGAATCATCAACCAATCAACAAGGTGTATATTATGCCTATGCACGATTTAGCATTACTTTTCTATTACTTTACCATTACTTAATTTAGACAAGCACATACGTACTTCTCTCAATATTAACTACTATGTGTAGATAATTGTAAGTAGCGGAGAGACAACCGCAAATGTTAGATAGAGCTTTTAAAAGCTCTCTATTTGTCAGCCCAGCTTAAGGTTGCTGTTTTGCTAAAGGAGAAAAGATCTGCTCTGTCTCAAGCTGACAAAGATTTGTCTGATTCTTGAAGTGTTTGGATTTTTGGATCTGACTTAGGAGCCTTTTAGCTTTGTATAAGATTCACTGAGGATGTTATTTCTGCTTGTCGCCCAAGAAGCTCAATTAGTATTAGTAGTTGTGCAAGTTCGATTGCATCTTTGTTTTGAAGACATGCCTCGTGTATTAATGTTGCGCTGTAAAATTACATAGTTATTGCAAAAACTAACGTGGAATAGTTAGTGGGACATGATGGTGGGTAGAGATTGGTTATATGCTTAAGGGTGCGTGTTTTGGCTTAGTATATTAGTATAGATAACGTTATTAATATGCGTTTTAATTCGGGGTCCTTGCCATTTTGGTGTCCTGGTGAAACCCACGTTACATTAGCTTCACCGTCCTCATCCTTTGTATTTTTCAATTGATATCAAGACTTTTCCATCAAAATATTTTAAGAAACCAAATTCCTGGGAATGGGAACTTGGGAAAAATGAGAAGTGTCATCAGCAATTAGAAAGCTAGGGGGGAGAAGCTTGCTAGAGCTTCTATTACAACTCAGGGAAAGAAGATAAAAAATAAAGGAAAATGTCTCTTTCTCTAAACTAGATTTAAATGGGTTACTGGTCATCGTCAAAATATTCAGTAATCGATATATCAACCCTTCAAAACTCATTATTTCTTAAACTATTTCTCATTTTGATGTGAGGATAAATTTGGAAAGAAGACGCAAGTGAGGCAAAACTCGATTTTGGCTTAATATAGAAGATACATATAGTTTTTGTCACCCAAAAAATACTTTAGTACATCAAAATTCTGGGAAAAATAAAATTGAATCATCAATTGGCGGGGCTATTAGGGTCTTTAATAGGTTCAGGTGATCCTATCCAAATTCTTGACACTAGTTATGGGCTTGAGGTGAATGTAATTGTAGTAAACATGTACAGACACTTTTAAAGCAAAGAAAGATAAACGAAAGGTAGAGTCACCCAAAATTGGAAATGATCATGAAAGAATAGCCAATGAACCCTCATTCCAAACATCATATTAATCGCAGTTCATCTTCCTTGCTCGAAACTTGGATTCAACTTACTGTGCTCATAGCTTCTTCGAATAGTGAGGAAACACTATCGTTAATTTTCATTTTGTTTTTAACTCTTTGGTGCTCCATGAGTAATTTCAATCATCAATTTCCTTAAGAGCTTTTATATTAAGTCCTGTCATAATTAGTCATTTAGCTGAGCTAGTATAAATTTCAATACTTCTTTTCTCTATAGGGTAAATACCACGAAAAACCCCAAACTTATATACTTGTGATAAATTTATCCCAAACTAATTTTTGTGTTACCAAAAACCCCAAACTAGTACCTCTATAATAAGTTACCCCAAATTGATGTGGATTTCCACATAGACTTGTTATGTTGATTGAGTTATTGCCATGTATTATTCAACTCAATAATTTCATGGCAAAATTTTATGAAAGCTAATGAAGAGTAAATATGTCACGAGTATATCAGTTTGAGATTTTTTGTGATAAAAAAATTAGTTGAAGTAAATTTGTCACAAACGTACTGGTGTAAGGTTTTTGGTGACCCCAAAATTAGTTTAGGGTAAATTTGTTACAAATATATTGATTTGAGATTTTTTGTGGTATTAACCATTTTCTATAGGAAATATGATTGACCTGATTTTTTCAAACTAGTAAATGAAATCCTCATATATACTCATGTAGAGAGAGGAATTACTTGAGGGTAGACAGGAATAGAAATAAATAAGCGAATTGGTGCTAAATTATCTCTCAACCTCCATATTGAGTGGTAAAAAAAAAAAATCTAATAAGCTTCATATTATGGAATTACATTATCAAAATTAACAAACAAAAAATCACTATATTTCCAGTATGAAGAAAAGATAGGCTACTCTAACTTGATAAGCTTGCTAGTCAAGATTGGTAAAAGTGGATTTCCGTACCATCCACACAGAGGATGAGAGGGATCATTTCTTCTTTAAATGCAACTTCCCTTACTTGCCTCTTTTTGTTTGCTATGCATATTGCAAATGTGAGTATCAAACAAATAATGCTAGACTTGAATGGTTATAAGTGTGAGGATTTATAAGATAACCGTCAACTATTCTAAAAGTTTAAGTTATTAAATAAAAGTGTGATTTCATATTAAATATTCGAGCGATCCCCTTCATGCGTCCATAGCTTAAAGTATGGTAATATGTAATTGAGGAGGTAAATAGATGCATGGAATGATTTAAACTCAAGATAACCTATTATGAAACCATGTAGATTTGGTAGGAAACTGTTAGATGAAAACATGGTTTAATATTTGAATATTCTATCAACCTTTTCATGTTTAATCTGATCTTTTTATCTTAGAAGCAAGCAAGAAATATTTCATTAAGGAGGCTGATGGGGGTTTGGAAAAATTTGAACTCGGCATCTTCTACTCTGTTAGCATGTGAGATTTTGTTCTAAAAACTAAAGTTATTAAATGAAAGTGCGATTTTATATTTAAATATTCTATTAGATCAATTATAATTAATTGTACAATACACAACCTAAAAATCAATACACAATTTTAATATGTTCTCTATTTTCATTATATTTTTCACCGTCACTACCTTCTTTCTCTTTTTGGTCTTTCTTCTCTCATAGACAGTAGTCCTTATTTCTATCTTGGTATCAAAGTTGGAACAAATGGCAGTGGATTGAGCCAATAGTAAGTCTATCATAGACAAATCCAATCGGGTCATAAATAGTTCTGTTAAATAGTTTGGCAGTTGGGATCTAGCTCCCACATGTTTGTAGATAGGTGGAATGTTGTGGGAAATTCATGAGTTGTGTCTCGTATTGTCCAACTTCTTGATCAACAATAATGATGAATTATGAAAAGAACATAAAGAAATTATGAGCTAAAGGAAACATTTGTATTCATTTATCCATAAAATTCTCATGGTAATATTTTCGAGTACTCCTAGTTCACCCAGTGCTCATCCACCCATTAAGAGAAACACATAACTTGATTATAGGTTTTTGTAGTCTTTTTTTGGAAAAAAAAAAAAAAAAAGAGAGAGGATTTTTTCACTACTTATGAAAAAGTGGTTGGCCTAAAGAAAACTAGAAAATAGGTGTAAGAAATAATGAAAAATAAGAGAGGACCAAGTGTTTGGTTTAGCTTTGGATGTGACTTTTAATCTGGTTACGTTTAATAGTTAAGATAAAATTCAGGATATGATATTATATCTTGTGTTTGGTTTTTGTTCAAGACATGACAATGATATAATAGGGGTATAATCTGGATTAAAATATTTCTTAAATGAGGTGGGATAAAGGTAGCTATGAGCTCTTATATTTATTGTATAAAAGCTATATTTCTTAAATAATAAACTTCTTAAATTAATAAAATTGAAATAACAATTAATATACATAATATTCAATGTCTAATATAAATTTCAAAATAACAATAATTTTTATTTTTATTTATATTTATATAGTTGAATTTCTTTCTAACCTAACATATTCTATGTCACGCCCGAACCTCGAGCACGCTAACATCTCACCATGGTCATTCAAATGCGACGTTCCCGGAGTTAAGTCGCCGACCCAATCAAATCTTTAACACATGCGGAAACATATTATAAAATCCCCGACAATAAAATACGGGATGGAAAAGCAGAAACAAAATCATAACATAACACATTCATAATTTAATAGAATTACAAAGAGGTCTACGACCAACGGTCTACAAAGACCGGCTCTTAAAAATGAATTATCCTACGACCTACAAGTCGACACGTTTTCCAATCCTTGTAACTTCATCTCCGCAACTCCCCAAGGCCAACCAAAGCTATCTAGCCGCTTCGTCCACCAGGGACCTGAAATTTTAATTCCACAACCGGGATGAGACGTTGTCTCAGCAAGTTCAACCCCCTTAAACCCCTATTAAAAAGAAAATACGCCCCGGGTGGCCTAGCCACATCACACGAAGACTTACCTCGCATTAGCCTTCATCTGCGGTTAACACAATTTATATAGTTCAACCACATACAATTATGATAACCAAACAACCATGGCACAATCACATCATCAGAACAATTCAACCACTTGGATCGTCTCAGCGATCAATCGACTTGGCCGATTACATGTCAATTCAGCAAATCAATCATTACTCTTAATCACGACCCCACTCGGCAGAATTATAATCAGTGGCATCACGGCCTCACTCGGCACGACCTTTAAAAATGTGGCATATCACGGCCCCACTGGGCGCGACCTCTATCAGGTGGCATATCACGGCCCCACTGGGCGCGACCTCTAATAGGTGGCATATCACGGCCCCACTGGGTGCGACCTCTAATAGGTGGCATATCACGGCCAATCACCCATCAATTTCCACACTTAGAATTTTATAAAGAATCCATATTTATCACAATCAACACTCAATTCGCCACATCCATTCATCAAATTCAAATTCTAAATGCATAATGTGATCGGCACGAAATTCCGAACAACCGGGTCAAAAATAAATTTTTTTTTTTAAATAAATAATAATATTTTAATAGTTTCGGAATATAATATAATATTATAAATTCCAGGATTTCGAAACATTTAAATAAATCAAAATAAAACCCATTATGTCACATCAAAGCTTATATTAATATAAGCATTCATTTAGCCTTAAATTAAATCCACTTTAAGTTAATCAAGCACATTAATATAATCTACACTTAAATAAATTAAACTAACCACTTAATGACACTTAACATAAACTAAACACACCTAAAGCATCATTAACACTCTAATCAAGGTTTAGTGAGCTAAACTCACCGGATTAGTGAGCCAAGTGGACCAAAACGATGAGGACAATGTGAGGATCGACTTTTCTCAAGGCGGGCCGAGCATCCAAGCTTCGGAAGGCAGCCAAAATGAGCCAAAAAGGGGTTGAGAAACCCATTTTTCCAGCGGGTTGCGGGCGGACGGAGGTTGTTCAAGCAATGATTCGGGCGCGGAACGGTGGAGAAGGGCATCGCGGCTCAAAGCGGGCAAGGCGGCTCCAGCGACCCTTCGGCGGCGGCGGCGGCGCTTGACGGAGGGGTAGGAGCTCGGGGCCGCATGGACGTGGGCCGGAGGCGCGGAGATGGTGCGACGACAAAGCGGCCACGGTGCGCGGGCAACGCGCACGGACGACGGCAGCGGCGAGCTTCTCCGTGAAGTTGGCGGCGTCGAGCGGCGAAGTGGCGCGCCGGTCCGGCCTACTGTCCGGTCCAGCTTGCACGAGCAGCTCCCTTCCTTCCCCTCTCTCTCTCTCTCTCTCTCTTCCTAAGGTTGAAGAAGAAGTTGGTTCAATCTCCCCCCTCCACTTGTCAAATTCTTCTTCAATTTGGCCAACCACCATGACATAGGGTGATGTCATCTTCCACTAAAATTCAAATCCTCCACAACTATCTTCAATAGGTCCAATTTCATTTTCCGCCGGAGCATAAAATCTTATACAACCAATTTTTCAATTCCATTTGATTCTCTTCCAATTGAATCAAATTGAAGCCCATAAAATTAATTTATTATCACCACACTTTAATTCACATCTTCACTTGTCCATAAAACCAACTTAAGTCCCAAAAGCACGACCAAAGCGGTGCCTACTAATTTCTCGAGCCAAATTAGCTATTCTCCGATTATTTTGCCGAAAAACTTGGTTTGCACGAAAAATCTTCCGAAGATTAGTCAATGTTCCTAAAATGATTTGTGACATACCCAGACTTCCAATTTATGAATTTGATCACAATTCCACGGTTAATTTTACTTTGGCACGATACTAGCGCGGCCCAACCTACCGGATAGCCTTTAAAAATTTTCATGCATTTGAGCTGTGGTTGATCATCTTAAGCCACAATGTACATCTTTGATACATTGGCAACTTTCAGTTGTCGGGATAATCTCAAGGTTTCAAATACGAACACAGTGTACCCAATCGACAGAAAAGTCGGTCCAGTGCCAATCGATAAGAATTGTGCGATCCGATGGAATCACCCACGCTCGATTACACGCCTCTGTTGAGTCGACTATCTCCGATCTCTAATCGATATTTAATTGTGTTGTAATGACCCTCGCAGACAGTAGCTCTGGTCGAAATATCGCTTCTTGGTCAAATTCTCGAGTCTGCGATGCATTTGAAACTCTTAACAAACTCTTCACCAATAAACTAGTTTCCACATGAGTGGCCAACTCGAGGAAAAGAACTATATGCGTGCCAACGAAATGCCCGTCTCAATTAATTGAAAATACAATCGGAAAATTGGGATGTCACATTCTAGGTATTTTAGCATAATTTACTATTTAATAAAATTTTATTAAGGAATGATGGATGGGAACGAAAAAATAAATATATAATTAAATATAATTGAAGTAGGTGATAGTGTAGAAGCACAAAACATTTTAGAATCACGAAAGTGAATGGTTATGTCTTCTTTATCTTATTAGATTTGGCATTTGTTGGTTGATCTACCTTATAGATATTGCTCTATGCAGTTTACATTTCTTGTCATAGTTGAACTTGTGACTCCTGAATACCGCAGTGAAACTCTTTTGTTCTTTAAGATTTAAATTGTAAATTTATGGATTTTTTTATGCATGTTATCTCTATTTGTGCATTTGAGATATTCTAGCTATCTTTGTTTATGCCTTATTGGGTTCATTTGCATCGATAAAATGTTTATACCAAACAATAGATAAAGACAAGATGTAAAACCATTCAACTTTCTTGCCGCAATTTATGAAATAACGGATAAGATATGATAAAATTTTTAGATTTTATATCTTATCTTAGCTTTTCTTATCTTGGCTAGAAGCCCATATGATCAAATGTATTCTAAAGGACATTCGACAAATGCTAAAGTATTTGACAACTTTTTTAGGGAACTCTTGGGAGATGCATTGTATTACCAAAATCCTCCAATGCCCTTAGCCCAATGCAAGTCCAACTAGTTTTGTGTTTTGAGCATTTTCGAAATGATTGTGAATTTTTTTAATTGCAATTTTGCATTTGCTAAATTTTGGACATTTTAATTTTATAATCGTCATTCTTTACTGTGAAGTCTCGTGTGATGTTGCCAACGAGCCTCCCTTGAGGGCTACTTGCTTGGGGTCATGTGAACTCAACCAACCCTAGTGATGGGCGTCGGTGCTAAATCTAACTCTCGAATAGCTGCAAGTATATTTTATTTTATTTTTATTTATTTTATTAGAAATATATACATAAAGTCCTTTACAAGTCTAGTTTTTTTCAAACAACATTTAAACCAAAGTTGATTTCTAAAATACTTTTTCAATCACATTTTACTAATTATCAAATACATTTCGAAGAAATTATTTGGCCTAAAATCTTTGCATTTCTTCGAAAACTTTCCCCGAATACCAAGTCAAACGCAAGAGAGAACTCATTCTACAGGCCCAAATAAAAATAAAAAGGGTCTCTTTCCATTGGTGCCCGCTAACTTTAACTGAGAGGTAATGTTTTCCCACTAGTCAACGTCCCATTGGCAGGCTACGCACGTCATGGTACGATGATGTCGACAATTCCCATATTTATCGTACACCTTTTTCTCTTTCTTTGCACCCGTTTCGTTTCTTGGTGTTCTCTCCCTTTCGCATGTCCCAGGGGCCCCATATGAGAAAACCACTGTAAAAATATATGTATTTTCGAAAAAAACAAAAAATCTTCTCTTTCTCTCTCTCTCTCTCTCTCTCTCTCTCTGTATCTATCTTTACTCTCTTTTTCTTAATTTTACCAAAACAAGATAACCCATCCGCTTCCTTGAATCTTCTTTGCCAAATCAACCATGCTGTTTCGGTCGAACTTGAATGCTTTGCTTTCCTCCTTGTTTCTTTCCTCTTTTGTTTGTATTTCCTTTTTATGGGTACATCGCGCCATATATGCCCTGAGTAAAAGATCGTGGTATTTGGAATGATAGGCTATTCATTTTCCTTTCATGTTTGTGGCCACAAAATAAAGAGATCTATCAACTGCCGAGAGATCTTTTGCGTTCATTCTAGTTTTTCAGGTTTTTTTTTTTTTTTTTTTTTTTTTTTTTTTTTGTCTTTGCCCTCTCTTCCATCTCTAGGGTTTCTGATTGTGTGACATAGAGAAGAGAATACGCTGGGCAAATCTATATTTCTCCGACCTTTGGTTTTGTGAAATCTTCGTCGTGTGGTTTTCGACTTGTGTTCGAATGATGACATAGTCCATGTCTGTTTGGAAAAAGAAGCGTGATTTCTCTTGCAGTGTTTTTAGCTTCTCAAGAACTTCAGTCTAAAGTCTAGGCATAGGAGGAGGGACAAAAGACAGATCGTCAGCAGGTTGAAACTGCACAAAGTCACCGGTGAGTTGTGGTTTTTGATCGTTGAGGTTTATTTGATAAGTTCATCACTATGTTTGAGTACTTGTCATTCTAGGGTTGATAATCATCATGTATGTAGGGAGAAATCGATCATAGCGAGAGGCAAAACTAAGATGAGGCGAATTGAGAATGCAACAAGCCGGCAAGTCACCTTCTCGAAGCGCCGGAAAGGGCTACTGAAGAAAGCTTACGAGCTCTCCGTCCTCTGTGAGGCCGAAGTCGCCGTGATCATCTTTTCGCAGAATGGAAAGCTTTACGAGTTCTCGAGCAATTCCGAGTAAGTTCGCATACTGATTTTTTAATTTCTCGAGTAAATTTTAGATGGGGAACGTGATTGAGCCTTGTTAACATTCTTATGTCCAAAATGAGGGCGTATGCACATATATATGTTGTGTGTTTGTAAAGCGTAAATAAGGGACAGCATCATGGCATGGGTTTTTTTTTTCCTTATGTTCCTCTTCTTTTCTACCATTTTTGGTTTTGGTCAAGCGTTTAGTGCTTTTCCCCTTCGATCATGGACTAACTACCATGATGACTGATCTAGTTCTCATTTTCGAACAATTTTTATAAACAATATGACTTTTGTTCAGATATCCTAGTCGAAATAGCTGAGAAAAAGAAGTATAAAACTATAAAATCTTCTTTTTCGCTTTTTCTTTGGATAGTCGATGCACTGAGGTGTACCCTAATCAAATGGCTAGATGCGGGGGATTAGATGATCAAAGGCATTCATTTTGTACGTCGTGGTGTTGTAGTGGGACTCCCTCTTTCTTAATGGTTCTCCTGAGGGAACTAATTGTTGAATATCTTGCAAGTACTGATCTCCTCCAGCTACTTCACATGAGTACTTTGTCTTGGGGAATGAAAACATAATTTGATGTTAGTGAAACTAGGGACTGATATTGTTTGGTCCTTCTGGTTTTTTTTTTCCTCAGGGACTGATATTGTTTGGTCCTTCTGGTTTTGACAAGTAACAATTCAGCCTTCACCCCAATTCCCCATTGATATGAAATGAACATGCCGTATAGTGTTCCTTTTTGAAGCGTTATAGGTTTAAAGGCTGCTTTTAGGGATTGATGTGTATTAACTAATTTTTGGGCCGTGATGATAGTAAGCGTATTTGCAGTTAGGTATTAATCTATTTGAAGTAGATCTTTTCCAAACAAATTTGATTGCTTGGAAAATCGTCGAAGAAAACCGAACTTAAATTGAAAAATGTGAAGCCTTCAAACCAAACCTTGTTTGATTCAGTTTGCTGTAAGTATACCACTTAGACATGAATTAAGACTATTTTATGTACCCTATCTAATAATGGTTTTCTTACAAATAATACAAATCCATGTTTCAAGTTTATGACCATACTACAAGGAAAAAAACTAGAAATTTCATTTGAAACACATTATATTAGTTGGGAAATTGAATATTGTGTTATTTATCTACCGCCATAATCAAGAAGCATTTCAAATTGTGGTTCATTTAATCTCTGTTCCGAATCAAACAAAGATTTCCAAGTTGGTTTTTTAATGGTACTTTAACCCTAAACAAAAGCCTGTGAAACCAGTCCTGACAACTTCAACTTTAGGTACTTTTAATTATATGGTGCTTGGAAAGGTGAATAAGATTATGGGCTTGACTAGATTTGTGTAGTGGTGATTTTATGGGATCTAGTGCATTCACTAGTATAATAGATTAAAGCTAACGTGACACAACACACCGACCTCTTGGATTTCTTACTCATGGAGTATTTATGTCAAAAAGTGACTGGTACGTGTTTGCCATTTTAGTTGCTCCACCATGTAAGTGCTCCCTGTTCTTCATTTACTTTGAAAAAAAGTACTTGAAGTCACAAGTTAGATGTAGGTGCAACTGCTTGCTCTTATAATTTCTCTCTGAAGTAGTGAGTCCTTATACTGCTTCACAATGCAACCGATAATTTTACAAGCATCATGTGCTGTTCTTACTTCTTACTGACATGGAGTGGCATGTGGAATTCTAAAGACTTTGGGCTTGGGCAAAAAGCATTGCATTAGTTCAATCTGCGCTTACATTGAAATATACTTCACGTGCGCACATAATATACTTTTGTAATGTGAACTTGAACAATTTCATACTAAGATTCGAAGAAAAATATTGCCGGCATGGTTATTTACAAAGTGTAAGGTGGGCATCCCTGACTTTTCCAAGTACTTAATACCGTTGCAAATAAGTTGCTTAGAGGCTAAAAGCTTCTTGCAGAGCCATGCCTCTTGCATATTCTGTTTGTGAGTGATAGTGATACATATTCACTGAAGTCATGCATGATTCACAAAAATGATCATTAATTTGTTTAATGTTTGATTACTTTAGTTTTGATGATACCTGATTAATTTGGAGAATGCATTCCCGGTGGCCGAGCTCATATGGTGTCTTTGCAAATTTTTCAGAATCCAAAAGACAATTGATCGATATCGTAGATCTACAAATGCGGATACGTACCAGGCTAATATGGAACGATACATTCTGGTCAGTCCTCTAACCTTTCCATGATAATACATTAGGTGCATTCGTAAGGAGTTCAGCGAGATTCTCCGTTTAATTAAACAAGTTGCCATGTTTGTTAGGCAAAGGAAATAAAAAATTTCGGACTAGTAATATTTTAACTATTTAAGCACATCTTTTAAAGGTTAAGCAAGTTGAGCAGTTCGATTTTTATTCAATTTGCTGGATACAAGAACGCAACTTCCTGCATTTTTTTGTGTGGATTAACATATAACATCATACTACGTAACTTTTTCCAGGATAGGACTTACAAAAAAGTCTACATACGAACACAAATGGCCAGAGATCCTATTTCCCCGACAATCTTATAATATAGACTCGTGTATACATAGATAGTCGCCTCATATGCAAAGAATCACGCGAATATCTACCTGTGTACACGATTTATATGGATCACTAGAACCACTAAGTAGGGATCATACTAATGATGACCATATAGTTGTAAAAAGAGGGATAGAGTCAAGTGCCATTCAATTTCTGAATAAATCTTTAACGGTAAGTTTTCTCATAATGAGAAGTCAATTATTGCATTTCTATTTGATCAATTCAAGTGTAACCATGGAATGAAGAAATGAGTAACTTCATGAGAGCGACAGCTTCTGTCTTCACATACTGACTTACCAGTCAAATGCTAAATCTAAAACTATACCAGGCTCGATAGAACTAAGATGATAAATGGTTATGCATCATATTTGCTCATTCTTCATGTTCAAAAAATATTATCTCTCTAATTCACAATTAGCAACGTGCAAGGGACTAGTTTACAACCTTTGTTCAATGGCTAAATAAATACAGAAAAATTTGGATCATGGACCTTCCTATTTCCGGCAGATTAAAGACTCTTTCTTTGAATCTCTTTAAAACTTCCCTTTCATAGTTCTCTTGTTTGATGAAGATGCTTCTTTATGTGGTTTATCTGCATTGCAAAAGATGAAAAGATATGATCAATTCTCAACGCGTTACTTCATACTTTTGAATCAATTCCAATTTGATTTTAACATGATCTTTTAGGTTATTGGGTTGTGGATTTTCACTACATCCATACTCGCCGAAGCTTGGTAAAAACTTCAATGTTCAAATATCAACTTAGTAAATATCAACTTACTGTTGCATCAACAGTATAACTCTACAAGTGTTATTTCATAAATGACCTCAGCTCTCAATGTATTATTTTAACCTTTCGGAATCAGTTTCAGTTTGAAATTGTTGTGATGAGTTCTATTATATTTAGGATAAATCATTAACTATAGCCACTAATCAAGGCAACAAGATCAAACAAGCTGATGTTTTTACAAAGCTCTGATGAGGATGGTCGTTACTGGCTTGTGACACCTAGAATTTGGATTCTTCTTTTAGTTGAATTTTATGGTAGTCTTCTCAATTAGGATTGGAGTGACATCACGATATTATTTAATTTTCTAGTTATGCCACAAATGGGATATTAAGTCTCTTGTGTAGATGAATTCTATTTTGATCATATTTCTTGTGTAGATTAATCCTAGAAGGGTTTATAAGGATGATTGTAACTCTTTTTTGTGTGATGGAATGGTTCTTTGAAGTGTGAAACTTTTAAAACCCTAGGTGAGATGCTTAGAAAGTGTAGATGTGATGCCAAAAGAAACTCAATCATTGTGAATCATTTATTCTCTTTAAGTTCTCTTTGGAGCTTGCTACTCAGGACATATTGTCTCTACCATGATACAAAATTAGTATATAGGATGATATCTCCCAAAGTAGTGAGCACAACTTAATAAGAACTTGAAGATAATTTTCAATGGACGACAACTCAAAATGGATAATATTTTTAGGCATTAGACATTAAATTGCCTAAGCATCACAAATGGGGTTTCTTAGGCATCGCACGTAAAAGTATTATTGCATCACAAATTCAAAGAAAAAAATTCTAAATTATTCTAGAAATCCTACTCTTACTTAATATAGGAAACTTCTCCAAAAGAAGCATGATTGAAAAAAGGAAACATCTATACAAGAAACACAATGTCCCACTACGGGAATAATGAACTAATTTAAATCCTAACGGTGCTCAAATCTTAATTGATAAGATCGCTATTTCAACTAGAAGAAGAATCGTAATCATAACTCTTATTTGAGTCATTGATTTCCATTACATCCATCATCACTGAAGCTCGGTAAAAACATCAAATATTTCAAATATCAACTTAGAAAATCTTTTGGTGTCGGGTTCCCTTGCTGTACAGATGTATAGCATTTTGGTTTAAAGCCAATATATATCTTACCTTCTACCAAAAAAAAAAAAAAACTTGGAAAATCTTTTTGTCTCCATCAACAGTATATCACCATTAATGGAGACAGCAACTTGGAAGGCACATTCATAAATACATCTTTTGTCTGATTCATAGCAGTAAACGTTTCACTTGGAAAAACTGAAAAGATAGAAAGTGAAAAGTTAAAACGTTTACGAGGTTATATATATATGATTCATGTGCTTTGGTACATGAGTGATTTTTCATGGTTCTTAAGCATGAGGAATGCTGGGGATACCTTCTACATTGGTTTGCTAAACGATGTGGCATTGCATAAGTGTTATTTAAGTTAGTAAACTCATTTAAGTGCCTATCAGGAATCTACATCATCACTTAGTAAAAAATTGTTTTTTTTTTGTCATAAAGTAAACAAATTTAGAAGACAAGTCTTAATATGTCTAGAATTATTCTATAAGTATGCATTGTCTTGTGTGAACCGAATTCTAGAAAACTCATCCAAATTTTTTACTTTACAGCAAAAGTCAAGTATCTCAAAATTTTAGTCTAGTGGAGGAGGGAATGATTTGAGAGAGCCATCAAAGCTGTGCTATCAAGGTGCTGTTATGGTTAGATGAAGGACTTGTAATATTATTGCAATCCTTACCACTCTTATTCATGTGGTTTGGTTATGACTGGGAAGCAGAGAGGAGAAATTGCTGATGTGTACAGAAGGACAAATAGGTTTCAAGTTAATTAAAACATTAAAATTGCTATTTTGATCTTTGTACATGTCCTCAGGAGATTAACTGGTCCTCTAAAATGCATTCAGCTTCTCAAATGCCACTCATCATCCACCACTTGATACCACGGAAACATGCCCTCCTTGGGCCTTTACATCTTATTGTTTTTTGAAGAAAGTTTTCAAATTGTTGGTGTGAACCTCTATGTATGTACGTACGTATGTATGTATTTGCAGATTGTAATGATATCAAACCGCATTCTTGATAAGAACCCTACTTTTGATCTCAAGAATTACTGAGGTCGTAAGCGAAGGAATTGACTATGGTTTGTGTCCAGCTACAATTTTTGCAAGAACGTTAGGGTTCTTATAGTGGCAATCTTAGTTTTGCAGGATTTTGTGGTGTTACAGATTTGTTCAATATTTCGTTTTATCCATTACTAATTTCACATTTGTTCAGTTTGTATTGTTCCATTCACTAGATTCATAAATATCACAATCTCCATATTTTGCAGCATCTGAAGCAAGAAACCACGGATATGGAGAGGAAGATTGAGCTTCTTGAAGTTTCTCTACGGTATACAAATTTTGGGACTTCTCTTTTATATATTGTGGATTGAAATGGGTTCCTGATATCTAATTCTTTAAACTATGGTACTGCTTTTCTTTTTTTCATCAGAAAGCTATCAGGACAATGTCTTGGATCTTGCTCGATCGACGAAATCCAAGAGATTGGGGTTCAGCTTGAGCGAAGTTTGAGCAGCATTAGGAAAAGAAAGGTACATGCGTCTGACATGTACCTTTCTCTGAGCCTAAAGATGTTTTGAGTCTAAAGACGTTTTGAGAACTTTCATCGAGTAGCCGCTGTGTTTTGAGGTTTGGATATGGTGAGAAGAGAAAGAAAACAATGAGAAACAATTTCCCTCAAAGGACTAACAAGACTGACCTAATGCATATAGGAGCCGAAGCACCAATTTCAATAGAGACTGCAATTGCATTATAAGATTGAAACTGAATAGACTAAACATATTAAACTTGGTGTCTAAAAGGAGAGAATCAATTTTTCTCTAATCAAACATGGCATTTTCTACCTTATATGAAAGAATTAAAGCACATTCACAAATCACACTCTTTTTCTTCATTGTTATTGACCTCTTTTTTTTTTTTCCCAATAAACTAGGAAAAGATCACGGTTATTCTTCCCAGAGTTATTTGGATGACTCTATTGTTCGTTTTTGCAAAATAATTGGATAGTTTTTGGTAAACTTATGAAAGAGTTGTGACAAAAAACTGTGATAATAAATAAAGTTTCCAATTACCTGATTTCTAAGTAACTTATTGATTTAGAAAAAAAAAAGTAACTTATTGATAATTTACTAACACTTCTATGAAATCACCAACTCTTTTTAACAATGTGCAATTATCAATATCTCTTATTTTTTTATTAAATTAAATTTATTTATTCTTAACATTCCTTTAAATTTAATAACTCTTATATATATTTACAAATATTTATTTGAGTAACGTATAGACTTATTTTATTTTTGGACTAACTTACCAACGCTTATTTGGTCTTTCTTAGTGCATTTTTTCCTACTCTGACCCTTTCTGTGACTGCTCTTGAGATAAAGTGGAAACATCCTGTTGTCTTGGAGAGTGGGGTCTACTCTTTCTCTACTGTCTCACGTGCCAACGAGCTCACTTCGGGAGATCTTTCTTCTCTTTACTGCTTTCGTAGTCATAAAATAAATTCTGTTGATTAAAATAATTTCTCTCCTCTCCACGCTTCACTTATTTGACTTGTACAAAAATATATGTTTGCCTTACTTATGAACCCAACTAGAAATTACCAATCTTAATCGTAGCAATTACCATCTTTTCTCTGATTAAGGTACCAGCTAATTCTATCTCACCAACTCTTATTTGATTAGTTAACAAGTTTATTTGGTTTGCTTAAATGACTAATTTTTCTTATCTTTAACAGAAAAAGTCATTCGATCATTTTTTACCAACAGTTTCTTGACACTTATTGACACAAATTGATATGCATTAACACGAAATAAAAAATATCTGTATTCTTTGGCACGGAATAGTAGAATACTGCCAGTTTTTTAGTTTATTAATCTCGCTGATTTCCATGTACAACTTCTCACTTGAACTGTATTTAGGGACAAGTTGCAAAGCATTATCCTTTCATTTCTATCGTTCATCATCTCAACTTATTTTCTCGTTCTTCTGTTACCTTTTACTAAGAAAGTTATGGGGACAACATGCGCGCACCCGAAAGTTGAAATGGTTGTATGGATCTCTTTTACAGGCTCAATTGTTCAACGATCAGATACAGCAGTTACAAGCAAAGGTAAGTGGAGGAATATGATGAATGCATATCGAATCTCATCCGGCATTTTTAAATTCCTGGTTATATAAATCTAGCAACTCTACTTTTTGTAATTCAGGAGAGGCATTTGAAAGAAGAGAATGCAAAACTTCTTGCAAAGGTGAACCCTCTTGCTTACCTACGCTTATATTGCCTACCTATTACTTGCGATGCATTATCACTCCTGTGCATAAATTGACCACTTTCCACAAACTCGTGAATCCTAGAATCTCTCAGTGAATTTCATGTATGATCTAGTGGTGTAGTTTTATGATCTGCTAAGACCGGGGAGAGGTCTTCAATGACTAAGAATGTTCTTTGCCCTCATGTTCTACTTGTGTGGTGAAGAAGCTTGTTGCTTTTGTCCATCAAACCAATATTAGTAGATTATGCGCTGCACATTTTAATGTACTGGTTAAATGTGCTGGTCATCAGTTTGTCTTGCTCTCTATTAGTCCTGGTGTTAAAACCTTTAAAGAGTACTGTGGCATGATCATTTTTTATGGAAAGGACAATGCATAAGGGAGATGCTTAATTTCAGGGTTCTGTACCGGTATTTATATTGGACCTTTCTCTATCTCTGAGAAGTTTTATTTTTGATGGCATTAGTTAGAATGAGCAGATTCCGGTTGAACATCACTGAAGAATTCTATGATCTTGAGACCGTATGATCTGCTTGAAACTTATTACTACCACTAAGCTACTAGTCCATGTTGAGAAAATTATGACAACACTGGGAAATTTACTGCCATGAGATACGATTCTACTTTTCTTTTTTACATGGAACTATAGACAAACTCAAATCTCTGTGTTTTATGGTCCCGCACTTGATCTGTTAAGAAAGTGATTGAATCCATAATGGAAGTTACTAATACGGAGTTATGAACTCATGTTGGGAAAACAAATTTTAGGGAAGATCATGAGATACAATTATGTGTATTGGACTGTAGGATTGTCTATGGACCCAAATCTGTGTCTTTCCATGATCCCGTGACCATTACTTGATATGCTTGGAAAGTTACTAACTTGGAAAGAAAAAGGTTACTAGCACTAAGTTAGTGACCCGCATTGTGAATATCACTATTTTGAGAATCTTTGTTTACTGAAAGATTATTTTGTGTTTTGCAATTGGGTACTATGGACAGATCCAAAGTTCTTAGTGATCATATTTGGCGTACCTAATCACTTCTGGAGCTTTTTTGTTTGTTTTTCTTTTGTTTTCTTCTTTTTCTTTTTTGAGAACGGAAGAGAACCATTTCTGGAGTTAGTTGTTGGGAGATATTCAACTTTCCTAGTGAAATTATTGGTAAGTTAGTAATTGCCAATACGGTAATAAAAATTAGTAGCACAATGTTTTTGAGTAATTAATGTTGAGAAAACTACCACCCAAACTTACTATCATCAGGTACAATTCTATGCTTCTAACATGGGATTGTAGAAGGACTGAAAGTTTCCGTGTCTTCCTATAATTTTGTAACGATTAGTTGATCTGTTTAGAAATACTGACTCGATAACAAAAACTAATAGCCTTTTAATACAACCATGTTGAAAAAATTACAACAACATAGGGTATATTACTATCATGAGATACTAGTCTGTACTTTAAACTTGGACTCTAGGTGGAACCAAAGTTTGTAGTTAAGTCTGGTGTAGCTAACCACTTTTAGTGTGTTTTTTTTTTCTTAAGCAACGTAGGAGAGAACCTCTTCTAGAGTCAGATGTTGGGAAAAATTGAAAGTTCCCAGTGATCATTGATAGATCAAGTGCATAGACAGATGCTTGCATCGCGTCATTTAGATTTAGTGAAAGGCTTCTTCAATGCCAGTAAATTTCAAGTTGCGCTTCAGCTTTTTCCCATTTTAATTCAGTGAAGGTTTCTAGGTCCCTGTAATCATTCAATTGCATTGCTTATTTCATAGATTAACAGAGCGTTTTGCGTCCTTTTTTTCCTTCTTCCAATTGCAGTGCCATGCAAATCCTAGGCAGTCGACAACTCATCCAAGAGCAGCGGCAATAAATAGCCGGGGCAGCCGGCGTAGAGATGTTGAGACTGGGTTATTCATTGGATTGCCGGAGAGTTAAAATGATTCGCCATCACCCGACGCAAATCTAATAATGCCTGTTCAATAGAATATAATAAGAATTCAGCAATATCATTCGGTGGTATCTTTACTCAGCTGGATTCTTCTTAGCCTGTCACGACAAAATATACATGGTATTCATGGTAGTCATTTAAAAAATCTGCGAGTAAGATTAGCCAAGGCAAAGAAAGATCAGATTAGAAATGAGCAATGACAAATACACATGTACGAGGAAGACAGAGAAACAAAAGAAATAGCTTCCCGGCGCCTTGGGCTTCACATCAGAAACACACAGCAGATGATTCCAAGAAAGAAACGTCTCTGTTGATCATATTTGCGAACTGCTTGCGTACATTTCAACACCATTGGACACCTATTGAATGTTGGCTAAGCCAAAAAATGTCCATCCATAACCTCTATAATTTTCTTCAGCGTGTACATATGCAGACATAAGGGTGGTGGGCATCTGAACTATTCTGGAATCAAAATTGTAATATTGCAACATGAGGCTACTCAGTAGACTTGTAACTCATCCCAAACAGCATGGTCCAAGTTTTTTCATCTGACATAAGTTAGCTTGTATGTGAACTTATGAGTGATGACATGTTCCCTAGACGATACCTTAATTGGATGGGACTAAAGGGACAGAAATTTAAGGATACTAAGTGACACGTGAGATGTTTAAGATGTACAAATAAGAAGATATACAGATAAATAGGAAAAAGGAAATAAAATATATGCATAAGCTTTCTATTTTTCCCTTTCTTTTTCTTTTTCGTGATAGAAAACTCTATGGACAAGCGTGAATTAGAATGACAGCGGGCCCCTTTCCCTGGTCACTCGTCAGGAATGAATTTGGGTGGGTCTCCATCAAAGATCCAGCCTGTGAGCCATAATCCAGTACTTGTGTGCGTTTTTTTTTTTATAAAGTGTCATACTACAGTACACAATATTTTCTTTTCTTAAAACAAGAACAGTGTCTTGGATGAGTCAATCCCATACCCAAAAAAAAGTACCTCAACTGCTCGTAAATAAGAAAAAGATATATTGTGCATCAAATAAATTTGTGAAAGCGACATTGTGGGGAAAAAAAATCAATATTAGTCGAGAGTAATTTTAAATGCAAAATTTATTTATATGGATCCGATTAATCAAAATAACAGGAGTCCCTTTTGATTTTTTTTTTTTTTTAAGTATAGTTAGATTATCCGTTTATGCAAAATGCTGTTTGTAATGAGTAGTTCTTTTTCAATCATTTTAACCAACCTACTAACAAACCAAAAGATGACTTTCCACCATACTCATTTTATACATGTCCAAAAAATGACCCACGGGTTGAAATTTTTTTATTAACCAATGATGTGTATATTAGGCCAATGCACGATTTAGCCTTACTTCTCCAATACTTAACCATTATTTAATTTAGACAAACAAATAGATACTTCTCTTGGTATCAACTTCTATATGTAGATAACTATGAGTAGTAGAGAGATAACTGCAAATGCATGCTAGAGTTTCTAAAAGTACTCTATTTGCCAACCCAACTTAAGGTTGCTAGTTTGCTAAAAGAGTAAAGATTACTGTCTCAACCGACAAAGATTTGTGTGATTCCTAGGGTATTTAGATTTTTGGCTTAGGAACCTTTTAGCTTTGTATGAGGCTCATTGAGAATGTTATGGTGGCTTGTTGTCCTAGAAAGTCAATTAGTATTAGTAGTTGTGAAAGTTGGATTACATCTTCATTTTAAAAACATGCCTGTGTATTGAGTTTGTAGAGGGAAGATACTCTGTAGCTATGTTGATATTTGTGCTATAAAATGTACTTAATTATTGAAAAGAAAAAAAAGAGCGGAATAGTCTAGTGAGTTGAGATTGTTGTGATGTAGGAACATGATGAGTGGGGCATATTGATCATATGCGTAAGGTGTGTGTTTTGGCTTAATATCTTAGTAAAAATGACGTCACTGACATGTGATTTAATTTAAGGTCTATGCTATTTTGGTGTCTTGATAAATCCACATTGCATTAACTATACCGTCCTCATCTTTTGTATTTTAACAATTGATATCGTGATTTGTCCATCAAAATTTATGTAAAACTAATGTGGAAAATATGGGATATTGCAATTAAATCAATACGAAATCGCCAAAGAAATAATTTAGGACCAAGAAGAAACAGTAGGGATTTACATGATTTGGCTTGAGTGTAGGTATCTCCTCCATAGAAAGAGCTAATAACATATAATATACTAATAATTGGACGATTGTAGAATTATAATTGCTCACATGCTCAAAGAATGACACTACCCTATTACTAGGGAAAAAAGTTTCAGATAATATTTTTATATAACTATTTGGTGCTCCATGAGCAGTTACAATCTTCAATCTCCTTAAGGGCATTTACATGTATCTATGTCACAGTCAGTTAGTTGGCCTAGTCTTCTTCTTTTATATACGAAACATGATTTACTTGATTTATTTAAGTAGCAAAAAGAAATATTCATATTCATACATGCAGAGAGGGGAATAGCTCGAGACTAAAGAGGAAGAGCAAGAAACAAGGGAATGGATGATAAATTATCTCTCAACCTCTGCATTGAGTAGTGGAAAAACCTAACAAATTCCATTACATGGAATTATACGATCCAAATTAACAACAAAAAATCACTATTTTTCTAATATGAAGAAAAGATAGGCTACTCGCACTAGATAAGCTTGCTAATCAAGGGAAGTCAAAGTTGTGTCCCATGCAATCTACATCCCATTTAGTGTTTATTCTAAGGGGATGGCGGATGAGAGGGATCATCTCTTCTTTAAAGAAACTACCCATCCTCGTTGTTCAAACTCTTTTGGCGTGCTACACCTATCGTCTATTGCAATTATTAGAGAAATATTAAATAACAATGTTAGAATAAATTGTGTCACGCCCCGAACCCCGAGCGCGCGCACATCCCACTGCGGTCGATCAAATATGTGACATCCCAGGATATGTCGCCGACCCATTCATTTTATTACGCATGCGGAAGTGAAACAAATCCCCTGACAACATTTAACTTGGGATAGAAAAGTAGGAAACAAAATCACAATACCAAACACTCATTTACAAACACAAAGGGTTTAGATACAACATTTGACTGTCTACAAAATAGACCAGCTCAACAAAGGGGAATTATCCTAAAACCAATTAGCATGACATGTTCTCCAATTCTTATGACTTCACCTTTGCAACTCCTCAAGGCCAACCAAAGCTATCTAGCCGCTCCATCCACCAGGGACCTGAAATATTAATCCCACAACCGGGATGAGACGATGTCTCAGCAAGTTCAACCCCCTAAACCCCTATTAGAAAGAAAATACGCCCCAGGTGGCCTAGCCACATCACACAGAAGACTTACCTCGCATTAGTCTTCATCTGCAGGTTAGCACAGTTTATATAATTCAACCACGTGCAATTATAATAACCAAACAACCATGGCACAATCACATCATCAGAACAATTCAACCACTTAGATCGTCTTAGCGATCAATCGACTTGGCCGATTACATGTCAATTCAGCAAATCAATCATTACTCTTAATCACGGCCCCACTCGGCAGAATTAGAATCAGTGGCATCATGGCCCCACTCGGCACGACCTTTAAAAAGGTGGTAGATTACGGCCCGGTTGGGCGCGACCTTTATCAGGTGGCAAATCACGGCCTCACTGGGCGCGACCTCTAATAGGTGGTTAATCACGGCCAACTCTTCCATAAATCTCGACACTTGGGACTTTATAAAAAGAATCCCTATTTATCACAATCACACTCAATTTGCCACAATCAATCATCAAATTCAAATTCTAAATACACAGCAGTGATCGGCACGAAATTCTAAGAGTTTAGGGTCCCCACGAAATTTTCGAATTTTAATAAATAATTCAATTTATTCCGAAAATTAATTAAATAATAATATCCATGTTTTCGTCATCCACGCTCAATTTATAATATCCAATCATCAATTTCAAAATCCGAACACACCGCAGCGATCGGCACGAAATTCCGAGCAATCGGGGTCAAAAATAATTTTTCCTTAATTAATTTTTTTTTAAATAATATTTTAATAATTTCGGAATATAATATAATATTATAATTTCCAGAATTTCGAAACAATTAAATAATTCAAAACTAAAACCCTATTATGTCCAATCAAGGTTTATTATCAAATAAACTATCTTAGCCTTTAATTAAACACACTTTAAATTAAACAAATCTTTTAATCCAAATCACAATTAAATAAGCTAAAATATCCACATAAACTTGCTTAACTTAGACTAAGCACACTTAGGGCATAATTAACCGTCTAATCAAGATTTAGTGAGTTAAACTCACCGGATTAGCGAGCCGAGCGGACCAAAACGATGGGGACGACGCGATGATCGACTTTCCTCAAGGCGGGCCGAGCATCCGGGCTCGGGAAGGCGGCCGAAACGGGCCACAAAGGGGCTGCCATACCCATTTTCTTCTTCTCTGTTTGCTGCTGGTTGGGGGCGAAGGAGGGCAGATCCGGGGCTGATTCGGGCGGAGGAACGGCTGAGGAGCTGCGGCTGCAACTTAGCGGGCGAGGCGGCGGCTCCGGCGGGACTCACGGTGGTCGGGGGTGACTGAATCGCGGCCTAAGCTGGCCGAACAGCCCCCGAGACGCACGAGCAGAGGCCACAGAGACGGCTGGGCGTCGGCCAAGCGCGGGCGAGCGCGGGCGCACGGGCAGCGACGGCGAGCTCCGGCAACGGGCGTGCGGCGTCGAGCTCGACTGGTCCCGGTCAGCTGCTGCACGAGATCTCAGATCTGCTGGGGAGGAGCGGCGAGCTGGCCGGTTGCGCGGGCGAGCGGGCGTGGACGGCGACACAAACGGCGGCAACGAGCGGCGGAGGGGGCGACGGACGGAGCTAGGGGCTGCTGCATTCCGCTTCTTCCATTGTTGGGCGTGCGAAGAAGGAGAAGAAGATGGAGCCGGCTGAAGAAGTCGCACGGTTGGGAGGAAGAAGAGAGGGAGGAGAGAGAAGAAGGAGAGAGAGAGAGAGATGGGACCATTCCCTTTTCTTTTTCTTTCCCACCACCATGACATCATCCCATGTCATTTTCCACTCACTCAAACCCCCCCCTCCACAACTTCTCCAATGGTTGCACTTTCATTTTCCGCCGGGGTCCAATTCTTGTACAACCAATTCTCAAATTCCGCTTGATTCTCTTCCAATTGAATCAAATTGAAGTCCATAAAATTAATCCAATGTCACCACACTTCAATTCACATACTCACTTGACCATAAAATCAACTTAAGTCCCAAAAGTACGACCAAAAGCGGGCCCACTAATTTCTCGAGCCAAATTAGCCATTTTCCGATTTAATTCTTTGAAAAACTCGATTGCATGAAAAATCTTCCAAAGATAAATCAATGTTCCTAAAATGATTTGTGACATACCCAGACTTCCAATTTCCGAATTCGATCTCAATTCCGGTTAATTTCACTTTGCAAGACGATCTAGCGCGCCCAACCTCTTCGGGTAGCCTTTAGAAATTTTCATGCATTTGACCGTGGTTGATCATCTCAAGCCACAATGTACATCTTCGAAACATTGGCGACTTTCGGTTGTCGGGGGTAATCTCAAGGTTTCAAATACGAACACAGGGTACCCAATCGATAGAAAAGTCGGTCCAGTGCCGATCGACAAGAATTGTGTGATCCGGTGGAATCACCCACACTCGATCACATGCCCTTGTCGAGTCAACCTATCTTCGGTCTCTAATCGATTTTTATTTGTGCCGTAATGACCCTTGTAGACATTAGCTCGGTCGAAAGGTCGCTTCGGTCAAATTCTCGAGTCGATGCATTAGAAACTCTTAACAGCTTTACCCGATAGACTAGCTTTCACATGAGTGGCCGACTCAAGGAAAAGAACTATATGCGTGCCAACGAAATGCCCGTCTCAAATTATTGAAAATAGAATTGAAAAATCGGGATGTCACAAATTGAATGGTTATAAGTCTGTCAAATCCGAATCCAATTGGGTAATAAATAGCTTTGCGAGATAATTTGCTAGTCAAGGTGTTGAATTCCCTAAATAAGTTGAATGTTGTGGGGGACTTGTGCACCGTGTCCCGTAATCGTACAACATCCCGATAAGAAATTAGATGGGTCAATGGTTTGGTTCGAGTTTCCATAATACTTGAACTAAACCATTTGAAATCAAACTTGCTTCGACCTAAACTGAACCACACTGAAAAATGCAGTTCGGTTTGGTCAGATTTTCAGGTTTTCCTCTTCTTCCCCCACCCCCGCCCCGGGGCTCTTTCAAGCATATGTTCATTCTTAGCTGATCTAAAATATGTTGGACAAAGAAATCTAGCAACAAGTTAAACTGGCAGATCCACATCGGAAGTTCAATTTCTTGAAACACCAAAATTTTAATCGTGGAATACACTCAGTCAAGTTAAGTATTATACAATAGCTTAGCTTGGCAATGCAAGTCCTTGCAAAGATATACAAACATAATCGCAAGCATATACACATATCAAAATGATGAATGAAAAAGATCTCCCCATCTTTTTCGTTTAAGAAAACCAGTATTTTACAATAGATTTAATCATATTCAAGCAATCTCCATTATGGCCAAAGGACCATATTAGCTAACTCTCTCGAGGAGAATCTTTCAAAAAACCCAAGTAATTATTAATATTGTGAATTTTTCAATAATGAGGAAAACATCAACACATGTTTTTCTAATGATGCTGCAATTTGCAAGGTACTCTATATATGCTGCGAGCAGTAATTATACAACTTTACTTACAATCTTCGTCCTTAACTCTAAAGAATGAAAGGATCGAATGGTGCAATTATTCAACAATGAAGCGATAAGGAAAATGATAACCTTGCTTGCTCATCTCTTACATACCTTCCCCACAGCGAGACCTCATTTTTGTCAATTTTCGGATTGAATTTTTAAATATTATCCATTGATGAATTATGGTGCTTATTAGGATTCTTGGGGATTTAGGTGAGAAGGGAAGGAAAAAAAAAGAAAAAAAAATCATAACTCGAAATTAAATCAGACTAAATCGAATTGAATTGAATAGAACCGTCAAACTCTATGAATTTTTGTACTTTTTGTCCGAATTAAAAAGATTCGAAATTTTTGGTTCAGATATTTCGATGTTCCTAAATAATGATGAATTATAAGAAGAATATAAAGAAAAAAAAGCTAAAGGAAACATCTGCATTTATTTTATTCCTGAATTTCTGTTGGTAATAATTTCGAGTTACTCCCAGTGCTCATAAACACGATAAGAGAGGGAACCGATCGGGGAGGAGCCCCGAGGCTGTTCCTATTTGGCCCAAGAAAAGGACAGGGTCTCTTTCCATCAGTGGAGGCCCACTGAGTTTAATGGAGAGATAATGTTTTCCCACTTGTCAACGCCCCATTGATTAGCTGCGCACGTCAGGGTACGATGATGTCGACAATTCTCATATTTATCGTACTACCTTTTCTCTTTTTTTGCAACCGTTCCGTTTCTTACTGCTGTCCCTTTCAGTGTCCCACAGGCCTCAACAGCCGAAGCTGAAACCCACTGGCAAGATATACGTTTTTTAAAAAAAAAAAAAAAAAAAAAAAAAAAAAAAAAAAAAAAAAATTCTTCTCTGTCTCTTCTTCTCCTCTCTGTCTCTCTGTCTCTCTCTGTATCTATCTTTACTTCTCTTTTCCTTAATTTTACCAAATCAAGATAATAATCCATCTGCCTCTTTGAATCTTCATTACCAAATTAACCATGCCGTTTCCGTTGAACTTGAATGTTTCGCTTTCCTCCTTATTTTGTTTGTATTTCCTTTTTATGGGTCACGCCATATTTGCCCTGAGTAGAAGATCGTTGAATTTGGAATAATAAGCACTTTTTTTCTTTTTATGTCTGTGGCCACAAAATAAAGAGAGAGATCCATCAACTGCTAATGTCTCCTTTGCTTTCATCCCAGTTTTCTTGTTTTTGTCTTCGCCCTCTCATCCCTCTTTAGGGTTTCTGAATTTATTGTGGTTCATTTTTCTGACATAGAGTAGAAAAGCTTCCCCCTTTAATACGCTGGGCAAATCTATGATTCTCCGACCTTTGATTTTGTGAAATTTTTATCCTGTGGTTTTTGACCTATGTTCGAATGATGATGTAGTCCACGTCCGTTCGGGGAAAAAAAAGAGAGTAATTTCTCTTGCAGTGTTTTTAGCTTCTCAAGTACTCCAGTCTAAAGTCCAGACGATAGGAGGGAAAAAAATATAGGTCTTCAGCTGGTTGAAGCTGCACAAAGTCACTGGTGAGTTGTGGCTCTTGATCTTTGAGGTATATTTGTTAAGTTCATCGCTGTGTTTGAGTACTTGTCATTCTAGGGTTGATAACCATCATGTATGTAGGGATAATTCGATCATGGTGAGAGGCAAAATTCAGATGAGGCGAATTGAGAACGTGACAAGCCGGCAAGTCACCTTCTCGAAGCGCCGGAACGGGCTACTGAAGAAAGCTTACGAGCTCTCGGTCCTCTGTGATGCCGAAGTTGCCGTGATCATCTTTTCGCAGAAAGGAAGGCTTTACGAGTTCTCGAGCAATTCTGAGTATGTTTGCATATTGATTTTTTAATTTCTAGAGTTGATTTTGGATTGGGAACATAGCCTTGTTAACATTCTTATATCCAAGGTGAGGGCATATGCACAAATATACGCTGTCTGTTTGTAAAGTGTAAATGAGGGACAGCATCACGGCATGGGTTTTTTTTTTTTTTTCTTATTCTCCTTTTCTTTTCTACCATTTTTGGTTTTGGTCAAGCGTTTAGTGATTTTCCCCTTCGGTCATGGCCTAAACCACCATGATGACCGATCTAGTTCCCATTTTCGAACAAAATTTATAAACAATATGACTTTTGTTCAGATATCCTAGTTGAAATAGCTGAGAAAAAGAAGTATAGAACTGTAAAATCTTCTTTTTCGCTTTTTCTTTGGATAGTCAATGCACTGGGGTGTACCCTAATCAAATGGCTAGATGCGGGGGGACTAGATGATCGAAGGCATTCATTTTGTACGTTGTGGCGTTGGAGTTGGACTCCCGCTTTCTTAATGGTTCTTCTGAGGAAACTAATTGTTGAATATCTTGCAAGTACTGATCTCCTCCAGCTACTTCACATGTTAGGATAGTTAGTACTTTGTCTCGGGGAATGAAAACATAATTTGATGTTAGTGAAACTAGGGACTGATATTGTTTGGTCCTTCTTGTTTTGACATAGAGCAGTTCAGCCTTCCTCCCAATTCCACATTGATATGAAATGAACAGGCCGTAGTGTTTCTTTTTGAAGTATTATAGGTTTTAAGGCTGCTTCTAGGGATTGATCTTCATAACTAATTCTTGGGGCATGAGGATAGTAAGCGTATTTGCAGTTAGGTATTATTCTATCGGAAGTAGATCTTTTCCAAACAAATTTGATTGCTTGGAAAATTGTTGAAGAAAACCAAACTTAAGTTGAAAAGGGTGAAGCCTTCAAACCATGCCTTGTTTGATTCAGTTCATTGTAATTACACCACTTAGACATGAATTAAGACTATTTTATGTACCCTATCTGATAATGGTTATCTTACAAATCATACAGATCCATGTTTCAAGTTTATGACAATACCACAAGGCAAAAACTAGAAATTTCTTATGAAACGCTTATATTAGTTGGGAAATCGAATAATGTGTTATTTATCTATCACCATAATCAAGAAGCATTTCAAATCTTAAAGCATAATTAATCTCTTTTCCGAATCAAACAGACCAGCAAAAAATTTCCAAGTTGATTTTTTGATGGTACTTTAACCCTAAACAAAAGCCTGTGAAACTAGCCCTGACAACTTAAACTTTAGGTACTTTTAATACGGTGCTTTGAAAGGTGAATAAGATTATGGGCTTCACTAGATTTGTGTAGTGGTGATTTTATGGGATCGAGCGCATTCACTAGTATAATAGATTAAGGCTAACATGACACAACACACTGATCTCTTGGATTTCTTACTCATGGAGTACTGCAATCGTACATGTTTGCCATTTTAGTTGCTCCACCATGTAAGTACCCCCTGTTCTTCATTTACGGGAAAAAAAAGTTCTTGAAGTCACAAGTTAAATTTAGGGGCAACTGCTTGCTCTTATAATTTCTCTCGGAAGTAGTGAGTCCTTGTCCTTGTGCTGTTCTTACTTCTAACTGACATGGAGTGGCATGTGGAATATTGAAGACCTTGGGCCTGGGCAAAAAACATTGCATTAGTTCACTCTTCGCTTCGCATGCGCATATGATATACTTTTATAATGTGAAATTGAACATTTTCACACTAAAATTTGAAGAAAAATATTGCGGACATGATTATTGATGCCGGAACATTCCATTAATTCAGAACTAGGAAAACTAGGAGACTTACAACCAACTACATTTAATTCTCATATTTTCAAGGTCTAGTAAATGTTGTTTAAGTTTCCAGAGTCCTTATTTAATTATAGTTGTTTTCTAGTGAAAGTAGTTTTTGTCTTTCCAATGCTTGAAGGGTTTTTCCAAACTCATCTATATAAGCATGCTATGATGAATGAGAAGGTGGACTTGTTTTGATTTATAAATTTTTTATCCTTTAGCTAGAGAACAAGAAGGGTTTCTTGTTTTACGCTTATCTCTTATGTGAATTCTTACGAGTGGCGAGTGACCTATTCATTTAAGTTCTCACTTGTATTATCTCCTACTTCTCTACACTCTCTCTAGCCTCATTTATTTACGAAGTATAAGATTGGAATCCATGAATTTTCCAAGTACTTCATATCGTTGCAAATAAGTTGCTGAGAGGCTAAAAGCTTCTTGCAGAGGCTTATGCTCCTTGCACATTCTGTTTGTGAGTGATAGCGATACATATTCACTGGAAGTCATGCATGACTCACAAAAATGATCACTAACTTGTTTAATGTTCTATTCCTTTAGTTTTGATGACGCCTGATTAATTTGGAGAATCTATTCCCGGAGGCTGAGCTCATATGGTCTCTTTGCAAATTTTTCAGAATCCGAAAGACAATTGATCGATATCGTGGATCTACAAATGATGTGGATACGTACCAGGCTAATATGGAACAACGTATTCTGGTCAGTGCTCTAACCTTTCCATGATAATACATTAGGTGCATTGGTAAGGAGTTCAGTGAGATTCTCAGTTTAATTAAACAAGTTGCCATGTTTGTTAGTCAGTAGAAGTCAATAATGTCAGACTAGTAATATTTGAACTATTCAAGCACATTTTTTAGAGGTTAAGCAAGTTGGGCGGTTCAATTTTTTTTCATTTTGCTGTATGTAAGAAAGCAACTTCCTGCTTTTTTGTGTGTGTGGATTAACATATAACATCACATTACATTACAAAGAAGTCTATATACGAACACAAATGGCGAGAAATCCTATTTTCCATGTATACATAAATAGTCGCCTCGTATGCCAAGCATCGTGCAATAATCTACCTGCATACATGATAAAAATGGATCACTAGAACCACAAAGTAGGGATCATACTAATGATGCTGATATACTTGTAAAAAGAAGGATAGAGTCAAGTGACATTCAATTTCTGAATATATCTTGTAAGTTTTCTCTTAATGATAAGGTGTATATATCCAACATAAGATGCAGATAAACTTACTTTATGCCAAGTCAATTATTGAATTTCTTTTCGATCAATTCAAGTGAAACCATGGAATGAAGAAATGAGTAACTTCACGAGAGCGACAGCTTCTGTCTCCACATATTGAATTACTAGTCAAATGCTAAATCTGAAACTATACCAGGCTCGATAGAACTAAGATGATGAGTGATTATGCATCTTTTTTGCTAATTCTTCATGTTAAAAAAAATAATTATATCTCTAATTCACAATGAGCAGCTTGCAAGGGACTAGTTTACAACCTTTATTCTACTGAACGTCTAAATAGATACAGAAAATTTGGATCATGAACCTTCCTATTTCCTACAGATCAAAGACTTTTCTCTTTGAATCTCTTTAAAACTTCATTTTCATAATTTTCTTGTTTGACGAAGATGCTTCTGTGTGGTTTATTTGCATTGCAAGAGATGAAAAGATATGATCTCAATTCTCAACATGTTACTTCATACTTCTGAATCAATTCCAATTTTATCTCAATATGATCTTTTAGGTTATTGAGTTGTGGATTTTCACAACATCCATACTCACTGAAGCTTGGTAAAAACATCAATATTCAAATATCAACTTAGTAAATCCTTTTGTCTGCATCAACAGTATATCTCTATTGATGGGAACACTAACGTGGAAGGCACATTCATGAATACATTTTTTGGCTAAGTTATAGCAAAACACATCACACTTGGAAAAATTGAACTTTCACGATGTTAAAATACATGATACCTGTGCTTTGGCACATGAGATCTGCTTCGTGGTTCTTAAGCATGAGGAATGCTAGGGATACTTTCTGAGCTGGTTTACCAAGTGGCATGGCACTCTTTAAGTGTTATTTCATTGCAAGAGATGAAAAGAAATTACCTCAATTCTCAATGTGTTATTGTAACCTTCGGAATCAGTTTCTGCTTGAGTTTGTTGTGATGATGTCTATTATATTGAGGATGAATCATTAACTATAGCCACTGATGAAGGCAACAAGATCAAACAAGCCAATGTTTTTAGAAAGCTTTGATGAGGATGGTCGTTACTGGCTTGTGACGCCTAGGATTTGGATTCTTCTTTTAGTTGAATTTTGTGGTAGTCTTCTCAATTAGGATTTGAGTACCATCAGGATTTTGTTAAACTTTCTACTTATGTCACAAATGGGATACTAAGTTCTATTGTAGATGAATTCTAATTCAATTCTATTTCTTATTTGGAGTCTTCCTATCTGAAATAGGAGCATGATTAATCCTAGAAGGGTTTATAAGGATGATTTTAACTCTTTCTTGTGTGATGGAATGGTTCTCTGAAGTGTGAAACTTTTGAAACCCAAGGCGAGATGCTTAGAAAGTGTAGATGTGATGCCAAAAGAAATTTACTCGTTTTGAATGGTTTGTTCTCTTCAAGTTCTCTTTGAAGCTCACTATTCAGGACATATCGTCTCTACCATGACACAAAATTAAAATATAGGATGATATCTCCCAAAGCAGTGAGTTCAACTTAATAAGAACTTGAAGAGAATTTTCAATGGATGACAACTCAAAATAGGTAACTTTTTGAGGCATCAGACACAAAACTGCCTAAGCATCACAAATGGGGTTTCTTAGGCATCACATGTAAAAGTATTATTGCATTACAATAATTGCTAAATTATTCTAGAAATCCTACTCTCACTTAATATGGGAAACTTCTCAATAAGAAACACGATTGAAATAGGAAACATGTATACAAGAGGTACGATGTCCCACTACTGGAATGATGAACTCAATTAAATCCTAATGGTGCTCAAATCTTAATTGATAAGATCGCTATTTCAACTAGAAGAAGAATCCTAATCATTTTCTGATTCTTATTTAAGTTGTCAATTTCCATTACATCCATCGTCAACCAAGGTTAGTAAAAACGTAGATATTCCAAATTATAACTTTTTAAGTCTTTTTGTCCGCATCAATAGAATATGACCATTAATGGGGACCGTAACTTGGAAGGCACATTCATAAATACATCTCTTTCTGAGTCGTAGCAGTAAAAGTTTCACTTTGGAAAAAATAAAATAATAGAAAATGAAAATTTGAATATATATATATGTGCTTTGGTACATGAGAGATGCTTCATGGTTCTTAAGCATGAGGAATGCTGGGAATACCATCTACATTGGTTTGCTAAGCGATGTGGCATTGCATAAATGTTATTTAAGTTAGTAAACTCATTTAAGTACCTCCCAGGAATCTACATCATCACTTAGTAAACGAACCTTTTTTTTTTTTTTTTTTTTTTTTTTTTTTTTTTTTTTTTTTTTGGGGGGGGGGGGGGGGGGTGTCATAAAGTAAACAAATTTAGGAGACTAATCTTAGTATGTCTAGAATTATTATTTAAGTATGCACTATTTCTCGTGAACCAAATTCTAGAAAACTCATCCAAATTTTATAATTTACAGCAGAAGTCAAGTATCTCAAAATGTTAGTCTGGTACAGGTGGGAATAATTTGAGAGAGCCATCAAAGCTGTGCTATCAAAGTGCTGTTATGGTTAGATAAAGGACCTGTAATATTATTGCAAGCCTTACCACTCTTATTCATGTGGTTTGGCAGTGACTGGGAAGCAGAGAGGAGAAACTGCTGATATGTATAAAGAGACAAATAGGTTTTTTTTTTTTTTTTTCTTTTTTTTGGTGAAGAAGGAGACAAATAGGTTTCAAGTTGATATAACGTTAAAAGTGCTCTTTTGATCTTTGTACATGTCCTCAGGACATTAACTGGTCCCCTAAAATTCTTTCAGTTTCTGAAATCCCATTCATCATCCACGGCTTTATACCTTGGAAACATGCCCTCCTTGGGCCTTTAAATCTTATTCTTTTCTTGAAGGAAGTTTTAAAATTGATTGTTGGTGTGAAACTATATGTATTTATCTGCAGATTGTAATAATATCGAACTGCAGTCTTGATAAGAACCCTACTTTTGATCTCAAGAATTACTGAGGTGGTGGAACTGACCATGGTTTGTGTCCAGCTCAAAATTTTGCAAGAACATTAGGGTTCTTGTAGCAGCAGTCTTAGTTTTGCAGGATCCTGTGGTGTAACAGATTTGTTCACTATGATCGGTTTTATCCATTACTAATTTCACGTTTGTTCAGTTTGTATTGTTCCGTTCACTGGATTCATAAATATAAAAATCTCCATATATGTGCAGCATCTGAAGCGAGAAACCATGGAAATGGAGAGGAAGATTGAGCTTCTTGAAGTTTCTCTACGGTATACAAATTTTGAGACTTCTCTCTTATATATTGTGGATTGCAGATGGCTTCCTGATATCTAATTCCCTAAACTATGGTACTCCTTTCCTTTTTTTTTTTTATCAGGAAGCTATCAGGACAGTGTCTCGGATCTTGCTCAATTGACGAGATCCAAGGGATAGGGGATCAGCTCGAGCGAAGTTTGAGCAGCATTAGGAAAAGAAAGGTACATGCGTCTTTGGCATATTTGTCCTTTTCTTTGAGCCTAAAGAAGTTTTGAGAACTTTCATCGAGTGGCCGCTGTGTTTGAAGGCATGGATATGATGAGAAGGGGAAGAAACCAATGAGAAATAATTTCCCTCAAACGACTAACATGACTGACCATATGCGTAAAGGAGCTGAAACAACAAGTTCAACAGTGATTGCAATTGCATTTGTAAGATTGAAACTGAATAGACTAAACACGTTAAACTTGGCATCTGAAAGGAGAGAATCAATTTTTCTCCGAGCATACATGGCATTTTCTACCTTATATGAAAGAATGAAAGCATATTCACAAGTCACCCTTTTTCTTCATAGTTATTGACATGTTCTCTTTTTCCAATAAACAAGGGAAAAGATCATGGTTATTCTTCTATCATTATCTTTCCCGGAGTTATTTTGACGACTCTATCGTTGGTTTTCCAAAATAAATTGGATAGTTTTTGGTAAACCTATGAAAGAATTGTAAGTGACAGAAGGCTGTGATTAAAAAAAAAAAAAAACAAGTTTCCAATTACTTGATTTCTAAGTAACTTATTGGTGACTTACTAACACTTTTATGAAATCATCGACTTTTTTTTAACAATAAATTACTAATTCTTTTTGGTTCACTAACTCTATTTGACTAACTTTATAGACTAATTTTTTTGGGACTAACTTACCAACGCTTATTTGGTCTTTCTTAGTACATTTTTTCCTACTCAAACCCTTCCTTTGATTACTCTTGAGATAGAGTGGAAACATTTTGTTAGGGTGGAGAGTGCGGTCTACTCTTTCTCCACTGTCTTACGTGCCAACGAGTTCACTTCAGCAGATCGTTCTTCTCTTTATTGCTTTCGGAGTCATAAAATAAATTCTGTTGATAAAAATAATCTCTCCTCTCCACGCTTGACTTATTTGACTTGTGCAAGCATAAATGTTTACCTTACTTATGAACCCACCTAGAAATTGCCAATCTTAAGTATAGAAGTTGCCGACTTTTCTCCGATTAAGTAACCAATTAATTCCGTGTCACCAATTCTTATTTGATTAGTTAACAGGTTTGTTTGGTTTGCTTAAATGACTAATTTTTCTTATCTCTAACAAAAAAAAAGAAGAAGAAGAAATTCAATCATTTTTTACTAATGGTTTCTTCACACTTATTGACAAAATTTATACTGATTAACACAAAATATTTTTAAAAAAAAAAATTGGCTTCTTTGGCACGAAATAATAGAATATTGCCAATTTTTTAATTTATTAACCTCGCTGATTTCCGTGTACAACTTCTCACTTGAACTGTATTTCTGGACAAGTTTCAAAGTATCGTCCTTTCATTTCTATCATTCATCATTTCAATTTATTTTCTCGTTTTTTGGTTACCTTTTACTAAGAAAGGAATGGGGACAACATCCACACACACGAAAGTTAAAATATTTCTGTGGACCTCTTTTACAGGTTCAATTATTTGACGATCAGAGACACCAGTTACAAGCGAAGGTAAGTGGGCAAATATGATGAATGCATGTCCGATCTCGTCAGTTGTTGTTGAATTCCTGGTTATATCATTTTAGCAACTTTATTTGGTGTACTTCAGGAGAGGTCTCTGAGAGAAGAGAATGCAAAGCTTCTTGCAAAGGTGTCACCCTCTTTCCCATTTGTGCTTTTATTTCCTTCCTTCACTTGCCATGAATTATCACTCTTCCGTGCTGTTAAAATTTAAATATGCGCGGAAGCATGGTTTTGGTATTAGTTATAGTTTTTGGTTAGTAGCGTGTGCAAGTGTATGGTGTAGTTTATAGAGGATGGACAAGGGACAAGATAGGATAACTAAAGAATATAGGACATGGGGATATGGGGGAAAATAGTTTCATTAGTTGAAGGAAATAGTTTGATGGAGATTGGTGAAGGTCTAAACCTCACACAACCAAATGAATGAATTACAAGCCTATTTATAGGCATGAGTTACACCTTAGTACAACATTCTAGATTTTTATAGAATGTTGCCATGTAGGCTTTATCTAGGAAATTCTATATTGTAGTTTATCTATTCATCTTCTAGAGACTTCTACCTTCTACACTTTTCTTTTGCCACCTAAGCTAGATTTTCTTAAGGATTTTTCTTGACTTTTCTAGCTAATATCAATCTTGAAGCTTCTAGAAATTGGATCACACATTCCAACACGTGCATATATTAACTTCTTTCGGAAAACTTGTGAAACCTGCAATAGAATCTCTCAATGAATTTCATGTATGATCTGGCAGTGTAGTTTTATGATCTGCTAAGACCGGAGAGGGGTCTTTAATGATTAATAATTTTTTTCGCCCTAATGTTCTAATAGGCCTGTGTAGTGAAGAAGCTTGTTGCTTTTGTCCATCAAACCAATAATAGTAGATTGTGTGCTGTACAGTTTATTGTACTGGTTAAATGTGCTGGTCATCAGTTTATCTTGCTGTCTATTAGTCCTGGTGTTAAACCTTTAAAGAGTGCTGCAAAATGATCAGTTTTTATGGAGAGGATAATGCATAAAGGAGATGCTTAATTTCAGGGTTATGTACCGTTATTTATATTGAACCTTTCTCTATCTGTGAGAAGTTTTATTTTTGATAGCATAAGTTAGAATGAGCAGATTCGTTGAACATCACCAAAGAATCCTATGATCTTGAGACCGTATGATCTGCTTGAAACTTATTACCAACACTAAGCTACTAATCTATGTTGAGAAAATTACTGCCACACCGAGAAATTTACTGTCACAAGATACAATTTTACTTTTCTGTTTCACCTGGAATAGTAGATAAACTCAAATCTCTGTCCTTACTATGGTCCTGCACTTGATCTGTCAAGAAAGTGATTGACTCCATAATAGAAGTTACTAATACAGAGTTAGGAACTCATGTTGGGAAAACAAATTTTAGGGAAATTACGATCAAGAGATACAACTATGTCTATTGGACTGTAGGACTGTAGACGGACCCAAATCCTTTTTTTTCTGTGCTTCCATGACCATTACTTGATATGCTTGGAAAGTTACTTACCTGAAAAGAAAAGGGTTATTAGCACTAAGTTAGCGACCTGCTTGTGGATATAACAATTTTGAGAAAATTTATTTCACGGAAGAATATATTGTGTTTTCTAACTGAGGACTACAGATGCAGCCAAAGTTCTTAGTGATCACATCTGGCGTACCCAATTTTTGAGTTTTTTGTTTTTGTTTTTTATTCTTGTCTCTTTTGAGAACTGAAGAGAAAATCACTTCTAGAGTTAGTTGTTGAGATAAATTCAACTTTCCTGGTGAAAATATCACAAAGTTAATAATTGTCAATATGATAATAAAAATTAGTAGCACAATGTTTCTTAGTAATTAATGTTGAAAAAACTACTACCCAACTTACTATCATCAAGTACAATTCTATACTTCTAACATGGGATTGTAGGACTGAAATTTTCTATGTCTTTCTATGACTTTGTAACCATTAGTTGATCTGTTTAGAAAATACTAACTCAATAATAAAAACTAATAGCTTCTTAATATGACCACCGTTGAAAAATTACAACATAGAGGATATTACCTTCATGAGATATTAGTCTATACTTTAGACATTGACTATAGGTGGAAGCAAAGTCTGTGGTCATGTCTGGTGTAGCTAACCACTTTTAGAGTTTATTTCTCCGACAATGGAGGAGAGAACCTCTTCCAGAGTCGGATGTTGGAAAAATTGAAATTTCCTTGTGACCATTAATAGATCTGAGTGCATAGACAGATGCTTCGTCACCTAATTAGATCTAGTGAAAGGCTTGTACGTTGCTTGTAAATCTCAAATTGTGTTGAAGCTTTTTCCCATTTTAATTCAGTGAAGGTTTCCAGGTTCCCGTCATCATTCAATTGCATTTGTTATTTCGTTAAATTAAAAAGCATTTTGGGTCCTTTTATTTATTTTATTTAAATCTTTCTTCCAATTTCAGTGTCTTGCAAATCTTGGACAATCAACAGCTAATCCGAGAGCAACAGCAATACATAGGCGGAGCAGCTGGAGTACAGATGTTGAGACCGGGTTGTTCATTGGATTGCCAGAGAGTTAAACCGGTTCACCATCACCCTAATAATACCTGTTCAATAGAATAAAATAAGAATTATAGCAACATCACTCAGTGATGTCTTTACTTAGCTGGATTCCCCTTAGCACTGTCATGACAAAATATGATGGGATTCATGGTAGTCATTTCGAAAATCCACGAGTAAGAATAGCGAAGGCAAAGAAATATCAAATTAGAAATGAGTAATGAAAAGGACATATACGAGGAAGATTCAAAGAAATAAAGGAATTAACTTGCCTGCACCTTGGGCTTCACATTTGAATTACCATCGGTAGAGCATATTTTCGAACCGCTTGGGTAAGTTTCAACAACATCATTGGACACCTCTTTGAGGTTTTTAATCTATTTTATTTTTTGGTCTGAGGACACCTCTTTAAGGTTTTTGTTTTTGGTCGGACACCTCTTAAAGGTTGGCTACGCCAAAAAAAGGTTCATCTATTACTTGATTTTCCTCATGTCGACGTATGCAAACATACGTGTCATGGGCATCTGAAATATTCTGGAATCCAAAATTGTCATGTTGCAACATGAGGCTATTCAGTAGACTTGTAACTCATCCCGAACAACGAGGTCCAACTTTTTTCATCTGACAGAAAGCTTCCATCTTCCATCTGATCTCGTAAATGACGACATGTTCCCAAGGCCATGCCTTAATTGGAAGGGGATTGGATGGATAGACATTTAAGGATAATAAGTGACACATGATATGACTAAGATATACAATGCATCCAGCTTAGCAATAATAAGAAATACAAATAAATAAGAAAAGGAAATAAAATTTATGTATACGCTTTCTATTTTTCACTTTGCCTTCCTTTTTTGTGATAGAAAAATTTATGGACTTGCTTGGATTTGAAAGACAATGGGATCCTCTCCCTAGCCACTTGTCAAGATTAAATTTGGGTTGGTCTACACCAAGATCCATGGCTACTTTGTCAGCTATACTCCAATAATAATGTGATTTTTTATTTATTTATAAAACATCGTACTGCTATAATTCCTTTTGTTAAAACAAGGATATTGTCTTGGATGAGTCAATCCCATGCCAAGAAAAGTACCTCAGTGTCCTAATAAATAAGAAAAAAGGATTGTGTGCATCAAATAAACCTGAGAAAGTGACGTGAAGAAGTAAATTAATATCAAGTGAGAGTACTTTTAAATGTAAAATTTATTTGAATGAATCCCATTGATCAAAATGACAAGAATCTCTTTGAATTTTTTTTTTTTTAAAGTAAAATTGAATTATTTGTTTATGCAAAATACTATTTGTAATGAGTAGTTCTTTTCCAATCATTTTAACCAAACTACCAATAAACCAAATGATTACTTTCCACAATACCCGTTTTAAATGTGTCGAAATAATGAATCACGTGTTGAAATCTTTAATCAATCAATGATGTGTATATTATGTCAATGCATGATTTAGCATTACTTCTCCAATACTTAACCATTACTTAATTTAGACAAACACATACATAATTTTCTTAGTGTCAACTATTACATGTAGACACTGTGAATGGCAGGGAGATAACTACAAATGTATGATAGTTTCTAAACACACTCTATTTGTCAACTTGACTTAAGGTTGTTGGTTTGCTAAAGGAGAAAATATTCGCCATCCCAACTGACAAATATTTGTGTGATTCCTTGGCTATTTAGATTTTTGAATCTGGCTTAGCACCGTTTTAGCTTTGTATAAGGTTCATTGAGAATGTTACGATTGCCTTTTGTCCAAGAAACTAAATTAGTATTAGCAGTTGTGGAAGCTATATTGCATCTTCGTTTTGAAGACATGCCTCCGTATTGAGTTGGTAGAGAGAAGATGCTGTCCAACTATGTTGATGTTTGCACTATAAAATGTACATAATTATTGAAAAAAAATTGTCATTTTCACATCTAGTTGTTCTAGCTTGAGATCCCGTGTAGCAATTAAGACAAAGTAATATTCAAATATAAGTATGTATTATAGTAGGAGAAAAGACCTTGTTATAATCAATGCTCTCTTGTTGTGTATAACCCTCCATAATAAGTCTTACCTTATACCTCAATGCCTTCCTTCCATTTGTAGACCCACTTGTTACCAATAATATTGTGGCTCTTTGATACTTTAGCAAGATCCCATGTTTAGTTCTAATGGAGTGATTCCATCTCTTCATTCAACACCAATTGTTCCCTCGAAATAAGACGAAAGCTCATATGTTTCTACGTTATTACTTTACTGTCAATGCATAAGTAATAAATGTATAATTATGATGTATAAGTGGCCCAATTTGCCTTCTCTGTCTACTCAACTATAAAGTCCTGCAATTTTGCTACATATTTAGGCTGTGCACAGTAACGTTTCTACTTCGAGAAACAATTTCTTTTCAGAAACAATTCTTTTATATTTCTACTCATTGGAACAATTTATGAGTAAAATAACTTGTTTGGTAATTATACAAAAATTAAATTCTCGGAATAGAAAAAAAATAGAAATGCATTTGGTGCAATTTATAAATTTTTGCATTTATTCAGTTTTTCTTCTTGCTCATAGACTGCCGAACGTCGATTAGCTAGGTTGTGGGTGGTGGGTGATGGCAACGGTCGACAGTTGAGCGGCGGTGACAATGGTTGCCAGCGGTCGGACGATGGCCGCAGCAAGAAAGATGAGCAAAAAAAAAAAAATGGCTTATTTCTAGAAATTGTTCCTGAAAACAATAATTTTTTTTATTTCTTATTTTGTTCAAGTAACACCATGATACTTTTGCTTTGCTAGTCTTCTGTCAAAACATAGTAGTCTCATCGGATATCAGATTTCTGCTTTAGGATTAGTGCACCATAGTCAGTAGCCTTTGAACTCTCATGTGCTTAAGCAAAAAAAAAAAACTAAAACTTGAATCAAAGCATAAAACTTCCTAAATTCCTATACTTATCACCTGAATCGAAAAGTTTCGGGTATTTTTTACTCCCTTATATAATGAGGAATTATAAGAAGAACATAAAGGAAAGATAAGTTAAAGGATAGTTCTGGTATCTATTTTACCCATGAATTTATCATGGTAATAAGTTCGAGTACTCCTGGTTCTCACAAACCCCCTAAGAGAGGAATCGATTGAAGAAGAGCGCCGAGGCTGTTCCTACTTGGCCCAAGAAAAAGACGGGGTCTCTTTACATTGGTCTAGTGGAGGCCCACTGAATTTAAGTGAGAGATAATGTTTTCCCACTGGTCAACGTCCCATTGGTTAACTGCGCACGCCATGGTACGATGACGTCGACAATTCTCATATTTATCGTACTACCTTTTCTCTTTCTTTTCACCTGTTTCGTTTCTCGCTGCTCTCTCTTTCGCATGTCCCTCTGTCTCTCTCTCCGCTCTTTTTAATAAAAATATTCGTTTTTTCGGAAAAAACAAAAAATCTTCTCTCTCTTTCTCTCTTTCTCTGTCTCTCTGTCTCTCTCTACACTCTTTATTAATTTTACCAAAACAAGAGAATCCATCTGCTTCTTTGAATCTTCATTGCCAAATTAACCACGCCGTTTTGGTTGACCTTGAATGCTTTGCTTTCCTCCCTGTTTCTTTCCTTTTTTGTTTGTATTTCCTTTTCATGGTTCACGCCATATTTGCCCTGAGTAGAAGATCATTGAATTTTGAATAATGACTTGTTTTCTTCTTTTCATGTTTATGGCCACAGAATAAAGAGAGATCCATCAACTGCTAATGTATCCTTTGCGTTCATCCCAGTTTTTTGGTTTTTGTCTTCGCCCTCGTCCCTCTTTAGGGTTTCTGAATTTTTTGTGGTTCATTTTTCTGACATAGAGTGGAGAAGCTTCCCCTTTTATTACGCTGGGCAAATCCATATCCGACCATTGCTTTTGTGAAATCTTTATCCTGTGGGTTTGGCTTGTGTTCGAATGATGAAATAGTCTTTCTCTATTTGAAAAAAAAAAAAAAAAGAAGCGTGATTTCTCCTGCAGTGTTTTTAGCTTCTCAAGTACTTCAGTCTAAAGTCTAGATAAATCTTCAGCTGGTTGAAGCAGCACAAAGTCACTGGTGAGTTGTGGTTTTTGATTGTTGAGGTATATTTGTTAAGTTAATCGCTATTATTGAATACTTGTCATTCTAGGGTTGATAACCGTCATGTATGTAGGGACAATTCGATCATGGCAAGAGGCAAAATTCAGATGAGGCGAATTGAGAATGCGACGAGCCGGCAAGTCACCTTCTCGAAGCGCCGTAATGGGCTACTGAAGAAAGCTTACGAGCTCTCGGTCCTCTGCGATGCCGAAGTTGCCGTGATTATCTTTTCGCAGAAATGAAGGCTTTACGAGTTCTCAAGCAAGTCTGAGTACGTTTGCATACTGATTTTTTAATTTCTCGAGTTGATTTTAGATAAGGAACATGATTGAGCCTTGCTAACATTCTTATGTCCAAAAGGAGGGCATATGCACACATATCTGCTCTGTGTATGTCAAGTGTAAAAAAGAGACAGCATCATGGCATCGGTTTTTTTTTTCTTATTCTCCTTTTCTTTTCTACCATTTTTGGTTTTGGTCAAGCGTTTAGTGTCTTTCCCCTTCGATCATGGACTAACCCACCATGATGACCAATTTGGTTCTCATTTTCGGACAATTTTTAAAAACATGGCTTTTATTCAGATATCCTAGTTGAAATTAGCTGAGAAAAGGAAGTATGAAACTATAAAATCTTCTTTTTCGCTTTGTTTCTTTGTTTTTTTGTTTTTTTGTTTTTTTTATAGTCATTGCACTGGGGTGTACCCTAATCAAATGGCTAGATGAGGAGGATTTGATGATCAAAGGCATTCATTCTGTACGCTGTGGCGTTGGAGTTAGACTCCCTCTTTCTTAATGGTTCTTCCGAGGAAACTAATTGTTGAATATCTTGCAAGTACTGATCCCCTCCAGCTTCTTCACATGTTAGAATACTCAGTACTTTGTCTTGGGGAATGAAAATATAATTTAATGTTAGTGACGCTGGGAACTGATATTATTTCGTCAGCCTTCGCCCCAATTCCACGTCGATATGAAATGAACATGTCGAATGGTGTTCCTTTTTGAAGTGTTATAGGTTTTGAAGGCTGCTTCTAGGGATTGATTTCCATAACTAATTCTTGGGGCATGATGATGGTAAGCGTATTTGCAGTTAGGTGTTAATCTATTCGAAGTAGATCTTTTCCAAACAAATTTGATTGCTTGCAAGTTGAAAACCAAACTTAAGTTGAAAAGTGTGAAGCCTTCAAACCATACCTTGTTTGATTTAGTTTGTTGTAATTATACCACTTAGACATGAATTAAGACTATTTTATGTACCCTATCTGATAATGCTTATCTTACAAATCATGCAGATCTGTGTTTCAAGTTTATTACCATACCACAAGGCAAAAACTAGAATTTTATATGACATTTATTAGTCGGCAAATTGAATAATGTGTTACCTATCTACCGCCATAATCAATAAGCAATTCAAATCGTGGTTCATTGAATCAAAATTTAGAGCATAATTAATCTCTTTTCTGAGCCAAACAAAACATGCAAAAGATTTTCAAGTTCATTTTTTAATGGTACTTTAACCCTAAACAAAAAAGTGTGAAACAAGTCCTGACATCTTCTATTTTAGGTACTTATAATTATACGATGCTTTGAAAGGTGAATAAGGTCATGGGCTTGACTAGATTTGTGTAGTGGTGATTTTATGGGATTGAGTACATTCACTAGTATAATAGATTAAGGCTAACATGACACAACACACTGATCTCTTGGATTTCGCACTCATAGAGTACTGCAATTGTACATGTTTGCCATTTTAGTTGCTCCACCATGTAAGTACTCCCTGTTCTTCATTTTCCGGGACAAAAAGTACTTAAAGTCACAAGTTAAATGTAGGTGCAACTGCTTGCTCTTATAATTTCTCTCTGAAGTAGTGAGTCCTTGTACTGCTTCACAATGCAACTGATGATTTTACAAGCATCATGTGCTGTTCTTACTTCTTACTGACAAGGAGTGGTGTGTGGAATATTGAAGACTTTGGGCTTGAGCAAAAAACATTGCATTAATTCACTCACATTTAAATATACTTCACATGTGCACATAATATACTTTTATAATGTGAAATAGAACATTTTTACGCTAAAATTTGAAGGAAAATATTGCTGGCATTGTTATTGATGTTGGAGCATTCCATTAATTCAGAACTAGTAAAACCAGGAGACTTACAACCAACTACATTTGATTTTCATATTTTCAAGGTCTAGTAAATGTCGTTTAAGTTGCCGGAGTCCTTATTTAATTATAGTTGTTTTCTAGTAAAATTAGTTTTATCTTTCCAATGAGTCTTGGTAATTACTCATGCTTAAAGGGTCGTTCCAAACTCATCTACATAAGCATGCTATGATGAGTGAGAAGATAGACTTGTCTTGATTCATAACTTATTTAGCTTTGGCTTGAGAACAAGAAAGATTTCTTGTTTTGCTTTTATCTCTTAAATGAATTCTGAATGGCGAGCGAGCTTTCCATTTAAGTTCTCATTTGTGTTACCTCCTAATTCTCTATACTCTCTCCGGCATCGATTATTTACAAAGTATAAGGAGGACAACCAAGACTTTTCCAAGTAATTCACATAGTTGCAAATAAGTTGCTGAGACGCTAAAAGCTTCTTGCGGAGGCTTATGGTCCTTGCATATTCTGTTTGTGAGCGGTAGTGATACATATTCACTGGAAGTCATGCATGATTCACAAAAATGATCATGTTTAATGTTTAATGTTTGATTACTTTAGTTTTGATGATACCTGATTAATTTGGAGAATGTATTCCTAGTGGCTGAGCTCATATGCTATCTTTGCAAATTTTTTAGAATCCAAAAGACAATTGATCAATATCGTAGATCTACAAATGGTGCGGACACGTACCGGGCTAATATGGAGCAATATAGTCTGGTCAGTGCTCTAACCTTTCCATGATAATACATTTGGTGCATTCGTAAGGAGTTCAGTGAGATTCTCAGTTTAATTAAACAAGTTGCCATGTTTGTTAGTCAATAGAAGTCAATAGCATCGGACTAGTCATATTTGAACTATTCAAGCACATTTTTTAGAGGTTAAGCAAGTTGAGCAGTTCGATTTTATTCATTTTGCTGTATGTAAGAAAGCAACTTCCTGGCTTTTTTTTTTCCCTTCTTTCTGGTGGATTAACATATAACATTAAACATAACTTTTTTCAGGATAGGGCTTACAAAGAAGTCTATACACGAACACAGATGGTGAGAAATCCTATTTCCCCAGCAATCTTATAATATGTGCTTGTGTATACATAAATAGTCGCCTCATATGCAAAGAATTACGTGACAATCTACCTGCATACATGATTTAAATGAATCACTAGAACCACAAAGTAGGGATCATACTAATGATGATGATATACTTGTAAAAATAGGGATAGGGTCAAGTGACATTCAATTTCCGCATATATCTTTAATGTGGTAAGTTTTTTCTTAATGAAAAGGTGTATATATCCGAGATAAGTTGCGGATGTACTTACTTTCTGGTTTGGCAATGACTGGGAAGCAGAGAGGAGAAACTACCGATATGTATAGAGAGACAAATAGGTTTCAAGTTAATTGAAACATTAAAAGTGCTATATTGATCTTTGTACATGTCCTCAGGACATTAACTGGTCGTCTAAAATGCTTTCAGCTTCTGAAATCCCACTCATCACCCTCCACGTAATACCTCGAAAACATCACCTCCTTGGGCATCTACATCTTATTGCTTTCTTGAAGGAAGTTTTGAAATTGGCTGTTGGTGTGAGCCTATACGTAAGTATTTGCAGATTGTAATAATATCGAACCGCGTTCTTGATAAGAACACTACTTCTGATGTCAAGAATTACTGAGGCGCTAAGCCATAGAATCGACCATGGTTTGTGTCCAGCTACAAATTTTACGAGAACATTAGGGTTCTTGTAGTAGCAGTCTTAGTTTTGCAGGATCCTGTGGCGTGATAGATTTGTTCACTATGATTGGTTTTATCCATTACTAATTTCACATTTGTTCAGTTTGTATTATTCCGTTCACTGGATTCATAAATATCACAATCTCCATATATGTGCAGCATTTGAAGCAAGAAACCACGGATATGGAGAGGAAGATTGAGCTTCTTGAAGTTTCTCTTCGGTCCTCAAATTTTGAGACTTCTCTCTTATATATTGTGGATCGAAATGGATTCTTGATATCTAATTCTCTAAACTATGGTACTCATTTTCTTTTTTACATCAGGAAGCTATCAGGACAATGTCTTGGATCTTGCTCGATTGACGAAATCCAAGAGATAGGGGATCAGCTCGAGCGAAGTCTGAGGAGCATTAGGGAAAGAAAGGTACACGCGTCTTTGGCATATTTGTCCTTTTCTCTGAGCCTAAAGATATTTTGAGAACTTTCATCGAGTAGCTGCTGTTTTTGGAGGCATGGATATGGTGAGAAGGGAAAGAAAACAATGAGAAACAATTTCCCTCGAACGACTAACAAGACTGACCAATTTCAATAAAGACTGCAATTGCATACAGGAGCGGAAACACCAGTTTCAATAAAAACTACAGTTGCATGTAGACTAAACACGTTAAATTTGGTGTCTCAAAGGAGAGAATCAATTTTTCTCTGAGCATACATGGCATTTTCTACCTTATATGAAAGAATGAAAGCACATTCACAAATCACCCTTTTTCTTCATCGTTACTGACTCGTTCTCTTTTTCAAACAAACAAGGAAAATGTCATGGTTATTCTTCTATCATTATTTTTCCTAGAGTTATTTGGACGACTCTATTGTTCCTTTTTCCACAAAAGAAAGATTGAATATTTTTAAAGGCTGGTAAACTTTTGAAAGAGTTGTATGTGACAAAAAACTGTAATTAAAAATTTCCAGTTACCCAATTTCTAACTCATTTATTAATAATTTACCAACACTTTTATGAAATCACCAACTCCTTTTAACAGTGTGCAATTATCAATATCTCTTTCTTTTTATCAACTTTTACTTATTTTTTTTTACTATCTCTTTAAATGTAATAGCTATTATATATATTTACCAAGACAAACTTATATTTCACTTAAATTGCTAACTCTTTTTGGGTTACCAACTTTCGTGTGACTAACTTACCAACTCCTATTTGGTGTTTCTTAGTGCAATTTTTCCTACGCTAGCCCTTCCTTTGACTACTCTTGAGATAGAGTGGAAACATTGTCTTATGGTGGAGAGTGAGGTCTACTCTTTCTCTTCTGTCTTACGTGCCAACAACTTCAGCAGATAGTTATTCTCTTTATCAATTTCTTAGTTATAAAATAAATTCTGTTGATAAAAATACTTTCACTCCTCTTCACCCTTCACTTATAAGACTCGTACACCCATAAATGTTTGCCTTACTTAGGAACCCAACTAGAAATTACCAATCTTAATTATAGGAGTTACTAACTTTTCTCTGATTAAGTAACCAACTAATTCCGTGTCACCAACTCTTATTTGATTATTTAACAAGTTTATTTGGTTTGGTTAAATGACTGGCTTTTCTTCTCTGACAAAAAAAAAGAAAAAGAAAAATTCATCGATCAGTTTTTATCAATGGTTTCTTGGCACTTATAGACACAAATTAATACTTATTAACACGAAACAAAAAAATACCCTGCATTCTTGGCACGAAATAATAGAATACCGTGAGTTTTTTATTATATTAACCTCACCGATTTCCATGTACTACTTCTCACTTGAACTATGTTTCTGGACAATTTGCAAAGCATTGTCCTTTCATTTCTGTTGTCCATCATTTCAACTTATTTTCTCTCTCTTTTTACCACCTTGTGCTAAGAAATGTATGGGGAAAATATGCACACACACGAAAGTTACAATATTTCTACGGAACTCTTTTACAGGCTCAATTATTCAATGATCAGATACAGCAGTTACAAGCAAAAGTAAGTGGACAAATATGATGAATGCATATCCGATCTCATCAGGCATTGTTAAATTCCTGGTTATATTAATCTAGCAACTTTACTTGGTGTACTTCAGGAGAGGTCTCTGAAAGAAGAGAATGCAAAGCTTCTTGCAAAGGTGTCACCCTCTTTCCCATCTGTGCTTTTATTTTCTTCCTGTCACTTGCCATGCATCATCACGTTTCTGTGCATATATTAACCACTATCCACAAACTTGTGAAACCTGCAATAGAACCTCTCAATCATTTTCATGTATGATCTAACGGTGCAGTTCTATGATCTGCTAAGACCAGAGAGAGGTCTTTAATGATTAATAATGGTTTTTGCCCTAATGTTCTAACACGCTTGTGTAGTGAAGAAGCTAGTTGCTTTTGTCCATCAAATAAATATTTGTAGATTGTGTGTTGCACAGTTTATTGTACTGGTTAAATTTGCTGGTCATCAGTTTGTCTTGCTTTCTATTGGTCCTGGTGTTAAAACCTTTAAAGAGTACTGCTACATGACCAGTTTTTATGAAAAGGACAATGCATAATGAGAGGTACTTAATTTCAGGGTTATGTACCTGTATTTATATTGGACCTTTCTCAATCTGTGAGAAGTATTGTTTTTGATAGCATAAGTTAAAAAGAGCAGATAGGTTGAACATCACCGAAGAATTCTATGATCTTGAGACCGTATGATCTGCTTGAAACTTATTCTAAGCACTAAGCTGCTAATCCAAGTTGAGAAAATTACTGTCACATTGATAAATTTACTGTCACGAGATACAATACTACTTTTCTCTTTTGCATGGAACTGTAGACAAACTCAGATCTCTGAGTGCTTCTATGGTCCCGCACTTGATCTATTAAGAAAGTGGTTGACTCCATGATAGAAGTTACTAATACAGAGTTACGAACTCATGTTGGGAAAACAAATTTTAGGGGAATTACGATCAAGAGATACAACTATGTATATTAGACTGTAGGACTGTAGGATTGTAGATGGACCCAAATCTGTGTCTTTCTGTGCTGACCATTACTTGATCTGCTTAGAAGTTACTTGAAAAGAAAAAGGTTACTCGCACTGAGTTAGTGACCCGCATTGTGGATATCACAATTTTGAGAATATTTATTTCACGAAGAACGTATTGGGTTTTCCAACTGGGGACTATAAATGCAGCCAAAATTTTTAGTGATCACATTTGGCGTACCTAATCACTTTTCGAGCTTTTTTATTTTTTATCCTTGTCTTTTTTTAGAACGGAAGAGAGAATCACTTCTAGAGTTAGTTGTTGGGATAAATTCAACTTTCCTAGTGAAAATATCAAAAAGTTAGTAATTGCCAATATGGTAATACAAATTAGTAGCAAGTAATTAATGTTGAGAAATCTACTACCCAACTTGCTATCATCAGGTACAATTCTATGCTTCTAACATGGGATCATAGAAGGAATGAAAGTTTGTGTCTTTCTGTGATGTTGTAAACATTAGATGATCTGTGTAGAAAACACTAACTCGATAACAAAAACTAATAGCCTTTTAATATGACCACTTTTTATAAAATTACAACAACATAGAGGATATTACTTTCATGAGATACTAGTCTGTACTTTAGACATTGACTATAGGTGGAACCGAAGTTTGTAGGCATGGCTGGCGTAGCTAACCACTTTTAGGGTGTTTTTTTTTTTTTTTTTTTCGACCATGGAGGGGAAAAATTGAAATTTCCCAGTGACAATTAATAGATCTGAGCACATATACAGATGCTTCGTCACCTAATTAGATCCAGTGAAAGGCTTGTTCACTACTTGTAAATCTCAAATTGTGTTGAAGCTTTTTCCCATTTTAATTCAGTGAAGGTGTCCAGAGTCTTCATCACCATTCAATTGTGTTTGTTATTTCATTAAATTTAAAAGCATTTTGGGTCCTTTTTTTTTCTTTCTTCCAATTTCAGTGCCTTGCAAATCCTGGGCAATCAACAGCTCATCCGAGAACAGCAGCAATACATAGCCGGAGCAGCTGGAGTACAGATGTTAAGACTGGGTTGTTCATCGGATTACCAGAGAGTTAAACTGGTTCGCCATCACCTTAATAATACCTATTCAATAGAATAAAATAAAAACTATAGCAATATCACTCGGCGATATCTTTACTTAGCCTGATTCCCTTAGCACTGCCAAGACAAAATGTGCATGGGATTCACGGTAGTCATTTCAAAAATCCACGAGTAAGAATAGTGAAGGAAAAAAAAGATCAAATTAGAAATGAACAATGACAAAGGCATATACGAGGAAGATTCAGTGTCACGCCCCGAACCTCGAGCGTGCCAACATCCCACCATGATCATGGAAATGCGACATTCCCAAGTAGTGTCGCCGACCTCATTCATTTATTATTGCGCAAGCGGAATGTATTATAAAACGCATGACAATAAAATACAAGATAGAAAAGCAGGAAGCAAAATCACAACATAACACTTTCATAATTCAACAGAATTACAAACAGAGGTCTACGGCCAAAAGTCTACAAAAGACCGGCTCTTAAAAATGAATTGTCCTACGACCTACAAGTCGGACATGTTTTTGAATCCTTATAACTTTACCTCTGCAACTCCTCAAGGCCAACCAAAGCTATCTAGTCGCTCCGTCCACCAGGGACTCGAAATTGTAATCTCCAAATCGGGATGAGACAATGTCTCAACAAGTTCAACCCTCTAAACCCCTATTAAAAAGAAACTATGCCCTGGGTGGCCTAGCCACATCACACAAAAGACTTATCTCATCTTAATTCATTCATGCAGATTAGCACAGTTTGAATTACACAATCTCAGGTAATAAAAATAATTCAAATAATTGGAATGTCATCACTTTCATATAAATCACAATCGCACTTAGTATTCCAATTATTATTCACTACCACACAAGGGTATAGTCAATTTGTAGTTCGGCTATCTACTGATATTAATGTCAGGCATCGCCTCCCTCCTTGGAGCATAGCTTTGTCACTACGTCGATGGCATTCCCAAAGGAGCATCGTCTCCCTTTTGGAGCACGGTTTCATCACTACGTCGATGGCATTCCCGAAGGAGCATTGATCTAGTCACTCGGCCTCCATCAGAACCGGCATCCACCACGTGGGCATCACATATAGGGGCAAGTCTGGCTCAACAATCTAGGACGATTCTTCTTAATTAACATACAGCCAAATCATACTCGCCCCATGACACTTTGCATTTCACTCAACGCTTCAAATTAAAATAGTGATCGGTCATTTTTCTTCATATTAAAAATATTCCAAAAATTACTCACGTGTGTGGGGGCACGCTAATTTCGAACCAAAAAGCCAATATCTCACTTTTAAAACCCCACTATTTAATATAATATTGAAAATCCAATTTTTGCATTAAAACCCGACACTTGGGTTTTTATGAATAAAATTTCTATTTATCACAATCAACACTTAATTTGCAACATACATTCATCAAATTCAAATTCTAAATGCATAGCAGCGATCGGCATGAAATTCGAGAATTTAGGATCGCAAAATAATTTCGGAATTTATTAAATAATTAAATTTATTCCGAAAATTGATTAAATAATAATATCAATATTTTTCACAATTCACACTTAATTTATAATATCTAATCATCAATGTCAAAATCTGGCTATACAGCTGATTAGCACGAAATTCTGAGAATTTAAGGTCCCAACAAAATTTTCGAAATTTAATAAATAATTAAATTTATTCCGAAAATAATTAAATAATAATATTTAATAATTTAGAATAATAATATATTATTAAATTATTTAATAATTTCAAGATATTTAAATAAATCAAAAGTAAATTCCTTTATATCACATCAAGGTTTATATTAATATAAACATTCACTTAACTTTAAATTAAACACATTTTAAGTTAATTAAGCACCTTAATATAATCTATACTTAAATAAATTAAACTAACCTTCTAATAACACTTAATATAAACTAAGCACACCTAAGACATCATTAACCCTCTAATCGAGATTTAGTGAGTTAAACTCATCGGATTAGCGAGCCAAACAGACCAAAACGATGAGGACGACGTGAAGGTCGACTTTCCTCAAGGCGGGCCGAGCATCCAGGCTCGGGAAGGCGGCCAAAACAGGTCAAAACCGAGCTGAGAAACTCATTTTTCCAGCTGCTATTTTGGGGCTGAGAAGGGCGGAGCTGGCGTCGGTTTGGGTCGGCACGGGCAGAGGAGAGGGGCGGCAGCTCGAGCGGTGGCTAGCGGCGGTCCCGGTGAGACTTCCGGCGACCCTAGCGATGGCGGCAGCAGCTGGACGGAGGTGCGAGAGGCTCGGGGTCGCACGAGCAGGGTAGAGCTACATGTGGGCTGGTCGGTTGTGCGGGCAAAGGGGGAGCAACACATGCGGGCGGGTGGCGCCGGCAACGGCGACGAGCGGCGGCGTCAAGCGACCGAGCGATCGGCGAACGGGCGTGCGGCTGCTGGTTCCATCGGTCTCTCTCTCCTCTCCATTCAAGAAACTAAACTCAAGGTTAAAGATGATGGAGATGGATTGGAGGTGAGAGCCCACCTTTTGAAGAACAAATCCCTACCCTCCACTTGTCATGATCTTATGCACTCTTGCCCCCACACCATGACATCACCAAGTGATGTCATACTACACTAACTTAATTCTCCACAACCTCTTCCAATGGGTGCATTTTATTTTTTCGCCGAGGCATGAAATTTTGTATATTAATTTTTTTAATTCCATTCAATTCTCTTCCAATTGAAGTCCATAAAATTAATCTAATGTCACCACACTTCATTTCACATCTTCACTTGTTCATAGAATCAACTTAAGTCCCAAAAGTACGATAAAAAACGAGCCTACTAATTTCTCAAGCCAAATTAGCCATTCTCTGATTATTTTGCTGGAAAGCTTGGCTTGCATGAAAAATCTTCTGAAGATGAGTCAATGATCTTAAAATGATTTGTGACATACCATGACTTCCAATTTCTGAATTCGATCTCAATTCCACAGTTAATTTCATTTTGGCACGATACTAGCGCGTTCTGATCTATAGGGTAGCTTTTAGAAATTTTCATGCATTTGATCTGTGGTTGATCAATTCAAGCCACAATGTACATCTTTGACACATTGACGACTCTTGGTTGTCGGGGTAATCTCAATGTTTCAAATACGAATACAGGGTATCCAATCGATAGAAAAGTCGGTCCGGCGTCGATCGACAAGAATTGTGCGATCTTGTGGAATCACCCACACCTGATCACATGCCTCTCGTTGAGTTAACCTATCTCCGATCTCTAATCGATTTTTAATTGTGCCATAATGATCCTTGTAGATTAGCTCGGTCGAAAGGTTGCTTCCTGGTCAAATTATTGAGTCTGATGCATCATAAACTCTTAACGGCTTCACCCGATAAATTAGTTTTCACATGAATGGTCGACTCAAGGAAAAGAACTATATGTGTGCCAATGAAATTGTCACGCCCCGAACCTCGAGCGTGCGCACATCCCACCGCGGTCGATCAAATATACGACATCCCAGGGTACGTCGCCGACCCATTCATTTCTTTACGCATGCGGAAGCAAAACAAATCCCCTGATAACATATAACTTAGGATAGAAAAACATGCAATCAATCACAATATCAAACACTCATTTACAAACACATAAGTTTAAATACAACTCGGACTATCTACAAAATAGACCGGCTCGACAAAAGGGGAACTATCTTAAAACCAACTAGCAAGACACGTTCACCGATACTTCAATCTCCACCTTTTCAGACTTAGGGCTTCGAGTCCTCCGCGACCGCTATCTAGAGACTTGAAATTTTAATTCCACAACCGAGATGAGACGATGTCTTAGCAAGTTCAACCCCCTAAACCCCTATTAGAAAGAAAATACACCTGGGTGGCCTAGACACATCAAACAGAAGACTTACCTCGCCTCAGTTCCTTCCTGCAGGTTAGCGCAATTCAAATCACTGAATCATAGATAGTAATATGAATTTCAACAACCGGAACGCATTCTCTTTCATATAACCAACAAATGCGAGGGTCCTGATTATAAGACTAAATCGTTATGACACGTCCCATTCCATGCCACACAATTCCGTCACATAATCCGACACAACAATAACACTCAACATGCATTCCAATTGTTATTCACTGCCACACAAGGGCATAGCCTACTTGCAGTTCGGCTATCTCTGCGGCATATAGCCAGACATCACCTCCCCCATGGAGCGCGGCTTTGTCGGTACAACCCGCATCCACCGCGTGGGCATCCCATATAGGGGCATGTCCGGCTCAACAGTCCAGGACGATTTTTCTTAGTTATCACACCGCCAAAGCATACTCGGCCCCATGACACTTTATATTTCAATCAATGCTTCCACTTAAAATAGTGATCCTGGCCATTTTTCTTCATATTAAAAATATTCTAGAAATTACTCACGTGTGTGGGGACACATTAATTTCGAATCAAAAAGCCAATATTACTTTTTCAAACCCCACTATTTAATATAATCATTAGAAATCCAATTTTTGCATCAAAACCCGACACTTGGGTTTTTATGAATAAAATCCCTATTTACCTCAATCAACACTCAATTTGCCACATCCATTCATCAAATTCAAATTCTAAATGCACAGCAACGATCGCCACGGAATTCTGTGAGTTTAGGGTCCTGACAAAATTTTTTGGAATTTATTAAATAATTAAATTTATTCCGAAAATAATTAAATAATAATATTATTATTTTTCACGATCCACACTCAATTTATAACATCCAATCATCAATTTCAAAATCCGACTATACAGCAACGATCGGCATGAAATTCTCGAGCAACCTGGGGTCAAAAATAATTTTTCCGTTTTTTTAAATAATAATATTTTAATAATTTCGGAATTAATATAATATTATAAATTTCAGAATTCGAAATCTTTAAATAATTCAAAAATAAAACCCTATTATGTCACATCAAGGCTTTATTTTAAAAATAAACATACTTAACTTTAAACTAAACACACTTTAACTTAATTAAACATCCTAATCTAATCATCAACCAAATAAACTAATCTAACCACCTAAACTTGCTTAACTTAGACTAAGTACACTTAGGGCATCATTAACCGTCTAATCGAGATTTAGTGAGTTAAACTCACCGGATTAGCGAGCCAAGCGGACCAAAACGACGAGGACGACGCAATGATCGACTTTCCTGAAGGCGGGCCGAGCATCCGGGCTCGGGAAGGCGGCCGAAACGGGCCAAATAGGTGCTGCCATACCCATTTTTCCAACCCTCTGATTTGGGGCCGAGAATGGTGGATCCGGCATCGGTTCGGGTGGAAGAACGACAGAGGAGGACCGGCGGGGCTTGGACCGGCCGGGCGGTGGCCAGGCGAGGCCTCACGGCGGCAGGGACGAGCTCCGGCAACTCTTGAAATACGCGAGTAGGGGCAGATGGAGGCAGCGGTCCAGGCGAGGCGCGTTCGGGGCGACGCACGGGCGCGCTGGTGCGGGACGACACAGGTGGCGATGAGCTCCGGCGACGGGCGTGCGGCGTCGAGCTCGGTTGGTCCCGGTCAACTGCTGCAAGAGATCTCAGATCTGCTGGGGAAACGAGCTAAGGCGAAGCGGCGAGCTGGTCGGCGAGCGAGTGGACGACGGCATAAACGGTGACGACGAGCGGTGGGGGCGTGCGACGGCGGCGCGCTTCCTCGGTCTTCGGTCTCCATGGAACCGAGCGGCCCGAATGAAGATGGGGGTGCGGTCGAGGGAGAGGAAGAAGAGAGGGAGGAGAGAGAAGAAGGGGGGCTTTTTCTTTTCTTTTTGCCTTTTCTTTTTCTCTTTTTCCCTCATCCAAATCAAGGTGGCCCACCATGACCTAGGATGACCTCACAATCCACTCACCCAATCCTCCACAACATCTTCCAATGGGTCCAATTTATTTTTCCGGTAATGGGCATGAAATTTTGTACAATCAATTCTCCAATGCCACTTGATTCCCTTCCAATTGAATCAAATTGAAGTCCATAAAATTAATCCAATGTTACCACACTTCAATTAACATCTTCACTTATCCATAGAACCAACTTAAGTCCTAATAGCAATACCAAAGGCTGATTTAATTGCTGATTTAATTACTAATTCCTCGGGTCAAAGTAACCATTTTCGATTTAATTGCTGAAAAACTCGGCTTGCATGAAAAATCTTCCGAAGATTAGTCAATATTCCTAAAATGATTTGTGACACACCCGAGACTTCCAATTTCGAATTCGATCTCAATTTCACGGTTAATTTCACTTTGGCATGATACTAGCGCCCAACCTACCGGGTAGCCTTTAGAAATTTTCATGCATTTGACTTGTGGTTGATCATCTCAAGCCACAATGTACATCTTTGAAACATTGACGACTTTCGGTTGTCGGGGGTAATCTCAAGGTTTCAAATACGAACACATGGTACCCAATCGATAGAAAAGTCGGTCTAGTGTCGATCGACAAGGATTATGCGATCTGGTGGAATCACCAACACTCGATCACATGCCTTTATCGAGTCGACTTATCTCCGGTCTCTAATTGATTTTTATTTGTGCCGTAATGACCTTTACAGATTAGTTCGGTCGAAAAGTCACTTCCTGACCAAATTCTCGACTCCGATGCATTATAATTTTTTAACGATTTCACCCGATAGACTAGTTTTCACATGAGTGGCTGACTCAAGGAAATGAACTATATGCATGCCAACGAAATGCTCGTCTCAATTTATTGAAAATAGAATTGGAACATCAGGATGTCACAGAAATGGCCGTTTCAATTTATTGAAAATAGAATTGAAAAATCGGGATGTCACATTCAGCAAAACAAAGGAAATAACTTGCCTGCACCTTGGACTTCACATTTGAATTACAACATTGGTTGATTCCAAGAAAGAAACATCTTTGTTGAACATATTTTCGGACTGCTTGCGTGCATTTCAACAACATCATTGGACACCTTTGAGATTTTTAATTTGTTTTTGGGTCTGAGTACACCTCTTTAAGGTTTTTGTTTTTGGTCGAATACCCTTAAAGGTTGGCTAAGCCAAAAAATGTACATCCATCACCTCTATAATTTTCCTCATCGTAGACATATGTAGATGTGAGGGTCATGGGCATCTGAAATATTTTGGGATCAAAATTGTTATGTCGCAATATGAGGCTACTCAGTAGACTTGTAACTCATTCCAAACATTGAGGTCCAACATTTTTCATCTGATAGAAGCTAGCTTCCATTTGAGCTTGTGAGTGATGCCCTAATTGGCAGGGGATTGGAGGGACATACATTTAAAGATAATGAGTGACGCATTGGAAAAATTATCGAAAAAGCCTTAGACTCATTGTAATTGTGTCAATTCAGTTCTAAATATTTATCTTGCCAATTCAAACCTAAATCTTTTGCATTTGTATTAATTTGATCGATTTGATCAAATTTGGTTAGCTAGTGATGACCGTTCAGTGAATGCTGACGAGATATTTTTTTAATGCTTTTTTGATGAATTTTTAAATAATTTTGTATTTATTCCTTTTTTTCTTTCTTTTAATTTTTTTCCCTTTCCTCCTTTCTCTGGCCGATCGTTATTAGTCATAGATAAGCCTCGTCGGCTAATGGTGAGACTTGCCCTCATTGGCTAGTGGCGAGGATGAGGCTTAGCCTTTGTGACATTCCAATTTTCCAATTCTATTTTCAATAAATTGAGACGAGCATTTCGTTGGCACGCATATAGTTCTTTTCCTTGAGTCGGCCACTCATGTGAAAACTAGTCTATCGGGTGAAGTCGTTAAGAAATTCTAATGCATCAAACTCGAGAATTTGACCAGAAAGCGATCTTTCGACCGAGCTAATCTGCAAAGGTCGTTACGGCACAATTAAAAATCGATTAGAGATTAGAAATATGTCGACTCGACAGAGGCATGTGATCAGCTGTGGGTATTTTCACCAAATCGCACAATTCTTGTCGATCGACACTGGACCGACTTTTCTATCAATTGGGTACCCCTTGTGTTCGTATTTGAGACCTTGAGATTACCCCGACAACCGAAAGTTGTCAATATTTCAAAGATGTACATTGTGGCTTGAGATGATCAACCACAGGTCAAATGCGTGAAAATTTCTAAAGGTTACCCGATAGGTTGGGCCGCGCTAGTATCGTGCCAAAGTGAAATTAACCGTGGAATTGAGATCGAATTCGAAATTGGAAGTCTCGGGTGTGTCACAAATCATTTTAGGAACATTGACTAATTTTCAGAAAATTTTTCATGCAAGTTGAGTTTTTCAGCAAAATAATCAGAGAATGACTAATTTGGCTCGAGAAATTAATAGGCTCGTCTTTGGTCGCGCTTTTGGGACTTAAGTTGGTTCTATGGACAAGTGAAGATGTGAATTGAAGTGCGGTGACATTGGATTAATTTTATGGACGTCAATTGGAGTCAATTGGAAGGGAATTGATGGGAATTGAAGAAATTTGGATGTACAAGAATTTGACCCCGGCAGAAAAATAAATTGGACCAATTGGAGGATTGTTGTGGAAGCTTGGTGTGAGTGGAACATGACCTCATGTGAGGTCATGGTGGGCCATGTGTGAGGGATTAAAGAAAAAGAAAAGAAAATGAGAGAAAGGAGTCCCATCTCTCTCTCTCTCTCTCTCTCTCTCCTCCCTCTCTTCTTCCTCCCTCCCGTCGGCTCTCTCTCGTCGGTTTCTTCTTGCCGTTCGAAACCCAGCAAGCTGAAGACCAGAGGAAGCAGCAGCCGTCGTCGCACGCCTCTCGCCACCGTCGCCGCCCACGCGCCACTGCTCGCGCACCTCGCCACTCGTGTGTCGACCGCGTGCCCTCTGCCCCTTCTCCCTCTCCGTTTTGTTTGAAGATAGCAAACACAGAAGCAGCAACCTCGTCCCACCGAAACCGGAGCCAAGGTCGTCGTCGCCGTGCGCCGTCGCAACTCTGCGACTGCCCAGCCACGTCGTCCACCCTTGTCCAGTCAAGCTGCCATCCGTGAACCGCCTGGCCAGCTGCTATTTGGTGGTCTTGAGGGACGGTAAAGACTCGCCGAAGCTCCCTCCGACCACCTCCGGCCATCGTGAAGCCTCACTTAGGTCCGGTTCAACTCATCCGCCCATTCCCGACCCCAACCAGCCCCGGATCTGCCCTCCTTCGCCCCCAACCAGCAGCGCACAGAGAGTGCAGAAATGGGTATGGCAGCCCATGTTTGGCCCGTTTTGGCCGCCTTCCCGAGCCCGGATGCTGAGCCCGCCTTGAGGAAAGTCGATCCCCGCATCGTCCTCGTCATTTTGGTTCACTCGGCTCGCTAATCCGATGAGTTTAGCTCACTAAACCTTGATTAGATGGTTAATGATGCTTTAGGGGTGCTTAGTTTATATTAAGTGTTATTAGGTGATTAGTTTAATTTATTTAAGTGTGAATTATATTAAGATGTTTGATTAACTTAAATTGTGTTTAATTTAAGGCTAAATGAGTGGTTATATTAATATAAGCTTTGATGTGACATAAAGAAATTTACTTTTGATTTATTTAAATATTTCGAAATTATTAAATAATTTAATAATATATTGTTATTCGAAATTATTAAAATATTATTATTTAATTATTTTCGGAATAAAATTAATTATTTATTAAATTTCGAAAATTTTGTCGACCCTAAATTCTTAGAATTTCGTGCCGGTCGATCTTTGTTTAGTCAGATTTTGAAATTGATGGTTGGATATTATAAATTGAGTATGGATCGTGAAAGATAGGGATGTTATGATTTAATTAATTTTCGGAATAAATTTAATTATTTAATAAATTCTGAAAATTATTTTGGAACCTTATTTTCTCAGAATTTCGTCTTTGATCGCTGTGGTGCATTTAGAATTTGAATTTGATGATTGGATGTGGCAAATCGAGTGTTGATTCGATAAATATGGATTTTATTCATAAAAACTCAAGTGTCGGGTTTTGATGCAAAAATTGGATTTTAATAATTATATTTAATAGTGGGGTTTGAAAAAGTGAGATATTGGCTTTCTGGTTCGAAATTAGCGTGTCCCCACATACGTGAGTAATTCCTGGAATATTTTTAATATGAAGAAAAATGGCCGGAATCACTATTTTAAGTGGAAGTATTGAGTGAAATGTAAAGTGTCCAGGGACCGAGTATGCTTTGGCTATGTGATAATTAAGAGGAATCATCCTGGGCTGTTGAGTCGGACTTGCCCTTATATGGGATGCTCACGCGGTGGATGCGGGTCGCAGTAGATTCTGGGCCCATGCTCATTCGAGAATGCCGTCGATGTACTGACGAAGCCACGCTCCATGGGGAGAGGCGATGTCTGACTATGTACCAGTAGATAGCCGAACATCGAGTAGGCTATGCCCTTGTGTGGCAGTGAATAATAATTGGAATGCGTGCTAAGTACGGTTGTGATTTATATGAAAGTAATGTCGTTCCAATTGTTTAAATTAGTATTACCTGAGATTGTGTGATATAAATTGTGCTAACCTGCAGGAAGGAATCGAGGTGAGGTAAGTTCTCTGTGTGATGTGGTTAGGCCACCATTGGGCGTATTTTCTTTCTAATAGGGGTTTATGGGGTTGAACTTGCTGAGACATCGTCTCATCTCGGTTGTGGGATTAAAATTTCAGGTCCCTGGTGGATGGAGCGACCCGATAGCCTTGGTTGGCCCAGAGGAGTTGCGGAAGTGAAGTAATAAGGATTGGAGAACATGTCCAACTTGTAGGTCGTAGGACAATTCCTTTTTTTTAAGAGCCGGTCTTTTGTAGACTTTGACTGTAGGCCTTCGTCTGTAACTCCGTTGGTTTATGTAAGTGATTGGTTGTGAATTTGCTTCCTGCTTTTCTATCGCGTATTTCATTGTCAGGGGTTTTGTAACACGTTCCGCTTGCGCAATAGTAAATGAATGGGGTCGGCGACACTACCTAGGAATATCGCATTTGCATGACCATGGTGGGGTGTTGGCGCACTCGAGGTTCAGGGCGTGACAGCCTTGGCTGCCTTGGCCACTGTTGAGGCCCCGCTAGATTTTGTGAGGCTTGGCCTTGCCCAACCATGGTGAGGTCGGCCTTGCTATCACTTGGCTTGCTATGGTTAGGTTTGGTGAGGGTCAACCTTGCCATTGGATGATGAAGTTTGCCCTTGTCATGATTAGGTGAGGTCGAGCCTCGCCGAATGTAGCAAGACCTTGCCATGGCTGGGCAAGGCTCGCCCTAGCGAGTGGTTGGCGGGGGCAAGCCTCACCATTAGTTGGTGAGGTGACTTCATTGGCCCTTGCCTCTGATTGGCCAAAGGGAGGAAGATGGGAAAAAACGAAAATGAAAAAAATTTGAAAATTTTTAAAAAATATTGAATTTTTTTTTCATGTTAGTGTTCACCGAATGGTTGACACTAGCCAATGTTTACGTTAATGTTGATCGATCAAATTTGGCTAGATGGATTGAATTTGAAAGATTTAGGATTGAATTGATAATTTTTTTTTTAAAAAAAATTGTAATAAGTTTATGAGGGAAAATTCCAAATAAATATTTGAAGTGAATTTATTTTCTCAAATAAATACTCAAAGTGAAAATTGTGTCAAATAAGGACTTGAAGTGGACCCATTGTTTCAAAGGATTTGAAGTGATCAAGTTAATCTCTATTAAAGACCTTAGGTCGCCGGTAGACATTTTCCATCAATTAAAATAGGGGCAATTTTGTCAAAAATTTGTGATTGGAAAAAAATGAAAAACTCTAAATTAATTAAGTTTAGGTTATTCATTTAGATGTTTACATTTTCTTCTTTCTTCTCCCTCGTTGTTCCTCAACCAAATCGTTGCTCGGTTGTCGTTGTGACTCGATTCTCGTCGCTCCTCGCCTTGCTCGACCGACGGAGAATTTGGGTTTTTGCAAACAAAGAAAGAAGCATATGGTTTTCTTCTTATTTTTTGATTCGTGCCTCAACCGGTGGAGAATTTGGGTCTTCAACTTTGCGGAGGATGGGTACAAGGAATGGATAGAACTTCGGTTTTTGACTTTGCAGAGGATATGTACAAGGAATGGGGAGACCGTAAAAAACCTAGAGTTTTTTTTTGCTTTTTCAGGATTTGTTAATTTTCCTTATCTTTTTTTTTGGACAAAATTGCCCAAACTTTAGTCGTCAAAAATGTCACATGCTTAATAGTTGTCGAATATTTGGCTGACCAGCAAGCTTGGGTTCTTATTTGGAATTGATTCAATTACTTCGGGTCCTTATTTGAGACAATAGGTTCACTTTAGATCTTTATCTGACACAAAATTAATTTCGGGTCTTTATTTGAAAAAATTGGTTTACTTCGGATCCTTATTTGGAATTTTTCCAGTTTATGACATTTCTAATAATTCTCCTATGATACATGAGATGACTAAGATGGACAGTACATCCAACTTAGCAATTGATAAGAAGATATGCAAATAAATAAGAAAAAAGAAATAAAATTTGTGTATAAGCTTTCTATTTTCCCTTTGTTTTCCTTTTCGTGATAGAAAAGTCTGTGGACAAGCTTGGATTAGAAAGACAATGGGCCCCTCTCCCTAGTCACTTGTTAGGAATGAGTTTGGGTTGGTCTACATAAAGATCGATGGCTAGCTTGTCAGCTATAATCCAATACTAATGTGATTTGTATATAAAACATCATATTACAATAATTCCTTTTCTTAAAATAAGAACATTGTCTTGGATGAGTCAATTCCATACCAAGAAAGGTACCTAAGTGTCCTCATAAATAAGAAAAAAAGGGATTTTGTGCATCAAACAAACTTGTGAAAGTGAGGGAAAAGTGTTAAAAAAAAGTCTTAAACATTTTGTATTTGTGTCAATTTAGCTCTAAATATTATTTTGGTACCAATTTAGTCCTAAATTTTTTTATTTGGTGTCAATTTAGCATTTTCCGGCTAATTTTGGATTTTGCTGAATGGGCATCGGCCAGCTGAGGTGGCACAATTGGTGTTGATGTGGAACAACTTTTAATAATATTTTAATATTTTTGAATTATTTTATTTTATTTGTCTTCTTTCCTCTCTTCCTCATCCCTCTAGCTGGTTACCCTAAAGATGACGGCTATCAAGGCTCGAGCCCTCATTAGTGGCTGTGAGGGCGGCCTCACAGTGGGTGGTGAGGGTTAAGCATCGCAGGCCACGGGCGAGGCTTGACCTCACCGGATCAACCTTGTTAGCCATGAGCGAGGCTTGACCCTCACCAGCCCAGTGCGAGACCACCCTCGTGGCTTGGGCGGTGAGGCTGCCGTCGTGGCTTGGGTAGCAAGGCTTGCCCTCGCGGCCACCGGTGAGGGCTCAAGCCTCACCAGCCATCGCCTTTGGCTGATCGCTAGGGTCCGGCGACTGGCTGTGGTTGGAGGAAGGAGGAGCAAAAGGAAAATAAATAAATAAAAATAAAATATAAAATATAAAAAATATTAAAATATTATTAAAAGTTAGTGCCAATCATGTCATATCAATAAACCGGTGCTTAGTTAGTAAAATCCGGCCAAAATTAATCATAAAGGAATGAATTGGCATAAAGTAAAAAGATTTAGGATTAAATTGGCATTGAAAAAATGTTTATGACTAAATTGACACAAATGTATGAGGTTTATGACTTTTTTAACACTTTTCCTGCGAAAGTGATGTGGGGAGGTAAATCAATATCAAGTGAGAGTACTATTAAATGTAAAATTTGTTAAGATGAATCCCATTGATCAAAATGACAAGAATCCCTTTTGTTTTTTTTTTTTTTTTTTTTTTTTTTATAAAAAAAGAGTAAAATTGGATTATTTGTTTACACAAAATGTTATTTGTAATGAGTGGTTCTTTTTCAATCATTTTAACCAAATTACAAATAAACCAAATGATGACTTTCCACAATACCCTTTTATACATGTCAAAATAATGATCCATGGCTAAAATCTTTAATCAATCAACGATGTGTATATTATGCCAATGCATGATTTAGCATTACTTCTCCAATACTTAACCATTACTTAATTTAGACAAACACATACATAATTCTCTTAATATCAACCATTACAGTTAGATATTGTGAGTAGTGGAGAGATAACTACAAATGTATAATCAAGTTTCTAAACACACTCTACTTGTGAACCCAACTTAAGGTTGTTGGTTAGTTAAAAGAGAAAAAATTTCTGTCATCTCAACTAATAAATATTTGTGCGATTCCTAGGGTATTCAGATTTCTGAATCTAGTTTAGGAGCCTTTTAGCTTTGTATAAGAGTCTTTGAGAATGTTATGGTTGCCTTTTGTCTGAGGAACTCAATTAGTATTAGCAACTGTGGAAGTTGGATTGCATCTTTATTTTGAAGACACGCCTTCGTATTGAGTAGGTAAAGAGAAGATGCTCTCCAATTATGTTGATGTTTGCACTATAAAATGTACTTAATTATTGAAAAATAGATGTGGAATAGTTGAGAGGGTCAAGATTATTGTGATGTAGAAGCATGATAAATGACGCATGTTGGTCATATGCGTAAGTTGTGCGCTTTGGCTTAATATAATAGTAAAGATATGCTTTTTAATTAAATGCATGTGCTATTTTGGTGTCCTCATGAATCCATGTTGCATTAGCTATGTTGTCCTCATCTTTTGTATTTTATAATTGATATGGTGACTTGTCCATCTAAATTTTGTAAAATTAATGTGGAAAATATTGGATCTTGCAAATTAATTTAATACAAAATCACCATAGCAATAAGTCATGAAGAAAAAAACATTAGGAGTTACCGCAGTTTGTTCTATATGTTGGTAACTCCTCAATGAGAAAGCTAGCAGCAAATTATCTATTAATAATTGAAGAATAATAGAGTTAGTAGTTGCTTACATGCTTGATTATTTCACATAAACCCACAGTATTTATGAATAAACAATTCAATTGCACGTAAAACTTATAGCACAATATAAAACAAAAGCTCTTCATACAGTTGATCCAATATGTGTTTTTGACATTTTTTTTTCTTCTATTTAGTACCCGACTCTTTAATTTGAAATCTAGTATTGAACTCTAGTATTGAACTACCTCTTCGACATATCAATTTCATACAAAATCTTAACTGTTATCAATATGTCATCAACAAATAATAATACATAAATAAAAAATCTATCCTCCAATTTCCTAAAGTAAGCTATCCAATTGATTTTTGAATAGTCTTGACTAGCTATAAAAACATCAAAACAATTATATTACTATTCAGGAGACTGTTTCAATCCATAAAATGATTTCTTTAGCAAATAAACATGGTCTTCCCTATTTGGAATAACAAATTCTTTTGGTTGCCTTATGTAAATCCGCTCCTTTAACTCATTGTGAGAAACTGCTATTTTCACTTGCAACTGTCCCAACTCGAGATCTTGTGTAACAATTAAAACAAGTAATATTCATATATAAAAATGTCTTATAATAGGAGAAAACACCTCGTTGTAACCAATGTTGTTCTCTCATTATGTACATCATTTCACAAGTCTCACCTTATACCTCGATGCCCTCCTTACATTTGTGAACCCACTTATTTCCAGTGATATTCCAGCTCTTGGACACTCTAACAAGCTCTCATGTCTACTTCCTATGAAGTGATTCTATTTATTCACTTATAGCCTCTAGCTACTATAACTATTGGCACTAGCTATCGCTTCATAGTAAGACGAAGGCTAATTTGTTTTCTACCTTTACAATCAATGCAAAAGTAATATATGTATAATCACAACGTATTGGTGACTCAATTTGCCTTTTCTGTCTACTCGTGACTAGAGAGTATTACGATTTTGCTAGCTATTTAATATCACTGACTTTAGAAGTTACGGACTTAACCTTTGTTATCTCACTATTAATACTATGATATGTTTGCTTTACTAATCTTCTGTCAAAACATAGCAGTCTTATTGAAAATCACATTTCTTTTTTGTGGTGGGTTGGTTGAAAATCATATCTTTGCTAATGAGAAAAGTAAGTGATCTGGGATAAATGAGCCATAGTCAAAAGCCTTTGATCTCTTGTTTGCATAACCAAAAAAAATAAAAATAAAAATTGAAACCGAAAACTGAAGCGTCAAACTTCTTGAATTCTTTACTTTTACCCAAACTGAAAAGTTTCAGGTATTTTTCATGCCTCTAAATAATGAGGAATTATAAGAAGAACATAAAGAAAAGATAAGCTAAAGGATGGATCTATATTTATTTCATCCATGAATTTATCATAATAATAATTTCGAGTATTCCTTGGGCTCATTAACCCATATGGTGCGTTTAGTTCAATATTTTTAATAAGCTTTCAATCTCCAAAATCCTTTGGAGAAATGTTAAATTATTTGACAACCATTTTGAAATAACTTTCAAATGGAAACTAATATTGAGAACGTTGAATGCCCAATATTAATTAAGCTTTTTTGATTAAATGCTTAAACTCATTTTTTTCTTTCAAAACTACCCTCACCCATTCTTCAATTTTCTGATTTTGCCATTGTTATTATTATTTTTAAATGCTAAAAAATCAAATATATATAATTTAAAAGAGGACTAAAACAGTCGCATATATTTGATTTTTTTAAACATTATTATCAAAATTTATATTTAGAAATTTGCATATATTATTTTTTTTAAATTTTAAACAAATAAAAATTAAAAAAAAATTAATATTGTTCACTTAAAAAGCTTTTCCAATATTTTTTCTACTAAACAGTAATTTTTTTCAAAATTATTTTTAAAAATATAATTTATCAAACGATTTTTGCATTTACTCAAAATATTTTAAGTTAAATTGTTTTATATTTTCTAGCTTTAAAAAAAAAAAGGGAAAAAGTCACGAAAAACCCGAACTTTGTCTAAAGTGATACATTTACCCTAAACTTTTTTTTTTTTTTTTTTTTTTTGTGATGTGAAAAACCCCAAACTTTTCAAATTGTTACACATTTACCTCATCAATGGCATTTTTTTTTTTTTTATCTTTTTATTCTGTTTTTTTCTTTTTCTTTTTTTCTTCTTCTTCCCTCCGTTGGCCGTGGCGGAGGGAAGCCGGCGTTCGGCGAGGGTTGCCCTCACTTGACAAAAGTGAGAGTCGCCCTCGCCAATGTTGGGCGATGACGACCCTTGCTAGATCTGGCGAGGGTAGAGACATCTTTGCTCGACGCAAGCGAGGGTGGCCTTCGCTAGCGTCGGGCGAGGATGGCCCTTGCCAGATCTGGCGAGGGGAGGGACACCCTCGCTCGACACAAGCAAGGGTGGCCCTCGTTGGTGACGGGCGAGGCCTTCCTCGCCAGATCTAGCACCCTCGCCGGCGTTGGGCAGGGATGGCTCTCGCCAGATCTGGCGAGGGCAGGGACACCCTCGCCCGACGCAGGCGAGGGCCTCGCCGGCATCAAGCGAGGATAGCCCTCGCCAGATCTGGCGAGGGTAGGGACACTCACCCTAATGTAGGTGAGGGCCACCCTCACCCCCGCTTATTCATCGATCAAAATGCCCTATAATTTTAGGGTAAATATGTCACATAATAAAAGTTTAGGGTTTTTTGTGTCACAATTTTTTTTTTTTGAGTAAATATGTCACGGTTGGCAAAGTTTAGGATTTTTTACGTAAAAAAAATTTAAAGTAAATGTGTCGTTTTGGACGAAGTTTAAGATTTTTCGTGACTTTTTTTCAAAAAGAAAATACTATAGAAGAATCGATTGAAGAAGAGCCCCTAGGCTGTTCCTATTTGGCTCAGGAAATGGTCAGAGTCTCTTTCCATTGGTCGAGTGGGGGCCCACTGAGTCGTAGTGAGATAATGTTTTCCCACTTGTCAACGTCCCATAGGTTGCGCACGCAATGGTACGATGATGTCCACAATTTATAGTTTAGCATACTGCTCTCTTTCGAAAGTCCCACAGGCCACGACAGCCGAAGCTGAAACCCACTGGCAAAATATACGTTTTTTCCGAAAAAATACAAAATATCTTCTCTGTCTCTGTCTCTCGCTCTCTCTCTCTCTCTCCGTATCTATCTTTACTGTCTTTTTCTTAATTTTGTCAAAACAAGATTATCCTTCTGCTTCTTTGAATCTTCAATGTCAAATTGACCATGCCGTTTCGGTTGAACTTGAATGCTTTGCTTTCCTCCTTATTTCTTTCCTTTTTTGTTTGTATTTCCTTTTTATAGGTGGCTCACACCATATTTGCCCTGAGTAGAAAATCGTTGAATTTTGAATAATCAGATTTTTTTTCTTTTTATGTTTGTGGCCACAAAATAAAGAGAGAGATCCATCAACTGCCAAATATCCTTTGCGTTCATCCAGTTCTTTTGCTTTTGTCTTCGCTCTCTCATCCCTCTTTAGGGTTTCTGAGTTTATTGTGGTTCCGTTTTCTGACGTAGAGTAGAGAAGCTTCCCCCTTGAATACGCTGGGCAAATCTATTATTCTCCGACCTTTATTTGTGAAATCTTTATCCTGTGGTTTTTGCTCGTGTTCGAATGATGGTATACTTCATGTCTGTTTGAAAAAAAAGAAAGTGTGATTTGTCTCGCAGTGTTTTTAGCTTCTCAAGAACTTCCGACTAAAGTCTAGACTATAGGAGGAGGATATAAAGATAAATCTTCAGCTGGTTGAAGCTGCCAAAGTCCCTGGTGAGTTGTTATTTTTGATCGTTGAGGTATATTTGTTATGTTCATCGCTATGTTTGAGTACTTCTCATTCTAGGGTTGATAACCATCGTGTATGTAGGAAGAATTTAATCATGGTGAGAGGCAAAGTTCAGATGAGGCGAATTGAGAATGCGATGAGCCGGCAAGTCACCTTCTCAAAGCGCCGGACTGGGCTACTGAAGAAAGCTTATGAGCTCTCGGTCCTCTGCGACGCTGAAGTCGCCGCGATCATCTTTTCACAGAAAGGAAGGCTTTACGAGTTCTCAAGCAATTCCGAGTACGTTCACATACTGATTTTATAATTTCTCTGAGTTGATTTTAGATGGGGAACGTGATCGAGCCATGTTAACATTCTTATGTCCAAAATGAGGGCATATGCACATATATACGCTGTGTTTGTGAAGGGCAAATATGAGACAGCATCACGGCATGGTTTTATTCCCCACTTATTCTCCTTTTTTTTTTTTTATTTCTTACATCTTTGGTTTTGGTCAAGCGTTCAGTGCTATTCCCCTTCGATCATGATGACCAATCTAGTTCTCATTTTTGGACAATTTTTAAAAAAAATGAATTTTATTCAATTATCCTAGTTGAAATTAGCTGAGGAAAGGAAGTATGAAACTATAAAATCTTCTCGTTAAGCATTTTTTTTTTTTTTTTGAATAGTCAATGCACTGGGGTGTGCTTAATCAAATGGCTAGATGTGGGGGATTAGCTGATCAAAGGCATTCATTGTGTACGCCGTGGCCTTGGAGTTGGACTCCCTCTTTCTTAATGGTTCTTCTGAGGAAACGAATAGTTGAATATCTTGCAAGTACTGATCTCCTCCAGCTACTTCACATTTTAGGATTGTAGTACTTTGTCTTGGGGGATGAAAACATAATTTGATGTTAGTGAAACTAGGGACTGATATTGTTTGTTCCTTCTGGTTTTGACAAATAACAGTTCAGCCTTCCCCCCAATTCCACATTGATATGAAATGAACACGCCATGTAGTGTTTTAAGGCTGCTTCTATTGATTGATCTCCATAACTAATTCGCGGGGCATGATGATTAAGCATATTTACAATTAGGCATTATTCTATTCGAAGTAGATCTTTTCCAAACAAATTTGATTGCTTGGAAAATTGTTGAAGACAACCAAACTTAAGTTGAAAAAGTTGAAGCCTTCAAACCATACCTTGTTTGATTCAGTTCATCATAATTATACCACTTAGACGTGAATTAAGACTATTTTATGTATACTATGTCATAATAGTTATCTTACAAATCATACATATTCATGTTTCAAGTTTATGACCATGACACAAGGCAAAAACTAGAAATTTCATATGAAACGCATTATATTAGTCAGGAAATTGAATAATGAATTACCTATCTACCACCATAATCAAGAAGTATCGCAAATTGCAGTTCATTGAATTGAAACTGAAAGCATAATTAATCTCTTTTCTGAATCAAACAAAGCCTGAAAAAGATTTTGAAGTTGATTTTTTAATGGTACTTTAACCCTAAGCAAAAGCCTGTGAAACAAGTCCTGACATCTTCAACTTCAGGTTCTTTTAATTATATGGTGCTTTGAAAGGTGAATAAGATTTTCGGCTTGACTAGATTTGTGTAGTGGTGATTTTATGGGATCAAGTGCGTTCATCAGTATAATAGATCAAGGCTACCATGACGCAACACACTGATCTCTTGGATTTCTTATTAATAGAGTATTTCTGTCCAAAAGTGACTGAAATTGTACGTGTTTGCGATAGTTGCTCCACCATGTAAGTACTCTTTATTCTTCATTTACGGAGAAAAAAAGTACTTGAAGTCACAAGTTAAATGGAGGTGCAACTGCTTGCTCTTACAATTTCTCTCTGAAGTGGTGAGTCCTTGTACTGCTTCACAATGATTTTACGAGCATCATATGCTGTTCTTACTTTTTAATGACATGGAGTGGCATGTAGAATATATTGAAGACTTTGGGCTTGGGCAAAAAACATTGCATTAGTTCACTTTGTGCTCACATTTAAATATACTTCGTGTGCGCACATAATATACTTTTATGATGTGAAATTGAAAATTTATGCTAAAATTTGAAGAAAAATATCGGTGGCGTGATTATTGATGCTGGAGCGTTCCATTAATTCAGAACTAGTAAAATTAGGAGACTTACATCCAACTACATTTGATTCTCATATTTTCAAGATTTAGTAAATGCCATCTAAGTTTCCGGCGTCCATATTTAATTATAGTTATTTTCTAGTAAGACTAGTTCTGTCTTTCCTATGAGTCTTTTTGTCTTTTCAATTAGTCTTGGTAATTACTCATGCTTGAAGGGTTGTTCCAAACTCATCTATATAAGCATGCCATGATGAATGAGGAGGTAGACTTGTTTTGATTCATATATTATTTAGCCTTTGGCTTGAGAACAATAAGGATTTTTTGTTTTGCTCTTATCTCTTAGATGAATTCCAACGAGTGGCAAGTGACCTATTCATTTAAGTTCTCATTTGTGTTACTTTTTACTTTCCTACCCTCTATCTGGCATCAATTATTTACCAAGTATAAGGTGGGCATCCAAGACTTTTCCAATTACTTCAGATCGTTGCAAATAAGTTGCCGAGAGGCTAAAAGGTTCTTGTAGAGGTTTATGCTCCTTGCATATTCTGTTAGTGAGTGATGGTGATACATATTCACTGGAAGTCATGCATGATTCACAAAAATGATCATTAATTTGTTTAATGTTTCATTACTTTAGTTTTGATGATACCTGATTAATTAGGAGAATGTATTCCCAGTGGCTGAGCTCATATGTTATCTTTGCAAATTTTTCAGAATCCAAAAGACAATTGATCGATATCGTAGATCTACAAATGATGCAGCTACGTACCAGGCTAATATAAAACAAAATATTCTGGTCAGTTCTCTAACCTTTCCATGATAATACATTAGGTGCATTCGTAAGGAGTACAGTGAGATTCTCAGTTTAATTAAACAAGTCGCCATGTTTGTTAGTCAACAGAAGTCAATAACTTCGGAGTAGTAATATTTTAACTATTCAAGCAAGTTGAGCAGTTCGATTTTTATTCATTTTGCTGTATCTAAGAAAGCAACTTCATCTTTTTTTTTTTTTTTTTTTTTTTTGGGTGCTTTCTTGTGTGTGGGAATTAACATATAACATCACATTACATAACTTTTTTCAAGATGGGACTTACAAAGAAGTCTATGTACAAAAACAAATGGCGAGAAATCCTATTTCCCTAACAATCTTAAAATATATGCTTGTGTATACATAAATAGTCGCCTCATATGCAAAGAATCACGCCACAGTCTACCTGCATACATGGTTTAAATGGATCACTAGAACCACAAATTAGAGATCATACTAATGATGATGATATCCTTGTACAAAGAGGGATAGAGTCAAGTGACATTCAACTTCCGGATACTTCTTTAATGTGGTAAGTTTTCTATTAATGAGAGGGTGTATATATCCAAGATAAGTTGCGGATAAACTTACCTTATGCCAAGTCAATTGTTGAATTTCTTTTTGATCATTTCAAGTGAAACCATAGAATGAAGAAATGAGTAATTAATGAGAGCGACAGCTCCTGGCTTCACATATTGAATTACTAGTCAAATGCTAAATCTAAATATACCAGGCTCGATAGAACTAAGATGACGAATGGTTATGCATCCTTTTTGCTAATTCTTCATGTTCAAAAAAATTGTATCTCTAATTCACAGTTCGCAGGTCGCAAGGGACTATTTTACAGCCTTTGTTCTATGAAATATCTAAATAGATACAGAAAAGTTTGGATCATGAACCTTGCTATTTCCTGCAGATCAATGACTTTTTCTCTTTGAATTTCTTTAGAAATTCACTTTCATAATTCTCTTGTTTGATGAAGATGCTTCTTTGTGTGGTTTATTTGCAACGGATGAAAAGATATGATCTTTTGGGTCATTGAGTTGTAGAATTTCACAACATCCATACTCACTGAAGCTTGGTAAAAACATCAATATTCAAATATCAACTTAGTAAATCCTTTTGTCTGCATCAAGATTATATCTCTATTGATGGGAACACTAACGTGGAAGGCACATTCATGGATACATCTTTTGGCGGCGTTATAGCAAAACGCGTCACACTTTGGAAAATACATAAACATGATACCTGTGCTTTGGCACATGAGAGCTGCTTCATGGTTCTTAAGCATGAGGAATGCTAGGAGTACTTTCTGAGCTGATTTACCAAGTGACATGGCACTCTATAAGTGTTGTTTCATTGCAAGAGATGAAAAGAAATGACCTCAATTCTCAGTGTGTTATTTTAACCTTTGGAATCAGTTTCTACTTGAGTTTGTTGTGATGGTGTCTATTATATTGAGGATAAGTCATGAACTATAGCCACTAATGAAGGCAACAATATCAAACAGGCCGATGTTATTAGAAAGATTTGATGAGGATGGTCATTACTGGCTTGTGATATGGAGGATTCAGATTCTTCTTTTAGTTGAATTTTGTGGTAGTCTTCTCAATTAGGATTTGAGTACCATCAGGATTTTATTAAGTTTTCTACTTATGTCACAAATGGGATATTAAATTCTTTTGTAGATGAATTCTATTTCAATTCTCTTTCTTGGTTGGAGCCTTCCTAGCAGGAGTATGATTAATCCCAGAAGGGTTTATAAGGATGATTGTGATTCTTTCTTGTGTGATGGATCTGAAGTGGGAAACTTTTGAAACCCTAGGTGAGATGCTTAGAAAGTATAGATGTGATGCCAGAAGAAACTTACTCGTTTTGAATCGTTTGTTCTCTTCAAGTTTTCTTCGAAGCTCACTATTCAGGATATATATCATCTTTACCATTATAAAAAATTGATATAATGGATGATATCTCCCTGAGCAGTGAGTTCAATTTAATAAGAACTTGAAGAGAGTTTTCAATGGATGGGAACTCAAAATAGTTAATTTTTTTAGGCGTCAGACATAAAATTGCCTAAGTATCACAAATGGGGTTTCTTAGGCATCACATGTAAGAGTATTATCGCCTCACGAATTAAAAAAAGAAAATTGCTAAATTATTCTAGAAATCCTGCTCTTATTTAATACGGGAAACTTCTCAATAAGAAACCCGATTGGAATAGGAAACATCTATACAAGAAACACAATGTCCCACTACTGGAATAATGAACTTAATTAAATCCTAACCGTGCTCAAATCTTAATTGATAAGATTGCTATTTCAACCAGAAGAAGAATCCTAATCATTTTCAACTCTTATTTGAGTTGTTGATTTTCATTACATCCATTGTCACCAAAGCTTAGTGAAAACGTCAATATTTCAAATTTTAACTTCGTAAGTCTTTTTGTCTGCATTAACAGAATATGACCATCAATGGGGGCAGTAACTTGGAGGGCACATTCATAAATACATCTCTTGTCTGGTTGATAGCAGTAAACGTTTCACTTTGAAAAAATAAAAATAAAAAATAGAAAATGAAAAATTGAACGTTTACAAGGTTAAATACATATATGTGATACATGTGCTTTGGCACAATAGAGATGCTTCATGCTTCTTAAGCATGCGAATGGTGGCAATACCATCTACATTGGTTTGCTAAGCGATGTGGCATTGCATACATGTTATTTAAGTTAGTAAACTCATTCAAGTACCTATCAGGAATTTTTTCTTTTTGGTAAAAGTAAGTAATTAATATAATGGGGAAATGTCAAATTGTACAACTAAATGTTTAGGATTTTTTTTTTTTTTTTTTTCGGGTCATAAAGTAAAATAATTTAGGAGACAAGTCTTAATATGTCTAGAGTTATTCTTTAAGGATGCATTACCTCTCGTGAACCGAATTCTAGAAAACTCATCCAAATTTCATACATTACAGCAAAAGTCAAGTATCTCAAAATGTTAGTCTAGTACAGGTGAGAATAATTTGAGAGAGCCATCAGAGCTGTGCTATCAAGTGCTGTTATGGTTAGATAAAGGACGTGTAATATTATTGCAAGCCTTACCACTCTTATTCATGTGGTTTGGCAATGACTGGAAAGCAGAGAGGAGAAACTTCTGATATGTAAAGAGAGACAAATAGGTTTCAAGTTAATTTTAACATTAAAAGTGCTATTTTGGTCTTTGTACATGTCCTTAGGACATTGAGTGGTCCTCTAAAATGATTTCAGCTTCTGAAATCCCACTCATCATCCACCACTTTATGCCTCAGAAACATGCCCTCCTTTGGCATTTACATGTTATTGTTTTCTTGAAGGAAGCCTTAAAATTGATTGTTGCTGTCAACGTATATGTATGTATTTGCAGATTGTAATAATACCGAACTGCGTTCTTGATAAGAACCCTACTTTTGATCTCAAGAATTAGTGAGGTGGTATGCCATAGAATTGACTATGGCAGCTACAAATTTTGCAAGAACATTAGGGTTCTTATACTAGCAATCTTAGTTTTGCAGGATCCTGTGGTGTCACAGATTTGTTCACTATGATCAGTTTTATCCATTACTAATTTCAAATTTGTTCAATTTGTATTGTTCCATTCATTGGATTCATAAATATCACAATCTCCATATATGTGCAGCGTCTGAAGCAAGAAACCACTGATATGGAGATGAAGATTGAGCTTCTTGAAGTTTCTCTACGGTCCACAAATTTTGAGACTCTCTCTTATATATTGTGGATTGAAGTGGATTCTTGATATCTAATTCCCTAAACTATGGTACTCCTTATCTTTTTTACATCAGGAAGTTATCAGGACAATGTATTGGATCTTGCTCGATGGATGAAATCCAACAGATAGGGGATCAGCTCGAGCGAAGTTTGAGCAGCATTAGGGAAAGAAAGGTACATGTGTCTTTGGCATATTTGTCCTTTTCTCTGTGCAAAGTAGATGTCTGGAGAACTTTCATCGAGTAGCCGTTTTGTTTGGAGGCATGGATATGGTGAGAAGGGAAAGAAAACAATGAAAAACGATTTCCCTCAAATGACTAACAAGACTGACCATATGCATACAGGAGCCAAAACACCAATTTCAATAGAGACCCTAATTGCATTGTAAGATTGGAAGTGAATTGACTAAAAACGTTAAACCTGGCATTTGAAAAGAGAGATTCAATTTTCTCCGAGCATACATGGCATTGTCTACCTTATATGAAAGAATGAAAGCACATTTACAAATCACCCTTTTTCTTCATAGTTTTTTTTTTTTTTTTTTTTTTTTTTTTTTTTTTTTTTTTTTTTTTGGTAAAAGGGTAAATATTCTTCATAGTTATTGACCTCTTCTTTTTTTGCCAATAAACAAGGAAAAGATCATGATTATTCTTCTATCATTATTTTTCCCAGAGTTATTTGGACGACTCTATTGTTCGTCTTTCCAAATTAAATTGGATAGTTTTTGATAAACCTATGAAAGAGTTGTAAGTGACAAAAAACCATGATAAAAAAAAAAAAAAAAAAAAAAAAGAGTTTTCAATTACCTGATTTCTAAGTGACTTATTGGTAACTTACTTTCACTTTTATGAAATCACCTACTCTTTTCAACAATGTGCAATTATCAATATCTCTCTCTCTCTTTTTTTTTTTTTTTTTCGGGTACAAAAAAAAATATCTCTTATTTTTTATTTTTTTTCTTGCCATTCCTTTAAATTTAATAGCTCTTATATATATTTGCAGATATTTATTTGTATAACTTATAGACCTATGTTTTGCTTAAATCACTAACTCTTTTTGGGTTACTAACTCTATTTGACTAACTTTATAGACTTATAGACTTATTTTTTTTTTTTTTGGGACTAACTTGCCAACGCTCATATGGTCTTTCTTAGTGCAATTTTTCCTGCTCTAACCCTTCCTTTGACTACTCTTGAGATAGTGGAAACATTGTCTTATGGTGGAGAGTGACGTCTACTCTCTCTCTTCTGTTTTACTTGCCAACAACTTCAGCAGATCTTTCTTCTCGTTATCACTTTCTTAGTTATAAAATAGATTCCGTTGAAAAAAATACTCTCACTCGTCTTCACCCTTCACTTATGAGACTCGTGCACACATAAATATTTGCCTTACTTATGAACCCAACTAGAAATTACCAATCTTAATTATAGGAGTTACTAACTTTTCTCTGATTAAGTAACCAACTAATTCCGTGTTACCAACTCTTCTTTGATTAGTTAACAAGTTTATTTGGTTTGGTGAAATAACTGGCTTTTCTTCTCTGACAAAAAAAAAGTCATCGATCATTTTTTATAAATGATTTCTTGACACTTATTCACACAAATTGATACTTATAACACGAAATAATAGAATACCATGAGTTTTTTATTATATTAACCTTGCCGATTTCCATGTACTACTTCTCACTTGAACTATGTTTCTGGACAAGTTGCAAAGCATCGTCCTTTCATTTCTATCGTCCATCATTTCAACTTATTTTCTCTCTTTTCTTTTTTTCTTACTTTGTAATAAGAAAGGTATGGGGACAACATGCACACACGAAAGTTAACATATTTCTACGGAACTCTTTTACAGGCTCAATTATTGAACGATCAGATACGGCAGTTGCAAGCAAAGGTAAGTGGACAAATATGATGATTGCATATCCGATCTCATCAGGCATTGTCAATTTCCTGGTTATATTAATCTAGCAACTTTATTTGGTTTACCACAGGAGAGGTCTCTGAAAGAAGAGAATGCAAAGCTTCTTGCAAAGGTGTCGCGCTCTTTCCCATCGGTGCTTTAATTTCCTTCCTATTACTTGCCGTGCATCATCGCTCCTGTGCATATATTAACCACTATCCAAAAACTTGTGAAACCTGCAATAGAATCTCTTGATAATTTTCATGTATGATCTAACAATGCAGTTTTATGATCAGCTAAGACCAGAAAGAGGGGTCTTTAATGATTAATAATGTTTTTGGCTCTAATGTTCTACTAGGCTTGTGTAGTGAAGAAGCTTGTTGCTTTTGTCCATCAAACCAATATTAGTAGATTGTGTGCTGTACAGTTTATTGTACTGGTTAAATTTGCTGGTCATCAATTTCTCCCGCTTTCTATTAGTCCTGGTGTTAAAACATTTAAAGAGTGCTGCAACGTTATCAGTTTTTATGAAAAGGACGATATATAATGAGATATACTTAATTTCAGGGTTATGTACCGGTATTTATATTGAACCTTTCTCTATCCGTGAGAAGTTTTGTTTTTGATAGCATAAGTAGGATGAGCAGATAGGTTGAACATCACCGAAGAATTCTATGATCTTGAGACCGTATGATCTGCTTGAAACTTAATACTACCCCTAAGCTACTAATCCCAGTTGAGAAAATTATCACCACACTGATAAATTTACAGTCACAAGATACTATTCTATTTTTCTTTTTTACATGGAATTGTAGACAAACTCAAATCTGTGTCCTTCTATGATCCTGCACTTGATCTGTTAAGAAAGTGATTGACTCCACAATGGAAGTTACTAGTCCAGAGTTACGAACTCATGCAGGGAAAACAAATTATAGGGGAATTTTGATCAAGGGACACAACTGTGTATTGGACTATAGGACTGTAGGCGGACCCAAATCTCTGTGTCCTTTTTTGTTCCCATTACCATTACTTGATATGCTTGGAAAGTTACTGACTTGAAAGGAAAAAGGTTACTAGCACTAAGTTAGCGACCTACGTTTTGAATATCACAATTTTGAGAATATTTATTTCACGGATGAATATATTGGGTTTTCCAACTGTGGACTATAGATGCAGCAAAAGTTCTTAGTGAGCACATTTGGCATACATAATCACTTTTCGAGCCTTTTTATTTTTATTTTTAATTCTTGTCTTTTTCAAGAACAGAAGAGAATCACTTCTAGAGTTGTTGGGACAAATTCAACTTTCCCGGTGAAAATATCACGAAGTTAGTAATTGCCAATATGGCAATAAAAATTAGTAGCATAATGTTTTGAGTAATTAATGTTGAGAAAAGTACTACCCAACTTACCATCATCATGCTTACCATTCACCAAAAAAAAAAAAAAAAAAAAAAAAAAAAACTTACCATCATCATGTACAATTCTATGCTTCTAATATGGGATTGTTGAAGGACTGAAAGTTCCGGTGTCTTTCTATGATTTTGTAATCATTAGTCGATTGTTTAAAAAATACTAACTCGATAACAAAAACTAGTAGCCTTTTAATATGACCATTGTTGAAAAAATTACAACATAGAGTATGTTACTTTCATGAGATAGTCTGTAGTCATGTTTGGCATAGCTAGCCACTGTTAGAGTTTTTTTTTTTTTTTATTCCTTTTTTTCTTCCGACCACGGAGGAGAGAACCTCTTCTAGAGTCAGATGTTGGGAAAAGTTGAAATCTCCCAGTGACCATTAATAGATATGAGTGCATAGACAGATGCTTTGTCACCGAATTAGATCCTGTGAAAGGCTTGTTCTCTTCTTGTAAATCTCAAATTGTGTTGAAGCTTTTTCCCATTTTAATTGTGTGGAGGTTTCCAGGTTCTCCATCACCATTCAATTGCATTTTTTATTTTATTAAATTTAAAATAATTTTGGGTTTTTTTTTTTCTTCCAATTTCAGTGGCTTGCAAATCCTGGGCAATCAACAGCTCATCCGAGAGCAACAACAATACATAGTCAGAGCAGCCCGAGTACAGATGGTGAGATTGGGTTGTTCATCGGATTGCCAGAGAGTTAAACTGGTTTGCCATCACCCTAATAATACTTGTTCAATAGAATAAAATAAGAATTATGGCAATATAACTCGGTGATACCTTTACTCAGCTAGATTCCCCTTAGCACTACCACGGCAACATATGCATGGGATTCATGGTAGTCATTTCCAAGATCCACAAGTAAGAATAGCGAATGTAAGGAAAGATCAGATTAGAAATGAATAATGATGGAGACATATTCAAGGAAGATTCAGTGAAATGAAGGAAATAACTTGCCTTCCCCTTGGGCTTCACATTTGAATTACATATCGGTTGATTCTGAGAAACAAACGTCTCTGTTAAGCATATTTTTGAATTGCTTGCGTGCATTTCAACATCATTGGATACCTCTTTGAGGTTTTTAATTTATTTTATCTTTCGGTCTAAGGACACTTCTTTAAAAATTTGTTTTTGGTCGGACAACCTTAAAGGTTGGCTAAGCCAAAATTTTTTTATCCATCACCTCTATAATTTCCCTTAGCATAGACATAAGTAGACGTAAGGGTCATGGGCATCTGAAATATTCTGGTATCAAAATTGTCATGTTGCAACATGAGGCTACTCGGTAGATTTTTAACTCATCCCCAACAACGAGGTCCAACTTTTTTCATCTGAGAAGCTAGCTTCCATCTGGGCTCGTGAGTGATGACATGTTTCCAAGGCGATGCCTTAAATTGGAAAGGGATTGGAGGGATAGACATTTAAGGATAATCAATGACACATGGGGAAAATTACCATAAATGTCTTAAATCTATTGTAATTATATCAATTTAGTTATAAATTTATTTTTTTAACCAATTTAGTTCTGAATTTTTTGTAATTGTGCCAATTTAATTCATCTAGCCAAATTGAGTTAGTCGGCACTAACGTCAACTGGTATTGGCTATCTTGCAGATGTTAACATGATCATTTTTAATTTTTAATTTTTTGTATTTTCAAATAATTCTCTTATTTTTTTTTTCCCTTTCTTCCTCATTCCTTTGGCTGATTGCCACTAACCATAGCTTAGCCTCATTGGCCAATGGCGAGGCTGATGTCTAGGCCCCACCAAATTTGGCGAGGCTTGGCCTCACTATTTGTCACGCCCCGAACCCCGAGCGCGCGCACATCCCACTGCGGTCGATCAAATATGCGACCTTCCAGGATACGTCGCCGACCCATTCATTTTATTACGCATGCAGAAGTGAAACAAATTCCCAGACAACATTTAACTTGTGATAGAAAAGCAGGCAATCAATCACAATACGAAAGGCTCATTTACAAACACATAGGTTTAAATACAACCCTGGACTGTCTACAAAGTAGACCGGCTTGACAAAAGGGGAACTATCATAAAACCAACTAGTAGGACACGTTCACCGATACTTCAGTCTCCACCTTCCGGACTTAGGGCTTCGGGTCCTCCACGACCGCCATCTAGGGACCTGAAATTTTAATCCCACAACTGGGATGAGACGACGTCTTAGCAAGTTCAACCCCCTAAACCCCTATTAGAAAGAAAATACGCCCAAGGGTGGCCTAGCCACATCACAGAGAACTTATCTCGCCTCAATTCCTTCCCGCGCAAGTTAGCACAATTCAAATCACCAAATCACATATAGAATAGGAACTCAAACAATTGGAACGCCATTACTTTCTTATAATCACAATCGCACTTAGTACGCATTCCAATTATTATTCACTGCCACACAAGAGCATAGCCTACTCGCAGTTCGACTATCTACTGACATATAGCCAGGCATCGCCTCCCCACTCTGGAGCGCGGCTTTGTCGTACGTTGGAAGCATTCCCAAAGGAGCATGGGCCCAAAATCTATCGCGACCCGCATCCACCGCGTAGGCATCCTATATAGGGGCAAGTTCGGCTCAACAGCCAGGACGATTCCTTTTAGTTATCACACAGCCAAAGCATATATGCGGCCCAGACACTTTATATTTCAATCAATCTTCCACTTAAAATAGTGATCCCGCCATTTTTCTCTATATGAAAAATATTCCAAAAATTACTCACGTGTGTGGGGACACGCTAATTTCGAATCAAAATGCCAATATCTAACTTTTTCAAACTCCACTATTTAATATAATAATTAAAATCCAATTTTTGCATCAAAACTTGACACTTTGGTCTTTTATGAATAAAATCCATATTTACCACCATCAACACTCAATTTGCCACATCCATTCATCAAATTCAAATTCTAAATACACAACAGCGATCACAACGAAATTCTGAGAATTTAGGGTCCCAAAATAATTTTTCGGATTATTAAATAATTAAATTTATTCTAAAAATTAATTAAATAATAATATTCATATTTTTCACAATCCACATTCAATTTATAATATCCGACCATCAATTTTAAAATCCGAATACACAAGCAGCGACCGACACGAAATTCTCGAGAATTTAGGGTCCCGACAAAATTTTCGGAATTTAATAAATAATTAAATTTATTACGAAATAATTAAATAATAATATTTTAATAATTTCGAATAATAATATATTATTAAATTAATAAATAATTTCGAAATATTTAAATAAATCAAAAGTAAATTCCTTTATGTCACATCAATGCTTATATTAATATAAACCTTCATTTAGCCTTAAATTAAACTCACTTTAAGCTAATTAAACACATTAATATAATCCACACTTAAATAAATTAAACTAACCACCTAATCACAATTAACATAAACTAAGCACACATAAAGCATAATTAACCCTCTAAGCGAGATTTAGTGAGTTAAACTCACTGGATTAGCGAGCCGAGCGAACCAAAACGACGGGGACGACACGAGGATTGACTTTCCTCAAGGCGAGCCGAGCATTCGCGCTCGGGAAGGCGGCCAAAACGGGCCAAACGTCCGCTGCATACCCATTTTTCTTGGTTGCTATCCATGGCGGTTTGTGGCTGAGGAAGGGTAGATCCGGCGCCGGTTCGGGTCGGAAAGGGCGGAGGAGCTACGGTGGGGCTTGGACGGGTGAGGCGGCTGCCAGGCGAGGCCTCACGGTGGCCGGAGGTGGGCTAGACGAGCTGAACAACTTGCCGTTCCAGCGAGCTGGGCAAGAGGGAGGCCGGGACGACGGCATGGAGTGCGGCCGAACGAGCGACAGCCTCCCGGTGGGCTTGCGGTGGCTCACGCGGCGCTGGCGATGACTAGCTGCTCGGGACGACGAAGGAAGGCGGCTGGGACACGCGGATGAGAGCTGGAGGCGGCGAAAGCGGTGCGATGACGAGCGGGTGCGGTGTGCGGGTGTGCGGACGAACGGCGACGACGGCAATTCCGGCGACGTGCGGCGGCGAGCGGGCAGGCGGAGGGCGGCCGGTTGGCTTGGCTGGTCTGGTCGCACATCCCCCCCCCCCCTCCTTTCTCTTTCCTCTCAAGGTTCCAAGGAAGAAGATGATGTTGATAGGTGAGAGGGAAAAAACCCCACTTTATGAGGGCCAATGAGCTCTTGCCACTTGTCAACACCCCATTCGCTTGGCTTCAATCAGCATGACATCACCTGCATGATGTCATCTTCCACTATCTCCTCTCCCACAACATTATTCAATGGGTGCAATATCATTTCCGCCGGGGTCCAAATCCTTGTACATTAATTTATTCAATTCCCATCAATTCTCTTCCAATTAAGTCCAATTGAAGTCCATAAAATTACTCCAATGTCACCATTCTTCATTCATTTCACTTGTCCATAAAACCAACTTAAGTCCCAAAAGCGCGACCAAAAGCGGCTTACTAATTTCTCGAGCCAAATTAGCCATTTCTTGATTATTTTGCTGAAAAGCTCGGCTTGCATAAAAATCTTCCAAAGATGAGTCAATGATCCTAAAATGATTTGTGACACACCATGACTTCCAATTTATTAATTCGATCTCAATTTCACGGTTAATTTCACTTTGGCACAATACTAGCGGCCCAACCTACGGGTAGCCTTTAGAAATTTTCATGCATTCGACTGTGGTTGATCATCTCAAGCCACAATGTACACTTTGAAATATTGACGACTTTCGGTTGTCGAGGTAATCTCAAGGTTTCAAATACGAACACAGGTACCCAATCGATAGAAAAAGTCGGTCCAATGTCGATCGACAAGAATTGTGCAATCTGGTGGAATCACCCACACTCGATCACATGTCTCTGTCGAGTCGACCTATCTCCGGCCTTTAATCGATTTTTATTTGTGCCGTAATGACCCTTGTAGATTAGCTCGGTCGAAAGGTCGCTTTCTGGTCAAATTCTCGAGTTTGATGCATTAAAAACTCTTAACGGCTTCATCCGATAGACTAGTTTTCACATGAGTGGCCGACTCAAGGAAAAGAACTATATGCGTGCCAACGAAATGTCCGTTTTAATTTATTGAAAATAGAATCGGAAAATCGGGATGTCACACTATTGCTAGGCTTGTCATGGCTAGGTTTGGCAAGGGTTGACCTTGTGAGTGGTCGGTGAAGCTTGCCCTTACCATGATTAGGTGAGGCTGAGTCTTTAGATCTAGCAAGGTTTCACTATGGTTAGGCGAGGCTCGGATGAGCCTCACCATTAGCCGACAAGGCTCACCCCCGCCAACCCATGCCTTCGATCAGCTTGAGGGGGAAGATGGGAAAAACAAAGGAATTTTTTTTAAAACTTCAAAAAATAAAAAAAAAATAAAAATTATCATGTCGTATTCACCCGGTGACTATCTAGTTAGTATTCATGTTAGGGCCGACTAGCCAAATTTGGTTTGATAGACTGAATTAAAATAATTACAAAATATTTAAAACTAAATTGGTGTAAAAAAAAATGAGTTTATGACTAAATTGACCTAACTACAATAGGTTTAAGATTTTTTTGATAATTTTTTCGTGACATATGAGATGACTAAAATGTAGAGTGCATCCGCTTAACAATTAATAAGAACATATACAAATAAATAAGAAACAGGAGACAATTTATGTATGAGCTTTTTATTTGTCCCTTTGTTTTCACTCTTCGTGATGGAAAAATCTATGGACAAGCTTGGATTTGAAAGACAATAGGCCCCTCTGCCTGGTCACTTGTCAGGAATTAATTTGGGCTGGTCTACATCAAGATCCATAGCCAACTTTTCAGCTATAATCTAATATCAGTGTGATTTTTTATTTATTTTATAAAACATCATACTACAATAATTTTTTTTCTTAGACAAGAACATTGTCTTGGATGAGTCAATCCCAAACCAACAAAAGTACATAAATGTCCTCGTGAATAAGGAAAAGGGATTTTGTGCATCAAATATATCATGCCCCAATCTTCAAGCGCATGCACATCCTTCTTTGATCGATACAAATGCGACGTTCTCAGGATGTGTCGCCGACTCATTCATTTTAATGCACATGCGAAAGTAAGTTATTAATCCCTTGACATTAACAGCTTGTGATAGAAAAGCAGTAAACAAATTCACAAACAAAACATACTTTTATATACACACTGAGTCATATACAAAAGTCTATAGTCAAAAGACTTCAAAAGATTGTCTCACAAAAAAGGAACTGTCCTATCTGACCTACACATTAGACCATCTCAACTCGGCTCCTGATTCTCCACTTTACGGACCTGAAAAGAATTGAGCCCACAACAGGGTAAGATATAAATCTCAGTGAGTTTATACTTTAAATCCCGATTAGGAGGGTAATAAGCTAAGAGGCGTCCTAACCACACAATCATACAACCATAGAGATTTAACTCGTCTTAGATCTATCTTGCAGGTTAGCACAATTCATATACACCACGCATAAAATCGATATACACAACAATTAAAATGCCTTACTCAACTCAATAAATCACAGGAGTTCCAATTATTAGGTCAAACCATTATAATACATCTCATATCATATCACATAGTTTTGTCTCATAATTAGGCACAGCTAACTCAACCAACCATGTATTCCAATTGTTCATTACACCCCTCAAGGGTATGGCCAACTTTAAGTTTGGTGGTCTTCTGGCATTGCCAAGCGTCGTCTTACCTAATTTGAGCATGGCTACATCTCTCAAAGAAGACTTTCCTAAAGGAGCGTAAGTCCAGAATCCATTGCAACCAAAGTCCCAAATGAATGGGTAACGTCCGACTTAATAGCTCGAGATGGGTTCTTTTAACCAACACACGATCATTTAATCTCGGTCTAGGACACTGTGCATTGCACTCAAATACCTCAATTAAAATGGTGAACTTGTCATATTTTCTTCGTAATAAAAATACACGGTAAAATAGTCATGTGTAGGTACCCGATTTATTCACTCTTCCTTTTAAAATCCCACTATATTATATAGTATATAAAACCCTTTTTGGTATTAAAATTCGACACCCGAGATTTTCTGAATAATTATCGAAATTCACAAATTTTGGAATAAATAACCAAAATTCCAATCAGCACTCAATTTGCACAATATAACACTCAATTGCAGAAATTAACTGCACCAATGCAATCGGCACGAAATTCCAGTCACCAGCTATTTCGATCTAATTTCTGAAAATTATTTAATAATTAAATAATTACTAAAATTAATTAAATAAATCAATTTAAATTCTAAAAATACTAACTTAGGCTGGAAATGCCTAATTAAATACCGATACATGCTTAGAAAATTCCCAAACCTGATGCTAATTTAGCCATTATAACCACTTAACATGCAACTTAAACTAAACATCCCATTAAACTTCATTATCCTACTAAGTAGAGTTTAATGCATAAACTCACCAATTTAGCGCGAAAACCGGTTTACCGCGATGGTAGCCAAAATTTGAACTTGCGGCGGCGCCAACAGGAGCTCAGGAGGGCACGAAAATGTCTTGCAAGCTCGCAGTAAAACTGCTAGGCTCGGTTGAGTGGTGGAGAGAAAAACTAGGCTGGTGGGCTAGAATTTGCGAGCTGTTGGGTTTAGTTTCATGTGGGTTGCTTGCCGCAACTCAGTGAAGATGGGCTGTCACGCCCTGAACCCCGAGCGCGCGTACATCCCACTGCGGTCGATCAAATGCGACATTCCCAGATAGTGTCGCCGACCCCATTCATTTAATATGGCGCAAGCGGAACGTATTATAAAACCCCGACAATAAAATACGGGATAGAAAAGCGGGAAGCAAAACCACCACATATCAATTTCATAATTCAACAAATTTACGTACAGAAACCTACAGCCAAAAGTCTACAAAAGACCGGCTCAAAAAAAGGAACTGTCCTACGACCTACAAGTCGGACACGCTCTCCAATCTTATGACTTCACCTTTGCAACTCCTCAAGGCCAACCAAAGCTATATGGACGCTCCGTCCACCAAGGACCTGAAATTTTAATCCCACAACCGGGATGAGACGATGTCTCAGCAAGTTCAACCCCCTAAACCCCTATTAGAAAGAAAATACGCCCCAGGTGGCCTAGCTACATCACATAGAAGACTTACCTCGCAATAGTCTTCATCTGCAGGTTAGCACAGTTTATATAATTCAACCACGTACAACTATGGTAACCAAACAACCATGGCACAATCACACCATCAGAACAATTCAACCACTTGGATCGTCTTAGCGATCAATCGACTTGGCCGATTACATGTCAATTCAACAATTCAATCATTACTCTTAATCACGACTCTATAGAAAGGTTTAACCACCGTGGCAATCACGGCCCCACTCAAGCACGACTTTTATTTAGGTGGTCCATCACGGCCTCACTGGGCACGACCTCTCATAGGTGGTCCATCACGGCCTCACTAGGCACGACCTCTCATAGGTGGTCAATCACGGCCCCATTAGGCACGACCTTTCTTAGGTGGTTTATCACGGCCCTATTAGGCACGACCTTTCATAGGTGGTCCATCACGGCCTCACTAGGCACGACCTCCAATAGGTGGTTAATCACGGCCTCACTGGACACGACCTCTAATAGGTGGTTAATCGCGGCCAATCTCCCATCAATTTCAACACTTGGATTTTATAAAGAATCCCTATTTATCGCAATCACACTCAATTTGCCACAATTAATCATCAAACTCAAATTCTACATACACAGCAACGATCGGCACGAAATTCTGAGAGTTTAGGGTCCCAACGAAATTTTCGAATTTTAATAAATAATTAAATTTATTCCGAAAATTAATTAAATAATAATATTCATATATTTCGCAATCCACATTCAATTTATAATATCCGACCATCAATTTCAAAATCTGAATACAAGCAGCGACCAAGCACGAAATTCGAGAATTTAGGGTCGACAAAATTTTCGGAATTTAATAAATAATTAAATTTATTCCGAAAATAATTAAATAATCATATTTTAATAATTTCGAATAATGATATATTATTAAATTATTAAATAATTTTGAAATGTTTAAATAAATCAAAAATAAATTCCTTTATGTCACATTAAACTCACTTTAAGCTAATTAAACACATTAATATAATCCACACTTAAATAAATTAAACTAACCACCTAATCACAATTAACATAAACTAAGCACACATAAAGCATAATTAACCCTCTAAGCGAGGTTTAGTGAGTTAAACTCACCGGATTAGCGAGCGAGCGAATCAAAACGACGGGGACGCCGAGAAGAACAACTTTCCTCAAAGCGGGCCGAGCATCCGGGCTCGGGAAGGTGGCCAAAACGGGCCAAATGTCCACTGCATACCCATTTTTCTACAGCTGCTGGTCATGGGCGGAGGAGGGCTGATCCGAGCCTAATCGGGCGGAGGAACGGCGAGGGAGAGGGGTGGTAGCTCGGGCGGCCAACGGCGGGGCCTCACGGTGGCCGGAGGTGGGCTGGGTGGCTCCGGCGAAGCTCCACCAGATCTGAAATGGCTGCTGGAACGGAGGAGCCGGCGAGATGGAGACCGAAATGGACGGAGCAACGGCAAGGCGACGGCGGTCCAAGCGGGGTCGGAGGACGGCTGGGCGGAGACGGAGGGAGCTCGGCGGGGCTGGGACGCGTCTCGAGCAGCTCAGAACAGGGAGCTGGGACTGCGGAACAGCGAGAACGCACGACGACGGGCTCGAGTGCGCGCGAGCAGCTCCGGCGGCTTGCGGGCGGCGGCGGATCTCGCTCCGGCGGGCTAAGGCGTGAGGTCCGGCGGCTTCTCTGGCTTCGCTGGTTGCTGGGTTCCATCCAGCAGCAAGAAGAAATCGAGAGAGAGGGAGCCGGCGAGAGGGAGGAAGAAGAGAGGGAGGAGAGAGAAGGGGGGCTCTTTTCTTTTCATTTTCCTTTTCTTTAATCCCACAAAATGGCCCACCATGACATCATCCATGATGTCATACTCCACTATCTCCCACAACCTCTTCCAATGGGTTCACTTGCAATTTCCGCCGGGGTCCAATTCTTTGTACAACAACTTCTTCAATTTCACTCGATTCTCTTCCAATTGAATCGAATTGAAGTCCATAAAATTAATCCAATGTTACCACACTTCAATTCACATCTTCACTTGTCTAGAAAATCAACTTAAGTCCCAAAGGCGTGACCAAAGATGGGCCTACTAATTTCTCGAGCCAAATTAGCCATTTTCTGATTTAATTGCTGAGAAGCTCGGCTTGCATGAAAAATCTTCCGAAGATAAGTCAATGATCCTAAAATGATTTGTGACACACCCAGACTTCCAATTTCTGAATTCGATCTCAATTCCACGGTTAATTTCACTTTGGCACGATACTAGCGCGGCCCAATCTACCGGGTAGCATTTAGAAATTTTCATGCATTTGACCTGTGGTTGATCATCTCAAGCCACAATGTACATCTTTGAAACATTGGCGACTTTCGGTTGTCAAGGTAATCTCGAGGTTTCAAATACGAACACAGAGTACCCAATCGATAGAAAAAGTCGATCCAGTGTCGATCGACAAGAATTGTGCGATCTGGTGGAATCACCCACACCTGATCACATGCCTCTGTCGAGTCGACCTATCTCCGATCTCTAATCAATTTTAATTGTGCCGTAATGACCCTTGCAGACTAGCTCGGTCGAAAGGTCGCTTCCTGGTCAAATTCTCGAGTCTGATGCATTAGAAACTCTTAATAGCTTCACCCGATAGACTAGTTTTCACATGAGTGGCCGACTCAAGGAGAAGAACTATATGCGTGCCAACGAAATGCCCGTCTCAATTTATTGAAAATAGAATTGGAAAATCGGGATGTCACATGGGCTATGGAGTTGTTTCGGTGGACTGTGGGCATGAGGCAGCGAAATGGAGCAGAATCAGCAAAGCTTGACTTTGGTGGATGACCGTTGGCATCAATGGAGCTGCTAGCATGAATTCAAATGGGACAGAGGTTGAGTCGGTGGGGAGAGCGGTGAAATGAAGACGGACGAAGGAGAGGAGCAGCAAAGTCAGCGTTGGGGGGGGGGGGGGGAATTGCTGGGTTGACTTGGCAAAGCAACGCCACGTGAAGGTGAGTTGAGGCGGCAGCGAAATGGAGGAGGAAACAGCTGAGTTCGATGGAGGGCAGAGGTTGGTGGCTTCACTAGTGTGCAAAGAAGGAAAATGAAAGAACGAAAAGGCAGAAGTAACTGGTTCTCAGGGAGAAGAAATGAAAGCAAAGCAGAAGAAGAAAAGTGAAATCAGAAGCTGCAGAGGGGGAGTGGACCAAGAGGCGTGTGAAGGAAGCTTGAAGAGGGGGGCCCAAAGTCAAACAAACCTATCCACTTAATTGAATGCTTATCCCCTAATTCTTTCTACCAAATTAAATCCATAAATAGCTCAAATTGATGCAAAAAATGCAGCCCCCTGCTTAGCTCGGAATTTACTCAAATTTGGCATCAATTCCTTAACGAAATTCCCCAATTCGACGTTAAATTTTGATGAAGAAGAAGGCTCACACAATTTCTATAATTTCCTTTCGTCAAATAGCTCGGTTTGGAAGTCAAAAATCCCTTTAATTTGGCCCCTATGAATTTTCGTTATTTTTCGAATCGTTCGAATTGATTTTCCGTAATAATCCTGAATTCTCTGAAAATTCTTCGAAGGATGAGTCGACATTCATAAAATAAATCGTGACATGACAGAATTTTCAATTTTTGAAATCGGGTTCAAATTCGCTATTAATTTTAATCGACGCGATTTTAGCACAACCTAACCTACCGAGTAGCTTTTAGGAATTTTTAATGCAATTGACCCGTGGTTGATTATTTTCACGCCATATTATACTTCTTTGACACATTGGCGACTCTCGGTTGTTGTGAAAATTTCGAGATTTCAAATACGGACATATGGTACATAAATGATAGAAAAATCGGTCTAGTATTGTTCGACATAAATTTTGCAATTAGGTGGAATCACACACACAATTAGAAGAGTTAGCAGCAAATTATTTACTAACAATTGGAGAATGGTAGAGTTAATAATCGCTTACATGCTCGATTGTTTCTTACACTTAAAGTACACCAAAACCTATGATATTTATAAATAAACAAATCAATTGCAAGTAAAAATCACGGCACAATTCAAAACAAAAGCTCTTCATATAATTGATCCAATAAGCATTTTTGACATTTTTTTCTTTTATGTATTACCCAAATCTTTCATATGCAACCCGACATTCAACTACCTTTTCAACACACTAATTTCATACGAAATCTCAACTGTTATCAATATGTCATCAACAAATAATAATAGATAAATCAAAGATTCATCCTCCATAATTCTAAAGTAAGCTGTCCAATTGACTTTCAAATAATCTTGACTAGTCATAAAAGCATTAAAATGATTATACCACTGCTTAGGAGATTGTTTCCGCCCATAAAATAATTTCTTTAATAAACAAACATGGTTTTCCTTACTCGGAATAACAAATCCTTCTGGCTGTCTCATATAAATCTTCTCCTTCAACTCATTGTGAAAAATTGTCATCTTGATATCTAGCTATTCTAGCTCAAGATCTTGTATATCAATTAAGGTAAGTAATATTCAAATATAAGGATTCCTTACAATAGGAGAAAACATCTCGTTGTAATCAATGATGCTCTCTCGTATTGTACACCTCTTCGCAACAAATCTCACCTTACACCTTGATGGTCTCTTTCCATCATCCACTTGTTTCCAATGATGTTCTTGCTCTTGGGTACTTAACAAGCTGTCATATCTAGTTCCAATGGAGTGATTTCATCTATTCACTCATAATCTCTAACTACTATAACGATTCAACACTATTACCTCAAAATAAGATGAAAGCTCATATTTTTCTATCTTATCTCTTTACAATCAATGCATGAGTAATATATGCACAATCACAATCTATTTGTGACCCAATTTGCCTTCTTTATCTACTCATGACTATAGAGTGCTACGATTTTGCTAGCTGATTAATATAATTGATTTCAGGAATTATGATCTCATCTGCAACCTCTATCTTTGTTACTTTTAAGGTTTCCGAAGTTTTCAAGCTTTATCTCAATATTGACATCGTGATATATTTTTTCTACTTCTTTTCTGTCAAAACATAATAATCTTCTCAAATATCACATTTCTGCTAATAAAAAAAATCAAATGATCTAGGATTAGTGCACTAGTGGCCTTTGATCTCCTATATGCATAATTCAAAAAAAAAAAAGAAAAACCGAAACCCAAATTATAGCGTGAAACTTTCCATGTTCCTTTACTTTTACCCAAATCGAAAAGTTAAGTTATTTTTTACACTTCTAAATAATGAGGAATTATAAGAAGAACATAAAGAAAGGATAAGCTAAAGGATAGATCTGTATTTATTTTGTCCATGAATTTATCATGGTCATAATTTCGAGTGCCCTAGTGCTCGTAAACCCATCGAGAGAGGAACCGATTAAAGAAGAGCCCCGAGCTGCTCCTATTTGGCCCAAGAAAAGGACAGTCTCTTTCCATTGGTCGAGTGGGGGCCCACTGAGTTTAAGTGAGAGATAATGTTTTCCCACTTGTCAACATTCCATTCGTTATGGTACGATGATGTCCACAATTTATGACCATCGTACGACCTTTTTCTCTTTCTTTTCACCCGTTTCGTTTGGTAGTGCTCTCTCTTTCGAATGTCCCACAGGCCCTAAGAGCCGAAGCCGAAGCCCGCTGGTAAAGGATAGGTTTTTTTGAAAAAAAAAAAAAAAAAAACTTAATATCTCCTCTCTCTCTCTCTCTCTCTCTCTCTCTCTCTCTCTACTCTCTTTTTCATAACTTAATCAAAACGAGACAATCCTTCTGTTTCTTCGAATCTTCATTACGAAATTGACGATGCCATTTCGGTCGAACTTGAATGCTTTGCTTGCCTCCTTATTTCTTTCCTTTTTTGTATGTATTTTCTTTTATGGGTATCTCACACCATATTTGCCTGAGTAGAAGATCGTTGAATGTGGAATAGTAAGGATTTTTTTTTTTTTTTCGCTTTTTTATGTTCGTGGCCACAAAATAAAGAGAGATCCGTGAGCTGCCAAATATCCTCTGCTTTCGTTCCAGTTTTTTGGTTTTTGCCTTCGCGCTCTCATCCCTCTGTAGGGTTTCTGAATTTATTGTGGTTCATTTTTCTCACGTAGAGTAGAGAAGCTTCCCCTTTAATACCCCGGGCAAATCTATAATTCTCCCACCTTTGATTGTGAAATCTTTATCCTGTGGTTTTTGCTTGTGTTCGAATGATGATATAGTTTTTTTTTTTTGGTAAGGTCGAATGATGATATAGTGTGATTTGTCTTGTGGTTTATTTTGGTCTGTTTGAAAAAAAAAAGTGATTTGTCTTGCGGTGTTTTTAGCTTCTGAAGAACTTCAGTCTAAAGTTTAGACAATAGGAGGTGGATAAAAAGATAAATGTTGAGCTGGTTGACTCTGCCAAAGTCCAGGTGAGTTATTATTTTTTATCGTTGAGGTATATTTGTTATATTCATCGCTACGTTTGAGTACTTGTCATCCTAGGGTTGATAACCATCATGTATGTAGGAAGAATTTAATCATGGTGAGAGGCAAAGTTCAGATGAGGCGAATTGAGAACACGACGAACCAGCAAGTCAACTTCTCAAAGCGCCGGACTGGGCTACTGAAGAAAGCTTATGAGCTCTCGGTCCTCTGCGACGCCGAGGTCGCCATGATCATCTTTTCACAGAAAGGAAGGCTTCACGAGTTCTCAAGCAATTCCAAGTACATTCGCATATCGATTTTATAATTTCTTGAGTTGATTTTAGATGGGCAACGTGATTGAGCCATGTTGACATTCTTATGTCCAAAATGAGGGCACATGCACATAATAGACAGCGTCATGGCATTTTTTTTTTTTTAATTCTCCTTTTTGTCCTGCCATTTTTGGTTTTGGTCAAGCGTTGAATGCTATTCCCCTTCGGTTATGGACTAACCCACCATGATGACCAATCTAGTTCTCATTTTCGGACAATTTTTAAGAACAATGCCTTTTTTTCAAATATCCTAGTTGAAATTAGCTGAGGAAAGGAAGCATGAAACTATAAAATCTTCTCTTTCGCATTTTTTTGGATAGTCAGTGCACTGAGGGGTACCTAATCAATTGGCTAGTTGCGGGGGATTAGATGATCAAAGGCATTCATTGTGTACGCTGTGGCGTTGGAGTTGGACTCCCTCTTTCTTAATGGTTCTTCTGAGGAAACGAATTGTTGAATATCTAGCAAGTACTGATCTCCACCAGCTACTTCACATGTTAGGATAGTTAGTACTTTGTCTTGGGGAATGAAAACATAATTTGATGTTAGTGAAACTTGGGACTGATATTGTTTGGTCCTTCTGGTTTCGACAAGTAACAGTTCAGCCTTCCCCCCAATTCGAACACGCCGTGTAGTGTTTTTTTTTTTTTTTTTTTTTTTTTTTTTTTTTTCTGAAGTGTTATAGGTGTTAAGGCTGCTTCTAGTGATTGATCTCCATAACTAATTCTTGGGGCATGATGATTAAGCGTATTTGCAGTTAGGTATTATTCTATTCGAAGTAGATCTTTTCCAAACAAATTTGATTGCTTGGAAAATTGTTGAAGAAAACCAAACTTAAGTTGAAAAGGGTGAAGCCTTCAAACCATACCTTTTTTGATTCAGTTCGTTGTAATTATACCGCTTAGACATGAATTAAGACTATTTTATGTATCCTATGTGATAATAGTTATCTTATAAATCATACAGATCCATTTTCTAGTTTATGACCATAACACAAGGCAAAAACTAGAAATTTCATATGAAACGCATTATAGTCAGGAAATCGAATAATGAATTACCTATCTACCGCCATAATCAAGAAGCATTACAAATCGCAGTTCATTGAATTGAAACTGAAAGCATAATTAATCTCTTTTCTGAATCAAACAAAACCTGCAAAAGATTTTCAAGTTGATTTTTTAATGGTACTTTAACCCTAAGCAAAATCCTGTGAAACAAGTCCTGACATCTTCAACTTCAGGTTCGTTTAATTATAGGGTGCTCTGAAAGGTGAATAAGATTATGGGCTTGACTAGATTTGTGTAGTGGTGATTTTATGGGATCGAGTGCATTCACTAGCATAATAGATTAAGGCTAATGTGACACTACACACTGGAAGTCATGCATGATTAACAAAAATGATCATTAATTTGTTTAATGTTTGATTACTTTAGTTTTGATGATACTGATTAATTTGGAGAATGTATTCCCAGTGGCTGAGCTCATATGTTATCTTTGCAAATTTCCCAGAATCCGAGAGACAATTGATCGATATTGTAGATCTACAAATGATGTAGCTACGTACCAGGCTAATATGGAACAATATATTCTGGTCAGTTCTCTAACCTTTCCATGATAATACATTAGGTGCATGGTAAGGAGTTCAGTGAGATTCTCGGTTTAATCAAACAAGTTGCCATGTTTGTTAGTCAATAGAAGTCAATAACTTCGGACTAGTAATATTTTAACTATTCAAGCACATTATGTAGAGGTTAAGCAAGTTGAGCAGTTCAATTTTTATTCATTTTGCTGTATGTAAGAAACCAACTTACTCTTTTTTGTGTGTGTGGATTAACATATAACATCACATTACCTAACTTTTTTCAGGATGGGACTTACAAAGAAGTCTATATACGAACACAAATGGCGAGAAATCCTATTTCCCCAACAACCTTATAATATATACTTGTGTATGCATAAATAGTCACCTTGTATGCAAAGAATCACACGACAATCTACCTGAATACATGATTTAAATGGATCACTAGAACCACAAAGTAGATATCATACTAATAATGATGATATACTTGTACAAAAAGGGATAGAGTCAAGTGACATTCAACTTCCGAATACATCTTTAATGTGATAAGTTTTCTCATGATGAGAAGGTGTATATATCCAAGATAAGTTGCGGATAAACTTACTTTATGCCAAGTCAATTATCGAATTTGTTTTTGATCAATTTAATTGAAACCATAGGACGAAGAAATGAATAACTCATGAGAGGGACAGCTCCTGGCTCCACATATTGAACTACTAGTCAAATGCTAAATCTAAAAATACCAGGCTCGATAGAACTAAGATGATGAATGGCTATGCATCTTTTTTGCTAATTCTTCATGTTAATATATATATAACTCGCAAGGGACTACTTTACAACCTCTGTTCTACGAAATGTCTAAATAGATACAGAAAAATTTGGATAATGAACCTTCCTATAACCTGCAGATCAATGACTTTTTCTCTTTGAATCTCTTTAGAAATTCACTTTCATAATTCTCTTGTTTGATGAAGATGATGCTTCTTTGTGTGGTTTATTTGCATTGCAAGAGATGAAAAGATATGATCTCAATTCTCAACGTGTTACTTCATACTTTTGAATCAATTCTGATTTGATCTCAATATAATCTTTTAGGTTATCGAGCTGTAGAATTTCACAACATCCATGCTCACTGAAGCTTGGTAAAAACATCAATATTCAAATATCAACTTAGTAAATCCTTTTGTCTGCATCAACAGTATATTTCTATTGATGGGAACACTAACGTGGAAGGCATATTCATGGATACATCTTTTGGCTGAGTTACAGCAAAACACGTTGTGCTTTGGAAAATTGAACTTTCCCGATGCTGCTTCATGGTTCTTAAGCATGAGGAGTTCTAGGAAAACTTCTGAGCTGGTTTACCAAGTGACATGGCACTCTATAAGTGTTATTTCATTGCAAGAGATTGAAAGAAACGACCTCAATTCTCAATGTGTTATTTTAACCTTCGGAATCAGTTTCTGCTTGAGCTTGTTGTGATGATGTCTATTATATTGAGGTTAGATCATGGACTATAGCCACTAATGAAGGCAACAATATCAAACAAGCCAATGTTTTTAGAAAGATTTGATGAGAATGGTCGTTACTGGCCTGTGACACCTAGGATTTGGATTCTTCTTTTAATTGATTTTTGAGGTGGTCTTCTCAGTTAGGATTTGAGTACCATCAGGATTTTTGTTTTTTTGAATTTTCTACTTACGTCACAAATGGGATATTAAATTCTTTTGTAGATGAATTCTATTACAGTTCTATTTCTTGTTTGGAGTCTTCCTAGTAGGAGTATGATTAATCCTAGAAAGGTTTATAAGGATGATTGTAATTCTTTCTTGTGTGATGGAATGGTTCTCTGAAGTGTAAAGCTTTTGAAACCCTAGGTGAAATGCTTGGAAAGTATAGATCTGATGCTGAAAAAAACTTACTCGTTTCGAATCATTTGTTCTCTTCAAGTTTTCTTTGAAGCTCACTATTCGGGACAAATCGTCTCTGCCATTATAGAAAATTGATATAATGGATGATATCTCCCTGAGCAGTGAACTCAACTTAACAAGAACTTGAAGAGAATTTTCAATGGACAACAACTCAAAATAGGTAATTTTTTTAGGCATCAGACATAAAACTGCCTGAGCATCACAAATGGGGTTTCTTAGGCACCACATGTAAAAGTATTATCGCATCACGAATTCAAAAAACAAAAAAAATTGCTAAATTATTCTAGAAATCCTATTCTTACTTAATATGGGAAACTTCTCAATAAGAAACCTGATTGAAATAGGGAACGTCTATACAAGAAGCACAATGTCCCACTATTGGAATAATGAACTTAATTAAATCCTGACCGTGCTCAAATCTTAATTGATAAGATTGCTATTTCAACTAGAAGAAGAATCCTAATAATTTTTTACTCTTATTTGAGATGTTGATTTTCATTACATCCATCGTCACCAAAGCTTAGTGAAAACATAAATATTTCAAATTTTAACTTTGTGAGTCTTTTTGTCTTCATCAACAGAATATGATCATTAATGGGGACAGCAACTTGGTAGGCACATTCATAAATACATCTCTTGTCTGAGTGATGGCAGTAAACGTTTCACTTTGAAAAAATATAATAGAAAAATAAAAATCGAACGTTTACAAGGTTAAATACATATGTGATACATGTGCTTTGGTACATGAGAGATGCTTCATGGTTCTTAAGCATGAGGAATGCTGGGGATACCTTCTACATTGGTTTGCTAAGCGATGTGGCATTGCATAAATGTTATTTAAGTTAGTAAACTCGTTTAAGTACCTATCAGGAATCTACATCATCAATTAGTAAAAGATTTTTTTTTTTTTTGGGTCATAAAGTAAAAAGATTAAGGAGACATGTCTTAATATGTCTAGAATTATTCTTTTTAAGTGTGCATTATCTCTCGTGAACCAAATTCTAGAAAACTCATCCATTTTTCATACTTTACAGCAAAAGTCGAGTATCTCAAGTATCTCAAAATGTTAGTCTAGTACAGGTGGGAATAATTTGAGAGAGCCACCAAAGCTGTGCTATCAAAGTGCTGTTATGGTTAGATAAAGGACTTGTAATATTATCGCAAGCCTTACCACTCTTATTCATGTGGTTTGGCAATGACTGGGAAGCAGAGAGGAGAAACTACTGGTATGTATAGAGAGACAAATAGGTTTCAAGCTAATTACAACATTAAAAGTGCTATTTTGATCTTTGTACATGTCCTCAGGACATTAACTGGTCGTCTAAAATGCTTTCAGCTTCTGAAATCCCACTCAATCATCCACCACTTTATACCTCAGAACTAAGCCCTCCTTGGGCATTACATCTTATTGTTTTCTTGAAGGAAGTCTTAAAATTGATTGTTGGTGTGAACCTTTATGTATGTATTTGCCGATTGTAATAGTATGAAACCTCGTTCTTGATAAGAAGCCTACTTTTGATCTCAAGAATTACTGAGGTGGTAAGCCATAGAATTGACTGTGGCAGCTACAAATTTTGCAAAAACATTAGGGTTTTTGTAGTAGCAGTCTTAGTTTTGCAGGATCCTGTGGTGTTACAGATTTGTTCACTATGATTGGTTTTATCCATTACTAATTTAAAATTTGTTCAGTTTGTATTGTTCCGTTTACTGGATATATGTGCAGCGTCTGAAGCAAGAAACCACTGATATGGAGAGGAAGATTGATCTTCTTGAAGTTTCTCTACGGTCCACAAATTTTGAGACTTCTCTCTTATATATTGTGGATTGAAATGGATTAATGATATCTAATTCCCTAAACTATGGTACTCCTTTTCTTTTCTACATCAGGAAGCTATCAGGACAATGTCTTGGATCTTGCTCGATCGACGAAATCCAACAGATGGGGGATCAGCTCGAGGGAAGTTTGGGCAGCATTAGGGAAAGAAAGGTACATGTGTCTTTGGCATATTTGTCCTTTTCTCTAAGCAAAGTAGATGTCTTGAGAACTTTTGTCGAGTAGCTACTGTGTTTGGAGGCATGAATATGGTGAGAAGGAAAACAATGAGAAACAATTTCCCTTGAATGACTAACAGGACTGATCATATGCATACAGGAGCCAAAACACCAATTTCAATAGAGAATGCAATGGCATGGTAAGATTGGAACTGAATAGACTAAAAACGTTAAACTTGGCATTTGAAAGGAGAGAACCGATTTTTCTCTAAGTATGCATGGCGTTTTCTACCTTATATGAAAGAATGAAAGCACATTCACAAATCACCCTTTTTCTTCATAGTTATTAACCTTTTCTTTTTGTTTTTTTTTTTGGTAAATGTTATTAACCTGTTCTTTTTTTCCAATAACAAGGAAAAGATCATGATTGTTCTTCTATCATTATTTTTCTGAGTTATTTCGACAACTCTATTGTTTGTCTTTGATAAACCTATGAAAGAGTCGTAAAAAGTGACAAAAAACCGTGATAATTTTTTTTTTTCAATTACCTGATATCTAAATGACTCATTGGTAACTTACTTGTATGGAATCGCCAACTCTTTTCAATAATGTGCGATTATCAATATCTCTTATTTTTTATTAACTTTTATTTATATTTGCTTACCATTCCTTTAAATTTAATAGTTCATGTATATTTGCAAATATTTATTTGAATAACTTATAGACCTATTTTTCGATTAAATTACTAACTCTTTTTGGGTTACTAACTCTATTTGACTAACTTTATAGACTTATAGACTTATTTTTTGGGACTAACTTACCAACGCTTATCTGGTCTTTCTTAGTGCAATTTTTCCTACTCTAAACCTTCCTTTGACTACTCTTGAGATGGAGTGGAAACATTGTGTTTTGGTGGAGTGTGAGGTCTACTCTTTCTCTTCTGTCTTACGTGCCAACAACTTCAGCAGATCTTTCTTCTCTTTATCACTTTCTTAGTTATAAAATAATTTCTGTTGATAAAAATACTCACTCCTCTTCACCCTTCACTTATAAGACTCGTACAAGCATAAAAGTTTGCCTAACTTAGGAACCCAACTAGAAATTACCAATCTTAATTATAGGAGTTACTAACCTTTCTCTGTTTAAGTAACCAACTAATTCTGTGTTACCAACTCTTATTTGATTAGTTAACGAGTTTTTTAGGTTTGGTTAAATAACTGGCTTTTCTTCTCAGACAAAAAAAAAAAAAAAAGTCATCTATCATTTTTTACCAACGGTTTCTTGACACTTCTTGACACAAATGGATACTTATTAAAACGAAACAAAAAAATAGCCCGCACTCTTTGACACGAAATAATAAAATACCTTGATTTTTTTTATTATATTAACCTTGCCGATTTCCATGTACTACTTCTCACTTGCACCATGTTTCTGAACAAGTTGCAAAGCATCGTCCTTTTGATTTCTATCGTCCATATTTTCAACTTATTTTCTCTCTTTTATTATTTTTTACCTTGTACTAAGAAAGGTATCGGGACAGCATGAACACGCACGAAAGTTAAAATATTTCTACGGAACTCTTTTACAGGCTTAATTATTCAACGATCAGATACGGCAGTTACAAGCAAAGGTGAGTGGACAAATATGATGAATGCATATCCGATCCCATCAGGCATTGTTAATTTCGTGGTTATATTAATCTCTCAACTTTATTTGGTTTACCTCAGGAGAGGTCTCTGAAAGAAGAGAATGCAAAGCTTCTTGCAAAGGTGTCGCCCTCTTTCCCATCGGTGCTTTTATTTCCTTCCTATCACTTGCCATGCATCATCACTCTTCTGCGCATATATTAACCACTATCCACAAACTTGTGAAACCTGCAAGAGAATCTCTCAATAATTTTCATGTATGATCTAACAGTGCAGTTTTATGATCTGCTAAGACCAGAGAGAGAGATCTTTAATGATTAATAATGTTTTTGGCCCTAATGTTCTAATAGGCTTGTGTGTGAAGAAGCTTGCTGCTTTTGTCCATCAAACCAATATTAGGAGATTGTTTGCTGTACAGTTTACTGTGTTGGTTAAATTTGCTGGTCATCAATTTGTCCTGCTCTGTATTAGTCCTGGTGTTAAAACATTTAAAGAGTACTGCAACGTTGTCAGTTTTGATGAAAAGGACAATACATAATGAGAGATACTTAATTTCAGGGTTATGTACCGGTATTTACATTGAACCTTTCTCTATCCGTGAGAAGTTTTGTTTTTGATAGCGTAAGTTAGAATGAGCAGATAGGTTGAACATCACTGAAGAATTCTATTATCTTGAGAACGTATGATCTGCTTGAAACTTATTACTAGCTTTGAGCTACAAATCCGAGTTGGGAAAATTACCACCACACTGATAAATCTACTGTCATAATATTCAATTCTACTTTCCTTTTTACATGGAATTGTTGACAAACTCAAATCTCTGTGTCCTTCTATGGTCCCGCACTCGATCTGTTAAGAAAATGATCGACTCCATAATGGAAGTTACTAGTACGGAGTTACAAATTCATGCTGGGAAAACAAATTTTAGGGGAATTACGATCAAGAGATACAACTGAATATTGGACTATAGGACTGTAGGACTGTAGACAGACCCAAATCTGTGTCTTTTTGTGCTTCCTTGACCATTACTTGATATGCTTGGAAAGTTACTGACTTGAAATAAAAATGTTACTAGCACTAAGTTAGCAACCCGCGTTGTGAACATCACAATTTTGAGAATATTTATTTCACAGAAGAATATAATGGGTTTTCCAACTGGGGACTATAGATGCAGTCAAAGTTCTTAATGATCACATTTGGCGTACCTAATCAGTTTTCGAGCTGTTTTGTTTTTTATTCTTGTCTTTTCTGAGAACACAAGAGAATCACTTGTAGAGTTGTGGGGATAAATTCAACTTTCCTGGTGAATACGGCAAAGTTAGTAATTGCCAATACGGCAATAAAAGTTAGTAGCACAACGTTTCTGAGTAATTAATGTTGAGAAAAGTATACCCAACTTACCACCGTCATGTACAATTCTATGCTTCTAACATGGGATTGTTGAAGGACTGAAAGTTTCTGTGTCTTTCTATGATTTTGTAACCATTAGTGGATCTGTTTAGAAAATACTAACTCGATAACAAAAACTAATAGCCTTTTAATATGACCACTGTTGAAAAAATTACAACAACACAGAGGATATTACTTTCATGAGATACTAATATGCACTTTAGACATTTACTATAGGTGGAACCAAAGCTTGTAGTCATGTCTGGCGTAGCTAGGCAATTTTAGAGTTTTTTTTTTTCCTCGACCATGGACGGGAGATCCTCTTCTAGATTCAGACGTTGGGAAAAGTGAGAAATTTCCTAGTGACTATTAATAGATCTGAGCGCATAGACAGATGATTCGTCACCAAATTGAAAGGCTTGTTCATTGCTTGTAAATCCCAAATTGTGTTGAAGCGTTTTCCCATTTTAATTGAGTGAAGGTTTCCGGGTTCTCCATCACCATTCAATTGTACTTGTTATTTTATTAAATTTAAAAGCATTTTGGGTCCTTTTTTTATTTCTTCCAATTTCAGTGTCTTGCAAATCCCGGGCAATCAACAGCTCATCTGAGAGCAACAACAATGAGCCGGAGTACAGATTGTGAGACCAGGTTGTTCATCGGATTGCCAGAAAGTTAAACCGGTTCGCCATCACCCTAATAATACCTGATCAATAGAATAAAATAGGAATTATGGCACTATCACTCGGTGATATCTTTACTCAACTAGACTCCCCTTAGCACTGCCACAACAACATATGCGTGGAATTCATGGTAGTGATTGCGAAAATCCATGAGTAAGAGTAGCGAAGATAGAGAACAGATTAGAAATGAACAAGGATGGACATATACAAAAAAGATTCAGCGAAACAACGGAAATAACTTGCCTGTTCCTTGGGCTTCACATTTGAATCACACATCAGTTGATTCCAAGAAAGAAATGTCTTTGTTGAGCATATTTTTGAAGCTTGCGTGCATTTCAACAGCATCACCACTTTAAGGTTTTGTTTTTGGTCAGACAACCCTTAAAGGTTGGCTAAGCCCAAAAATTTTCATCCACCACCTCTATAATTTTCCTCAGCGTAGACATGTGCAGACGTAAGGGTTATGGGCATCTGAAGTATTCTGGAATCAAAATTGTCATGTTGTAGCATGAGGCTACTTAGTAGATTTGTAACTCATCCCAAAGAATGAGGTCCAACATTTTTCATCTGAGAAACTAGCTTCCATCTTAGTTCGTGAGTGATGACTTGTTCCCGAGGCGATGCCTTAATTGGTAGGGAATTGGAGGGACAGACATTTAAGGATAATCAATGATGCGTGGGGAAAATTACCAAAAAATGACTTAAATTTTTTGTAATCGTGTTAATTTAGTTTTAATTTTTTTTAGTCAATTTAGCCATAAAATTTTTGCAATTGTGTAAATTCAATCTATCCAGCCAAATTTAGTCGGCTGATGCTATTATGGACGTCAACTGGCACTAACTATGTGATGGATGTTGACTTGACAATTTTTAAATAATTTAATATGTTTTTATTTTTCTCTTGTTTTTTTCTTCTTGTTTTTTTCTCCTTCTTCTTGCTTCCTTTGGTCGATTGCCACCGGCCATACGTTAGCCTCGTTCGCTAATGGTGAGGCTCGCCTCCACTGGCCACTAGCAAGAGCAATGTCAAGGCCTCACCGAGGCTCGGCCTTGTCATCACTAGGCTTGCCATGGCTAGGTTTGGTGAGGGTCGACCTTGCTAGCAGCCATCGAAGCTTGGCCTCACCATGGTTGGGTGGGGTCGATTCTCGCCAAATCTAGCAAGACTTGCTTATGCTAGTGGTCGGCAAAGGCGAGCCTCACCATTGGTCGGCGAGGCTCCCATGCCTTCAATTGGCCGGAGTAAGAATGTCACGCCCGAACCCCCGAGACAAGTGAAACAACCCGCCATGGTCATGTAAATGCGACATTCTCAAGTAGTGTCGCCAGCCCCAATTTTCCTTATAATTATTATGTGCATGCAAAACGTGCTAAGAAACCCCTAACAAAAACGTACGGGATAGGACAGCAAGAAAATCATTTCTAAATCAAATAGACATAATTTCATACATCATCATCAATCCATGGCTTACATACACCAACAGAATCCGGAGACTATATGCACCAAAAATGGGTCAGAGTTTATGTGCATCAAAAAGGGGTTAGCCTACACAACATGGATCAGTCTGCCAAATAGAAAATCAACAGTCCTAGGACTACTGGTCAGCCCCATTCGACAATCTCACATCCTCAGGATCTGTCACCTAAGAGGCCGGGGGCGAGGCGTTGATTACTCCACCACTAGGAAGATCCGCCATGCCTTCACCCAAAATGGCATTCATCATAGCTAGCGGAATATCCATGCTATTCAGAGGGCCAACCCTAACACCATTAACTCCGAAACGAAACCAAGCCCTAAACATGTAGGGTACTGTCATGTCATGCACGTTCACCGGGACCCGGATGAAGATCCTAACCAATCGATAGACCCAAGGACTCCCAAGGTCGGGAGCACTCTCGTCGTCCCGGTCAATCTCCGTCGGCGCAGCCACTCATCTCCGGGGTACTTGTCATCTACGGTCCTGTAATATTTTCCCCAAACCGGGATGAGACTTTGTCTCAGCAAGTTCACCCCTCCTAAACCCCTATTAAAAAGTAAATACGTCCTAGAGTAGCTTAGCCATGACATCAAGAAGACTTACCTCGCCTCCTTGCCTTCCTGCAAGTTAGTATGATTCATATCACTCAAGCACAAGTAATGATAGGAAGGCAATTTATCGAAAATCAATCAATTTCACTCAATTTCGCAATCACAACAAGCATTCCAAATCATCATTATCCACTGCCACACAAGGGCATAGCCTACTCGCAATTCAGCTATCTATTGACATTTAGCCAAGCATCGCCTCCCCACCTTGGAGCGTGGCTTTGTCAGTACATCGACAGCGTTCCCGAAGGAGCATGGGTCCAATTGGCCTAGCCTCTACTGCGACCCGAGCCACGTCACTCTCTTGACGGCATTTCTAGAAGAATAAGGGTCTAGTTGGCCTAGCCACTACTATGACTCGAGTTTTTCGACCAGCACGCAACAATTCGATAATCAATTGCACAAATCACCACTCAATTTGCATTATCCAATCATTAAATTCATAATCTGAATACACAGCAGCGATCAGTACGAAATTCTGAGAATTTAGGGTCCAAAGATAATTTTTCAGAATTTATTAAATAATTAAATTTATTCCGGAAATTAATTAAATAATAATATCCATATTTCTCATAATCCACACTCAATTTATAATATCCAATCATCAATTTCGAAATCTGACTGCACAGCAACGATCGGCACGAGATTCCGAGCAACCTAGGGTCAAAAATAATTTTTTTCGAGTTTTTTTATAAATAATATTTTAATGAATTTCGGAATATGATATATTATTAAATAATCCAAAAATTTCGAAGCATTTATTTAAATCATAAATAAATTCCTTTAAGTCACATCAAGGCTTATTTTAAAATAATCCTATTTAACCTTTAAACTAAACACACTTTACTTTAATTAATCACCTTAAATTAATCAACAATTAAATAAACTAATCTAACCACCTAATCTCAGTCAACTTAAGCTAAACACACTTAAGGCATCATTAACTCGCTAATCACAGTTTAGTGAGGTAAACTCACCGGAATCACTTTCCAACGAGTCTCCGGCGAAGAGCACAACGACACCAACGACAAACCTACACGGATCAACACCAAATGAGAACTAATAGGGGCCCAAATCGAGCTTGGAAGGGGCTGGTTCTTGCCGGGTTTTCCAAGAACTAACCGAGCTTGGAGGTGACGGAACGGCAGTGAACGGGCGAAGGAAGATCGACGATAGCTCGAGCAATAACCGGCGGTGATTTGGGCGGAGGAACGGCGGCGACGGGGGGCTTCGGCGAGGCGCGGCGACGTTGAGCTTGCGGGCGAGGGATGGCGGACGACGACCGGAGCTCACAGCGGAGATGGAGTAGCTTGACGCGGGTGGTGCGCAGTCGCGCACGAGCGAGCGGCGACGAACGGCAAGTGGCGGCGACGATCGAACGGGCGAAGGGCGTTGGTTGGCTAGGCGGTTTGCATGAGCAGCCCTCTCTCTCTCCTCTTTTCAAAATCCAACCATTTCCCTTGATTCAAGGAAGAAGATGAAGTGAAAGCCCACATTTTCAAGAGCCCATCTCCTCCCTCCACTTGTCACCACCCTAGCCAATCTTGCCTCCTCCATGATATCACTTGTGATGTCACCATCCACTAACTCCAACCTTCCACCACTTTAGTCCAATAGGTTCAATTTCCTTTTCCGCCGGGGTCCAAATTCTTATACACCCAATTACTTCAACTCCAATTAATTCTCTTCCAATTGAGTCCAAATTAAAGTCCATGAATTAATCCAATGTTCCCAATAAGATTTGCGACACCCCATGATTTCCAATTTCAGAATTCAATCTCAATTTCACGGTTAACTTCACTCTAGTGCGATTTCAGCGCGCCTAATCCACTCGAGTAGCCTTTGAGGAAATTTTCTTGCGTTCGACCCGAGGGTGATCAGTCCCTAAGTCTGACGCTGTAAAATTCCTTAATTACTTCACTCAATAGACTAGTTCTCTCGTGAGTGACCAACTCTGAGAGACGAACTACATGCACAGATGAATTGCCCGACTCAATTGACTGAAAATAAAATTGAGAAATTCGGGATGTCACAAAGAAGGAAGATTAAAAAAAGAAAAGAAAAAAGAAAATAAAGGAAAAATTAAAAAAAAAAAACTCGAAAAAATATTAAAAATTATATTAAAAAGTGCTACGTTAGCGTTTGCGGGATAGTCGGCGCTGGACAAGTCAACATTGGCCAACATTCATGTTAGCGTTGGCTAGTCAAATTTGACTGAATGAACTAGATTAGCATATTTGCAAAATTTTTAAAACTGAATTTGTTATAAAAAAAAAAGTTTATGACTAAATTGACGCAATTATAATAGGTTTAAAACTTTTTTGATTATTCTCACTTGACACATGAGATGACTAAGATGTACAGTGCATCTAGCTTAATAATTAATATGAAGATATGCAAATAAATAAGAAGAATGAAATAAAATTTATGTATGAGCTTTCTATTTTTCCCTTTGTTTTCCTTTTTCATGATAGAAAAATCTATGGACAAGGTTGGATTCGAAAGACAACGAGCCTCTCCCCCGGTCACTTGTTAGGAATGAATTTGGGCTGGTCTACATCAAGATCCATGGCCAACTTGTCAACTATAATCCAATACCAGTGTGATTTTTTTTTTTTTATTATATAAAACATCAAACTACAATAATTCCTTTTCTTAAAACAAGAACATTGTCTTGGATAAGTCAATCCCAAGCTAAGAAAAGTACTTAAATGTCCTTGGAAATAAGAAAAAGTGATTTTGTGCATCAAATATACCCGTGAAAGTGACGTGGGGAAGCAAACCAATATTAAGTGATGGTACTTTTAAATGTAAAATTTGTTAGGATGAATCCCATTGACCAAAATGACAAGAATCCCTTTTGAATTTTTTCTTTTTAAAGTAAAATTGGATTATCTATTTATGCAAAATGCTATTTGTAATGAGTAGTTCTATTTCAATCATTTTAGCCAAACTACCGATAAACCAAATGATGACTTTCCAAAGTACCCTTTTGTACATGTCAAAATAATTGCCCACGGGTTAAAATGTTTAATCAATTGACGATGTGTATATTATGCCAATGCATAATTTAGCATTACTTCTCCAATACTTAACCATTACTTAAATTAGACAAACGCATACATACTTCTCTCAGTATTAGCCATTACGTATAAATGTTGTAAGTAGCGGGGAGATAATTGCAAATGTATGATAGAGTTTCTAAAAACACACTCTATTTGTCGACTAGACTTAAGGTCTTTGGTTTGCTAGAGGAGAAAATATTTGCCATTTCAATTGATAAATAATTGTGTGATTCCCAGGATATTTAGATTTTCAAATCTGGCTTAGGAGCCTTTTAGGCTTGTGTAAGGGTTATTGAGAATGTTATGGTTGCCTTTTGTCCAAGAAACTCAATTAGCATTAGTAGTAGTGGAAGTTGGATTGCATCTTTGTTTTGAAGACATGCCTATGTATTGAGTTGGTAGAGAGAAGATGCTCTCCAACTATGTTGATGTTTGCGCTATAAAATGTACTTAGTTATTGAAAAAAAAATGTGGAATAGTCAAGAGGTCAAGCTTGTCGTAATGTAGAAACATGATAAATGGGACATGTCGGTTGTATGCATAAGGTGCGTGCTTTGGCTTAATATATTAGTAAAGATATCCGATTTAATTAAGGAAAAAATAACAAAAAAATCCTAAACTTTGCTCAAAGTGACAAATT